>PVHT021183666.1:29884530-29901198 GCA_004024745.2 Catagonus wagneri
AAAAGGCAAAAAAAAAAAAAAAAAAAAATCCTAGGTATGGTTTTGCAGGCAAGACTAATATTCTATCTTGGCACCTTAAAATTAGGTTCCTTTTAAGGAAGAGGATGATGGATGGATGTCCTCAATAGTTTTTCTAGACTTAACATTTTATTTTTTCTAATTTCCTCAAGTAGTCAAGTAGTTAACAATCACCAGCAAATGGAACTGAGATGGTTAAATGCATATAATTAATAGACACCCTGCTAAACATATTCTAAGTTAAGGCTTATTGGATAAAGTTTAATGGGCCCATCCTTGCCAGATATCTTAGGGGTTCAAAAATAAGGGGAAATAGCTGTGAACTTATATTAATGGAATGCCATTACTTGGAGTAAACGAACTGTAGCTTAAAACCATGTGATAAAGCAGAGGGTACAAACCCCTTGGATGGAAACGCAAGTCATCTGAACTGAGGATGGACACATTTTAGTACTCATTTAAAATATTTTTTAAAAGAAAAAGTGGAAGGCAATGTGTTTGTTGCTATATACATGTGTGCAGGCAAGTGGAGGGGTATTTCTTTGAGGACAAATGAATGCCAGGAGGTATTTGTAATGATTAGCCAAGAAAGCCTTTTGCTACATTAAGGTGAAAGCCAGATCTTGTTTTTTGCAATTGAACAAATAGCCTGGTTGTAGAGAAATTCAGTGTCTCACTCTTTCTAGGCCAGTAAGTAGAAGTTTACTTTGGGTTAAGAGAACCAGACATGTTCATTCACTCTGAAGGATAGAAGTCTTAAGAAAATCTGATGACTGTCCTGGGATGGCAGAGTGCTGCCATGGAGAAAGAGTGTGTACTGTGGAGGGCCAAACTCAAGGTGGCAGGTGAAAGTCATAGGGAGCCAGACTCACAGGAACAGCAGAAGAAACACTTTGTAATAGCTACACTTGTCTAAAACGGAATGAGCTTTTTGATTGAGGCAGTGAAGCCCTTGTTACTAGAAGGAATTGAGGAGAAAGATTAAAATATTGAGTTATAGCAAGTTGTTTCAATATTAAAGTTTATAACAAGATGTCTTCTATGTGTTAACTGGCTAAAGCAAAGACATCAGTCAGTGTTAACAGAGATATATTCTTATGTGAAGTCAAGGATGAACATCATGAAGGCCAGGTTTACTTTCTGAATTGCTCAGTCATACTTACTCTAGTCTGTTAATTAAAAAATGGTGGATTTTGGAGTTCCTACTGTGGCACAGTGGGTTAATGATCTGGTGTTGTCTCTGTATCCATGCCAGTTTGATCCCTGGCATGGTGTTGTGGGTTAAGGATCCGGAGTTGCTGCAGCTGTGGCAGAGGTCACAGCTGCAGCTCACATTCCATTCCTGGCCAAAAAAAAGAAAAAAAAAAGGTTGGTAGATTTTTATATGTTGGCAGCCATTTGATGCCTGGAATTATCCCAAGTAAGAACTTTAGATTTCACCAGCTATTCCCAAAACTCCAAAGAATTGGCATAAGAAAGGAATTGTAGGATAGGGGAGAAAAGAGAAATCAGTTTGTTTCTCCACTGGGTCCAGATCTGGAGAAGAATTTATCTGAGTTAGGGAGAATAGATTTAAAAACAACACTAAATTCACTTAATTACCTTTAAAAGGTCCCTGAGCTTTGGTACATTAATAAGATAAAGGATCATATTTTTAAACCTTAAAGATTTTCTGTTATTTCAGTTTCTCTTTATTGGGATAATACTTTCATTTAAATAGTTTAAAATATTTTAAAGTTACTGAAGTGATACTCAACACATTCTTGTTATAGAGTAGTGCCTGGCATATGGTAGGCAAACATTTCATAAATATTACCTGAATAAATAATTATTGAAAAAAAAAACAAAGGAAATTTTCCTTAATGTCTCTCCACCCTAAATCCAATTTCTCTTCCAAATCGTAATTACTGTTTTCAATCTGCTTTATAACCTTCCAGACTTCTTTATATATAATATACAAATAAACAAAATTATATAGAAATATGCAATTATATTTTGTGTGAGGGTAACAGTCTTCCCCTTTAAATTTTGCTTTATAGTTTACATATCCTTTTTCCAATTAAAATTATGACTTAGACCTCTGTCAATTTATATAGCTTTATGTTCTTCTATGTAGTATTTTACACTATATATGTACCATTATATATGTACTAATGGTCATCTAAGTTAGTTCCAATTTAAGTATTCATAGTTAAAACTTTAGGTATTTAAAACCTAGGTGATGACAAAACATGACTATATTCTTTCAAAATTTATAAAATGGACATAGGAAGTTTCTACCTCGAGGGATTTTGAGAATTAAGGACATTGTAGGCAGAACAGAATGTGTAAAGGCATGGAAGAGTGAAAAAGCATTGTATCATTAATCCTTCATTAAGGCAACCAAAGAAGCCTTTATCATCAGAGGATAATTGCTAGTATGAAAAGGCCATTTTTAAATTAATGTACCTAACATTAAGTAGGGATAACAACTATATAAATTCTGGAAAAAACATGAAAGACCACTATCTGAAGACACTGGAGGGCAATCCAAGGAAGGCTAAATCTTGAAAGGAGGTGACATTTGGAAGAAAGGAGGGAGGGATCCTGGGTAAATTTGTAATTTTCAAGGTTTCCAGTATGAGGGCATGCCTCAGTCCATAAAACTTCAATAGAAAAATCGGCAGTGTTTCTGGTCTGGAAAACCGGGAGAGCAGACTCTGAGACAACCATGACTACTGGGAAATGAGGCGGTAATCCGAGAAAAGAAAGTCCCAGAAAGGGAGCCCAAAATTTGATGTATATACTTTGCCCCAATCTCTGACTGATCTCGAAACCATACATGCTCAGGACAGGCTTTTAGCAGCCCACATAAGGATAAAAATAACTAAACAGATATTTCAGTTGCTGTCCACTGCAGTTGAAATAGAATATGCAGTTTGAGTATAAGCAAATAAGCTTTTTGCTAAAACAAAAAGTGACACTCTTTAGCATACTGTAAAAGAATCCAGAGTCTCCATGCTATAATGGTCATGATATTTAAGAAATAATTCCAAATAATTCAACAAATGAAGAACTGGGAAAGCGTGAAAAAAATAGGGCATTTCAGTGGAGAGATAGAAATTAGTGGCAGAACCAAATGGGAATTAAAACTGAAATATATGATATCTAAAATAAAATAACTTGTTGGGCCAACCAGTAGAATAAAAACAAATGACAGAGGAAGAAAAAAAATAGTGAAATTGAAAATAGATCAGTGGAAATTATCCTATTTAAAGAACACAAAAAGAAAAAAATTGGAAAAGAAATGAGTGTAGTATTAGGGGTGTGTAAAACATTATTATAAATTATAACATATAGAAGTCCCAGAAAAAAAGAAGACAACATTAGGGCAGAAAAAATTCTTGAAGAAATTGTGGCTCCAAATTTCCCAAATTTGGTGAAAGATATAAATTTACAGATTTAAGAAGTATAGTGTGCTTCAAGCAGGATAAATGCAAAGAAAAATCTACCTAGACACATTATAAACTACTGAAACAAGAGAAATATAGAGGTGAAAATTGTTTTTATGGTAAAATTTGGGAAAAAAGAGAATACAACTTGCCAATATCAGAAATGAAAGAGGAATTGTCAGCAAAGAATTTATAGAGATTAAGTAGACAATAAGGGAATATTATGAATATCTTTTGCCAAAAAAATGTACAGGCATACCTTGGAAATATTGCAGGTTCAGTTCCAGACCACTGCAATAAAGTGAATATCACAATAGAGTTACACAAAATTTTTGATTTCCCAGTGCATATAAAAGTTATGTTTATGCTATACTCTAGTGTGCAATAGTATTAAAAATACTGTATTGCTAAAAATTGCTAATCATCATCTAACAATGCAGGGTTGCCTCAAAACTTCAATTTGTAGAAAACACAATATTTGCAAAGTGCAATAAAATGAGGTATGCCTATACTACTTAGAAGAAATGGATAAATTCCTCAAAAAATATGACTTTCTAAAATTGACACAAGATGAAACAGAAAACCTAGATAGCACTTTATAAAAGATACTTAGTTTTTAAATTAAAAAAAAACCTTTTTTATTAAAAAAAACCCTGTGGGTCCAAATAGTTTCAATGGTGAATTATATAAGACATTTAAGAAATAATATCAATATTACATGAACTCTTTAAAAAAATAGAAGAATGATTTCTACCTCACAAAGCTAGTATAACCTTAATATCAAACCTGACAAACCATTACAAAAAAGGATGATTTAAAACAATTATCATTCATGGTCATAGATGCAAACCCCTTGACAAAACACCAGTGAATTAAATCCAGCAACATAAAACAAAAGAATAACATATCTCAATCAAGTAGGGATTAGGCCAAGAATGCGAGGCTGATTAGCATTTGTAAAATCTCACTATATTAACAATAATAAATAATAGTAAATGAAAAATATCATATTATCATTTAAATAGATATTGAAAAAATATTTAATAATGATTTATAATTAAAAATTCTCGGCAAACTAGGAATAGAGTCAAAATTCTTTAATCTGAAAAGAACATCTATGAAAAACCCACAACGAATATCTTGTTTAATGGTGAAATATAGAATTTATATAATGGGGGGCAAGATAATTAATGTCATGCTCACTCACCCTATTTGAAATTGTTTTGGAGGTCCTAACCATTGTAATGAGGCAAGGAAAGGGAACTGTATGAAAATATGGAAGGAAAAATGTAGAACTATCTCTATACCTTTGGCAAGGTCATGTGACAGAGGTCTTTTTTTGTATTTCAATATACTAATGGATGAGGATCTAAATTTCATGGTAAACAGTAGGGAAAATTATTTTATTTTGACTGAATCTTAAAAATTGAAATTTGGTTCAGTGGGTTAAGGATCCAGTGTTATCACTGCTGTGGCTTGGGTCACTGCTGTGGCATGGGTTTGATCCCTAGCCTGGGGACTTATGCATTCAGCAGGTGCAGCCAAAAAAAAAAGAAAAGAAAATTAATAAAAATAAATTTCTATAATTGGCAGCATTTCATTGTGTTTATAACTGCGCATTAACTCTAAGCTGAATGAATTAACTATGTTTTTTAAGAATAATTTTACAGGTCAAATGTTGTGATACCACAGTCACTCTTGACACTATAGTACCATTTTTGCAGAGAACACTTTCTAAGGACTTTGCTTAATCTTTTATATTCAAATCATTATCTTTTGAATAATCTATCACATTATTCCTGCCAATTTTTGATTCTTCATTTTATTTCTTGTCTAACTTCAAATTCTTGATTGGTTAATAATTGGAGCTGATCTTCAACACTGTATTTCTCATGAGTTCCTGCTTCTTTTACAAGATTTACAATTTCATTTTGAAGCCATTTTACATTTTTGTTATGAATATTATTTACAGTATTCTACAGTACAATATCTTTTCAATCAGCTAGCCCAGTTCCCAATCTTAACTGAAAAAAAATTGTCTAGCAATTTAAAAAAGTACTCCTATTCTTAGCCTGCAGTTCAGTCAGTTGAATCAGTCTTTGGGAATGGGACCCAGGCATCAATATTTTTTAAAGGTTACATGTGACTACAAGGTACACACAAGTTTGAAGCCAGGAGGCAGTGATCATCAAAGATACAAAGAAATTGATCTAAATGGGTGAGATAGTTAAATTAATCTGTAAAAGGTGTTTGAATGGAGACTAATTTTATAAATGTTGAATTTCTTAGTGAATATTTTTATATTTTGTTACCTTTAATTTCCTATGTAATTTTGGAGACTCACATAGTGAATATTTGAGTAATAAGAGAATCTTCTGTATCTACTGAATACTAAATATTATAAGCTAGGAATACAGCAGTGTAAAATGTATATTGTCCCTTTTTTCTAAGAGTTTACAATCCAATGATGAGGATGACATGAAATAAAATTTAATTATAAGATAATAAATACTAAGCAGGGAAAGGGAGACAATCTGGATTTGGTATTAAGGATGGTGACTCTGCATCACTGATATTAAAGCTGAAGCCTAAAAGATGAATAAGAGATAATTTGGTGAAGAGGAGAAATGAAGGGGAATGGATTTTGGAAGGCCATAATTTGAGAAGCTTGCAAGCTCTAGAAACAGAAATCAGATAAAGATAACTAAGAATAATCCACACAGAGTAGATATCAAGTCTTAAATTGCTATGTGTGTGAAGATAAGATTAGAAAGATGGCTTGTAATCTGATACTAGTAGATCTTGTATCCGTCCCAAGTAATTTGGAGTTAATTCTGTAGTTTATGAGGAAATAACAAAGGTTTTTAAGCAGGATACATGATCAGATTTTATGTTTTAGGATCACAGTTCAGGTAGTAGGAAAAAAATTTCCCAGTGTGGTGTCCTCAACTTGGAAAAGTAAATTTTTCTTTGTTTTGCTGTTCTTGTACTATGATACAGTCTTTAAGGTAGAATGGATTTCTTCTCCAATGTTTTTTTGTTTTGTTTTGTTTTGCTTTGCTTTGCTTTTTAGGGCCACACCCGCTCCATATAGAGGTTCCCAGGCTAAGGGTCTAATCATAGCCACAGCTGCCGGCCTACATCATAGCTCACGGCAACGCTGGATCCTTAACCCAGTGAGTGAGGCCAGGGATCGAACCCTCAGTCTCATGGTTCCCCGTCGGATTTGTTTCTGCTGCACCACAACAGGAACTCCCTCTTCTCCAACTCATTATTATTCCATTCTCCAAGCTGAATCCAAAACCACATGTAAGAAAGGGAGAAAAAAAGCAAAACAAAACCTCCACTAGCATTCTTTAAAAGACCTATGTATACCAATACAAGCTGAGTTTTTACATTACCAAAGACAGCTTTGAAATAAGTCCAGAAGCTTGAGAGCCATGCTCAAGGGATCGACCCCAGAGAACAATATGGCTCCAGCAACCACGGATCTCTGAAGGTACTAAAGTGGCCCAAGGCAATTAATTTGATAGCAACAAACATGAAATTGTCCTTTTATAGTTTTCATGATGACTAGCTAGTGGCATAGGGAGTGGGAGAGAAAAAAGTGAAAATTTTAATTAAATAATGTTTTATATATTTTTTCCTTTGTACTCAATTTAGTCACAAATGATATGGGAGTTGCCTAGGAATTCTGCACATGAATTCAAAAGAGTGGAAAATGAATCAGAGCCAGAAACTTATTTATTATGCCCAAAGGACCTTTAAGTACCATGAAAAACTTAGTGTCTCTTGTGATCATAGGAGTTTGCATCTCTAAGACTTGGATGTATCCAATTTAAAAATGGGTTAAAATATGCTCCCAAACACATTTATAAAGGGATAATATTTGTTTTATTTTTTCTTTACCTATCTTTTTATTGAAAGTAAGCAGTGATGGAAATAGTTAATATTTATTTATATATTTAAGTGACGGAAATAAGACTTAAAAGCAATGACACTACTGAGAGTGAAAATACACCTAAGAACATTTTTGTTTGTTTTCCAAAGATAAACTACCCTTAAGTAGACAATTTACAGGCATCATTTAGACTTACCCTCCTTTTATTACAAAATATAAATACCTCTGATGTTACTAGTGTCTGCTGCCTTTAGACCATTGACAGTTGGAGTCCAGGAAAAGAAATGAAAAAGAGCCATATCAGGTAAACTGCCAATTAAATCTGGAGATACCAAGTTTTAGGGAAAATTATGGTAAGAGGGAACTGAATATTAATTATAACTGGGAAATACATAATCTAAATTCTAGTTCTGACTATGCCACAGATTACCCATGTGACTTTCATTTAGTCTATCTGGTATCTGTACTAGCACTGTACTATTAATATTACTGATAATGATCCCATATTGAAAGGAATTGAGAGTTGTCAGTGTCCCAGTACTTTGTGCTTGTTTATTCCTTACCTTTCTCTTTTAAAATTAAAACTCTAGTTAGTGAAGAAATAAGATAATGAAAAATGATTTATATTTATAGGAAGAAGAACTTTTTCTAAATGAAAAAGTCCTTTAGGATTTGCTGTTTGTGTTGCTGTCTGACGTGTTTTCTAATTGTAGGTGGTATTCAGTGGGACAGTTCCAAAGAGAGACACACAGCCTTGATCAGAAAGAAAAACTTTTGCCATAGGTTCATTTCTGATATTTAAATTTTTTTATACTGCCAGCTTTTCTTTTTCACCTGTGCAGTCAATGATTGCTTGGTAATAGCTAAATTGCCTAAAGCATTCTAATTTCTATTTTAGAAAGTAAAAAAGTATTTCATTTATGACTATGCGTCTTGAAATTTCTCCATTTTATCAGTTTGTTTTGCTCTTTCCCTCTAGTTGTTTAAAACATTTTTTTACCCTAAAAATGAGGGTGTGTCAGAATTGTTGCAAGCAGAGATAGAGGTAATCGTATGTGGTTCCTGTTATTAGCTTTGTGTTGATACTGACTGCTACTTAAAGTAGAACCTCTAAAATGAATCTACTTTTAGCATTTTTTCTTTTTCAGGTGAGTTTATTATGCAACATTTAATCAAAATTTTCACAATAGTTACACTTTTGTAATACTTTTATTGTCCAAGGATCAATTTGACTATTTGAGCAAGGAACTCAATACAGAAGGCGTTAATCCCCCAAATACACATTCATGTATTTCTTAAATTTCTAAAGACTGACTCTTTAGGAGCCAACATTGTTTTTTTTTTACAATTTACCTTTATATTCTGAGTTCCTAGTTTGTCGTTTAGAAAATATAGAAAAATTGAAGAAGAGAATTTTAAAATCATCCATAATGCCATTACCAGGGATAACCCCTATTAAAATTTTTGTTTTAGGAGTTCCCATCGTGACTCAGTGGTTAACGAATCCGACTAGGAACCATGAGGTTGTGGGTTCGATCTCTGGCATCACTCAGTGGGTTAGGGATCTGGCGTTGTGGTGAGCTGTGGTGTAGGTTGCAGACGTGGCTCGGATCTTGCATTGCTGTGGCTGTGGCTGTGGCGTAGGCTGGCGGCTACAGCTCTGATTAGACCCCTAGCCTGGGAAGCTTTATATGCCGCGGGTGCGGCCCTAGAAAAGGCAAAAAAAGCCAAAAAAAATTTAGTTTTATATATATATAGTTAATGTTATACCATATCCAGTTTTAAATTATAATTTTTAAATTTAATTACTTAGCATCTTGTCTTGATGGCTCAGAGTCATCGTGATTAACATCTGATTCCTGAGTTGCTCCTTGAGTTGAGTGTCTATTAAGGCTACTTATGGCTATATTGAGTGGTCCCCCAAACTGCTGGGATTTTGAGGTTTTGTGTCTGCATTTTGGATTTTCTGTTTCTGCCTTTGTTTCAAGGCTGTAAATGGTCTTTTTTTGGTAATTAGTGTTTTTGCCTCTAGTAATATCAATCCTCCTTCTGTACTCCTATGAGCTATTTCTATTTGGCTATGGGCCGTTACATTAGATAATAAAAGGGGGAAAACTGGCATTTTATAGAGTTCCTTTTTGTTGTACAGCACTAATAGAGGTGCTTTCACATAAATTATGCTACTTAATTTTCACAGTAAGTCCTTGAATTATTATTAGTTCAGTTTTCTTAGATAACAGAGAACCATTTATTGAGCACTTGATATAAGCGAAGCACTGTGCTAAGAATTTTACATATACTATGTTAATTGGGTTTATTTCTGCAGCACTCCAGGGAGATGGACTGTTTTACAGATTAAAAAAACTCCCTAGATTCAGAGAAGTTGAATAATTTGCCTAGTAAGTAGTAAGAATCAGGATTTGAACTAAGGTGTGCCCCTCAAATAATTAAAAGTACCATGATTTTATCTGAAGTAAAAGTAAGTAGATTCTGAGCTCAGGAATTCTCCTTTAAGAAAAGTAAATGAGCTTTAGTGTATTAAGACATCTGTTTTGGGTTTTACTTCCTTTCAAATTCTCCTCACTGCTCTACTATAAGGATGTTCCTGTATAAGGGATCTATGGAGAAATTTGGTGTCTAAGCAACTCAATATTCAGGGCAAATTAATCCTGAAAGAATGAAGTTAAAAACAAAAACAAAAACCTACCAGAGTTCCCATGATGATGCATCAGAAACGAATCCATCTAGGAACTATGAGGTTGTAGGTTTGATCCCTGGCCTTGCTCAGTGGGTTAAGGATCCAGTGTTTCTGTGAGCTGTGGTGTAGGTAGCAGACACGGCTGGGATCTGGCGTTGCTGGGGCTGTGGTGTAGGCGGCAGCTGTAGCTCTGTTTAGACCCCCCTAGCCTGGGAACCTCCATATGCCACAGGAGTGGCCCTAAAAAGCAAAAAACAAAACAAACAAAAAAAACAATAAAAACTACCAAGGAAGAAGAAATTCTTATTATTGTTAAATAACCCTGTCTTTCATAATTCATAGGATCATGAGTATAATGCTGTGCTAAATTTCCTATATCAAAAGGTACTGATTTATCGATTTACAAAGAGATTAGTACAGTAATTAGACAAAACATTATGGTGTTGATTATGTATAGCTATATTTCTTGGGGAAACAAGTTTTAATCTCAATGTATATTTCTACTTATAAGTGAAATGAAGGAGTAATTTTAAGGAAAAGCCTTGTTAGATTTTTTTATGGTAGTTCAGAGTTTAAACGGTGGTTAAGGACTTGGTCTTTAAAGTTTGCTGCCAATATTCAAATACTGACTCCACCATTACTAGTTTAATCTTGGGCAAGTTAATTTCTATGTGCCTACTTTCTCATATGTAAAATAGGGATAGTGATAATAATTTCTCCATAATAATACCTACTCCAATATAAGTTGTTTGTTTTGTGGACTAAGTTAATATATATATAACTTATGATAATGCTTATTGTATAATAAATGCTTTACAAGTGTTACTATTATTGTTTTAACTATTTTTCAAATCTCTGAGTTTTGCAAAACTGCTAACAATCTTAAGTTTTTGCCTATCAATATTGTGTATTTTTCACTTTACGAATAACCTAAGGAGTGTCCTCCATCATTTCCTCTCTGCTTCCTTAGAACCTGTCCGAAGTTGACAGTGACCTCACAATGAACTCTGTAAGTTCATTTTAGGTCATTTCTTAGACCTAAGCCCAGAAACATCCGAAGTTACAGTGCATTATTCAGAATGGACACAAGTCTCATGTGAGGTATAAAATATATAGTATCTCTTTACCTTCAGACAATTTCCTCTCAGATTGTGAGATTTTTTTCCCTCCTGCCATTTGAAAATATGCTACATTAGACAAATAGATTAACAGTGGAGTCCAGTAGCTGACTTGTGTGTTGAATGTGTATTGGTATCCTGTAATAGAGAGGACTCCTTGTTTATTTGCTATTTATTATTGAAAGAAAGTCGCAAATGGCAATTTACTCTAACTGCCCCCCCACTACGGTGTACATGTGCAAGACAAAGATAAAAGCTATGTTTCCTTCGTGGAAGGGTGTGGAGGTGAGGATGATTTCAAATTAGAAATAATGACAGCAATAGAGGCTTCCAATGAAGAGGTTGTGGCCACCAAAGGACAAAGGGGAGAAGCTAATTCCTGAAGTGGAGGTATTTGATTAAACATTTAGGTTAATCTTTATGTGTACAGGTGTCGGGTGTGTTGTTATTTATGGGTTTAAAGAGACAGTGTGTTTGACACAGGTGTTTATTGGATAATTTGATGATGGTTGGGAGAGAAGCAATCCTGAGATATCCAGAAAACCTGTAATAAGTAAAAAATAAAATATTTGATGGGCAAAGACTTTTGCTTTTTAAGGCTTTTGCTTTTCTTTTATAGTGATTAATTGTGAGAATTGGCTTATTGTAATGGTGGTTTCTTCTTTGGGGTAAAAACATTGACTTTGAGAAAAAAAATTACCAGACTTCAGACTTCAATTAGAATGTCTATGCTTTCTTTTACTACCTTTGCAAACCTTTTTTTTTTTTTGGGAAAACAGCTTACAACTTGGTTTTCAGTTGATTTTATGTTTAAATGTTTATTTAAAAGTGTCTGGCATCGTGCCTGTGTGTGCTTCTGTGTGTGTGTGTGTGTGTATTTGGATTGGAGGAGGAAATGGGAAGGAAGGTGAAATTTTAAGGAGATGGAAAATCAGTGAAAGTTGATGTAAGAGACTGGTGTTTTATAATGAAAAATAGAAAATTTCAAGCATGTTTCCTCCCTTAGCAGAAAAATGAAGCTGACAATATTATGCATATTTCTGTGAAGAATGTGTAAAAATATCATATGCAAAATTATAAGAACAAGCAAACTTTCTAAGAAATGGAAGAAAATATATATGACAATAAAATTGTAGCGGAGGTAAAGAGAAACTTTTTCTTTTAAATGTAATGTCCAATTGGGGTAAAATTTTAACAGAATAGGTTGGGCCATTTATAGATTACAACACTTTTAATTTTCTCAATGTTACAAAGTGTTGATTTTGATAAAGAATTTGTTGATGCTGTATCAGCTTCTCCATGTGGAGGAGTGCTGCTGAGTGATTAGTTAGACTTAGGGCTTTTGGCCAAAATTCAGAAATTTGGTCTCCAGTCCTTCTGCTCTTCTGAAAATAGGGAAAAGCTAGTAAGTTTTCCTGAGTCTTGATTACCTGTGAAAGAAATTCTTCGTTATCAAGGGTGTCTGCTTTTTTTCTTTTTCTTCATTTTCTTTCTTTTTTGCGGGGAGGATTTTTCCTTTTTGTCTCATTACCATCTTTATCTGTGTTTAATTAAGTAGATACTAATTTTGGAGGTTCTCCAGGTTTATAATTAGCTTAGTTATATGAAAATTCTTTACATTTCTTTCATTTTTTACTATAGTTTTAGAGCCAAAGTGTATAATTTTTTACTGTAAGTTTAAAGCTGAGGAATCTAAAACTTGGTGAGATTAATTGATTTGCTCAAGATCACATATTTAGGAATCCAGGTCAGGACTTTTGGTAATGCTACACTGTTAAATAATTGATCTCTATTAATTTTTTTTGTTATTTTGCCATATTGATGACCAGTGTCAACATATTTGTTTTTAATCAAACATTTACCTATGTACAATTATCTTATTTTACTATATCTACCTGTCTATCAATAGACAGACAAGTGTCAAGGAGGTTTACCTGATTGCTTTGTAGGGTTCATTTGCAGTTTGATATAGTACACTTAAAGGGGTTTATCATTTTAAATAAAATTTCTAATTGGATAGAATATACTAATACATTTATGATATTTGCCTTTTGAAGAAAAACTATCATATCTTTTTGTGTTTATTGTGACAGTAAGAAGGTATATACTATTTTTTGCTTTCCCATAAATTCAAGGTTTGTTCAACAATTAGAATGCGTTTGGAGAAAGGGGTAAAATATGGTCTTTCTCATTGCCTTTTTCTCCTGATTAAAAAATAAACCATGGTTATTGGAGAAAATTTGGAAAATATAAAAAAGAAACTAAAAAAAATCCTCCCCAAATGGCATTTAGAGATATCTCAAAAGTATTTATACTGATTATGTCCTTCAAATTTTTCTACTTAGATACACATATTTTTAAAAAGAAATATGGTGTCATGTTGGACATGCTGTTTTGCAAGCTTCTTTTAAAAGTTAACGTATCGTGATTATCCCCATGTCATTAAATACTCTTCTGCATACCTTTTTTTTAAATGAACCTTATTATTTACTACAAAAGTAACAGATATTGCATATAAGAAATTTAGGAAACACATAAAAATATGAAAAAACTGCATTCTTATCCAGATATAATCATTATAGTATCAAGGCTATATGTATTCAGAATTAAAATTTTATGTTTCTCTCTCTCTCCCTAATGATTCTATCTATATCTCCCTTGTAAACAAAAATGGAATCATATGGTAACAGTGCTCTATACTCTGCCTTTTTATTTAACAGTATATCCTGTCATTTATATTTCCTATGATACCACTATTATTTTACATCATTATTTTTAATGGTTGCATACTATTCGATTAGAGGACATTTTATAGTTTAACTGATCATCTATAGTTAAGGTATTTTTTAATTTTCTGTTATTGTTAACAACATTTCAATAAACTATTTTGTAGCTTAATCTTTGCACACCCCTCTGATGATTTTTTTAGTTCAAATTCTTAGAAATGAATTTTTGGGTACTCACTTTTTAAAGGCATTTGATTTATATTGCCAGAATGCCTTCCAGAAAAGTTGAACCAGTTTACTTTTACTGGTAAAAGTTTATGAGAGTATGAATCTTATCACATTCATGCTTACACAATATATTGTCATTATTTTCAGCCATCACCAATATCAGGTAGAAAGTGGCAACTTATTTTAGTATAATTGTATTTCCTTGATTGGTAGTGAAATGGGATATTTATTCATTAGTTTTTGCATTTCATTTCATTTCTTTTTTTCTTAAAAAAATAAATTTCTTATTCATATCATTTGAGAAGTAACATCAGTTTTGGAGTCGGACTGTTAGTGACAGAGTTTGAATCTTGGCTCTACCATCACTACTTTATCAGCTTGTAACCTTGGGTGTTTACTTAATCTCTTGGTGCCTCAGTTTCCTTATCTGTAAAAATTTCCTGCATGTCATATGACTGTTGCAAGAATCAAATGAACAAACATATATGAAATATTTAGAATAGTCCAGCGCAAAGTAATGCACATTATTATAATGAGAATTTAATTCCTATTCATTTGTCAGAGGTCTTTATATGCTAAAAACACTAATTCTTTGTCATATCTGATGCAGATTTTTTCCAACTTTGTCATTTTGTCTTTCAATTAAAGTTTTTAGAAAGTCCATTCCCTCTCATCAAATCTAAAGTATTATTTTTCTCCTTTCAAACTTCTGCCTTTGTTGTCATTTTTAGGAATGCCTTTCCCACTCAACATTATGTAAATATTCACATATATTTTATTATGGACTTATAATTTTTTATGTTTAATTTTTAACACATCTGAGATTTATTTTGTTACATGATATGCTATTAGGATATAAACACCCAATTGTTCAAAAAATATTAGTCACATAATTCATCTTTTAAACATTACAGTTATCATAGACAACATTCATAGAGATAGTTTGGTCCATTTTTAACTTCTTTTATTAATAATCAATCTGGCCACTCATCTGGCACACTATTTTTATTAAAGAATAGTTGAGTTACAATGTTGTGCCAATTTCTGCTATACAGCAAAGTATCCCAGTCATACACATATATAACATATATATGTAAATATTAGTGCCATATTTTAGATTCCACATATAAATGATATCATATAATATTTGTCTTTCTCTTTCTGACTTACTTCACTTAATATGAGAATCTTTAATTGCATCCATTTGCTGCAAATGGCATTATTTCATTTCTTTTTTTATGGCCGAGTAGTTTTACATTGTGTATATGTACGTATCTTCTTAATCCATTAATCTGTCATTGGCCTTTTTTTTTGTCTTTTTAGGGCCACACTCATAGCATATGGAGGTTCCCAGGCTAGGGGTTGAATCAGAGCTGCAGCCTCCAGCCTGTGCCACAGCCACAGCAAAGCCAGATCCAAGCTGCATCTTCAGCCTTACCTGGCTTGTGGCAACACAGGATCCTTTAACCCCCTGAGCGAGGCCAGGGATGGAACCTGCATCCTCATGGAACCTAGTCAGGTTCTTAACCTGCTGAGCCACGACGGGAACTCCTCAGTGGACATTTAGATTGTTTCCATGTCTTGGCTATTATGACTAGTGCTGCTGTGAACATACAAGTGCATGTTACCTTTTTAAAGTGTAGTTTTGTCTGGATATATGCCAAGGAGTGGGATTGCTGGATCATAGAGTAGTTCTATATTCAGTTTTCTGAGGAACCTTTGTACTGTTCTCCATAGCGGTTGTACCAGTTTACATTCCCACTAATAGTGTAGGAGGGTTCCCTTTTCTCTACACCCTCTATAGCATTTGTTATTTGTAGACTTATTAATGATGGTCATTTTGACCAGTGTGAGGTGGTACCTCATTGTAATTTTGATTTGCGTTTCTCTAATAATTAGTGATGTTGAGCATTTTTTCCTGTACCTACTGGCCATTTGGCATACTTTTAATTAGTGATGTTTTGTATTTTTAATTGTATTATATTTCTTTTAAGTTATTTCAGTTATTCTCAGGCATTTGTTTTTCCAATTGAACTTTAAAATAATTTTATCATTTCCTCCCTCAACCTCCAAAAAAGTCTATTTGTGATTTTTGCAGAAGTATACTAAATTTATAAAGTAGTTTGAGATCATGTGATTTTTACACTGATACCTTTTTTTTTTACTTTGAGGATATATTTTAAACTTGATCCACGTGCTTAGCACATAGTAGGAAGCCAACACAAATTGCTGAATAAACGTTAAATGTGTTAATACTAACTGCTGAGAAATTTAGGTGGTTTTAACTTTTCTCTATCATAAGCAGTACTTCAGTGAACATATTTAACATTTAAATCTTTGAATACTACTATGATTGCTTCTGTGGAATGAATTCCTAGACATCTAAAATCTAGTTCAAAAAGTATTTTTAATGACTTCGATGTACTGCCGAATTGCCTCACCGATTTATACTCCCCTCAACAGTCTGAAACGGTACTGTCATGTTCAGCTTCTTATTTGTCTCCCCATTGTATGGTGAAATACCAGTTTCTAAGTTTAAGATTAATAT
>PVHT021183666.1:29901298-29921298 GCA_004024745.2 Catagonus wagneri
AAAAAAAAAAAAAAAAAAGATTAATATTTCATGATAAAAGAAATATTTTTACTTTTCAATGATTGTTTTTATTTTCTGAGTGTAAAGGAGAGGTACATTAAACTTGCTGAATTTAGAGTAAAGTATGTCCCCACTGCTAGGATATTAATACATGTCTGCTCTGCTATAGGATATTAAAACAACCAATGAAGACAATAATTCCATATGCTAGGCAGAGTCACATGTGCAAAGAGCCAGATGATAAAAATAACATAGTAAATACTATTTTAGGATGTCTTCAAGGGGGCTTTCCCCCCGTTCTAAATTGTATTTCTTCTTTCTTTATACTGGGGAATCACTTTGCCCTCTCTTCTGATAAAAAGAAGTCCTATTTACTTAGTTTGAGTATCTATACAAATTTAGCTCTTTTATTTTTATTCTATTTTTTGTCTTTTTAGGGCTGCACTCATGACATATGGAGGTTCCCAGGCTAGGGGTGGAATCAGGCTAGGGGTCTCTGGCCTGTGCCACAGCCACAGCCACAGCAACGCCAGATCCAAGCTGCGTCTGCGACTTATACCACAGCTCATGGCAATGCCAGATCCTTAACCCACTGAGCGAGGCCAGGGATTGAACCTGCGTCCTCATGGATACTAGTCAGATTTATTTCCGCTGAGCCACAACAGAAACTCCCAAACTTAGCTCTTTTAATAGTGACAAGTATTTTCACCATTACCTTGCATGGACTGCCTCTCGCTTATCACTAACTGGCTTTGAGTTGCAATTTTTGTTGGAGTAAAAATTTTTTATTTCTTTTGTTTTGTCCTTGTGTACCTGGTAATAGAGGTTTAAACAAGAAAGTAAACTAACATTACAGTTTTAAGTAGTTGGATGGAATTAAGCTAGTAAACAAAGGGCTTTAAGTACCCTGGTTCCTTTAGTTTTTATTGATATATTTATTTTTTATTCTTCCTCTTTCTCTCTCTTGATGCAGTACACATACCACAAAAAGAGAGTAAGGCTCAGTCATGATGCTATGGTTATTACTGCATATTTTAAAAGATTAAGTCTTCTTTTCTTAGTAACATATACCAACAACTTTAATATCTCTGTAACCACAACATTTTTTTGGTATAAAATATTTCTTTGTAGATTAAGAGATTTTAGTTTTCTAAAGAATGGTATCTCTTTTTTTTTTCTTTCTCCTTTTCTCTGTCCTACCTTATCTCCCTCCATCTCTCCTATCCCCTCTGGCACCCCTCTTGCGCCCATACCCTCTTCCCTGGCTTTTCCTTCCCTTCTTTCTGTCAGGGTTAAGTTTAGTCAATGTTAAAGAGAAATAACAGTCAGCTCTGGAGTCTGAAATATTAATCAGCAGAGCAATAAGTTTTCCCTATTTTCAGCGGTTGCCTAGGGAAATTTAAGTTGCTCTATGCTCAGAATGTGGTGATGTGGTGCTAGAATGTGGTGATGGGCTTCAGTGATGATCACGAAAAATTCTTCCTTTATTGTCTTCACCTTAAACTCAAAGAAGTTGTATGAAACTCTTATCCTCAGCAATAGAGCTGTGATTTTTTTTTTCTTTTTTGACTGCCCCTTAGCATATGGAGTTCCTGGGATAGGATCAGATCTAAGCCGCAGTTGGGACCCATGCCACAGCTATGGCAACCTGGGATTCTTTTTTTTTTTTTTAATTTATTTTTTTTTATTAACAATGAATTTCATTTCAGTTATAGATGTACAAAGATCATAAGTCAATTCAATAGATTTTGTGTCCCAAACCCACAGTGCATCCCCCCACCCCCCAGATTGTCTTATTTGAAAAACCAAGGTTTTCCAAAATCTGTGAGTCATTGTCTGTTCTTCAAAGAAGTTCATTGTGTCTCTTTAGTTTCCACATGTAAGCAGTAGCATTGGGTGTTGTTGTCTAATTGTCTGAGCAACCCGGGATTCTTAACCCACTGTTCTGGTCTGGGGATTGAATCTACATCTTGGTGCTTCAGAGACTGCCAGTCGCATTGGGCCACAGTGGGAACTCAAGAGTGATGTGATTTGAAAACCCAATTTCCTCAACTTTTCCTATATTCCCAGTGCCCATCTTTTGAAATGAGATTTTAGCTGTTTAAAGGAAGTGTAGAGGAAGTGGTTGAAGAATTCCACTTGTAATTATAGCTAACTCTCCACCAAGCATACATGGATTATGTCTTGAGCATTAAATACAACAATTTTCTAATCCTGGGATGACTTCCCCTTGACAGCCAGCCTGCTTCTCTTTCCTTGTTTCAACTGTCATTTCTATTCTCATCTCTTACCAGTTTTTGGAGAGTTTCTAGTTTAATTTAATATTGACCTTAAATCAGTCAAATTCAGAAGATATAGATCCAGGAAGAAAAAAATTCACATTATGAATGCCAGAACTATACATAAATGATTGGAGATTAACCAAATTATTTTCTCAATATCCTATTTGTGTTAGATCTACAATTGCCTCCATTACATTAATCATCTATCACTCATCAGAGAAGTATGCCACTGTAGATTTTTAGTGAGTTCTTTAGTACTAGAGGCATTTCTTCTGTCTTTTCTACTCAGTGCTCAGTGCTTTGGAGTTTGGATATCTTTATTCTAGTTCTAAATCTTGTTTGGTGCTTTGGAATTTGGAGAACTGGGTTCTAGTCTCAACCCTCTCTGCTTCAAATTTGCAACTAGTTACTTGCTTGAACAAGTTGTTGAAGCATTCTAGGCCTTACTTTCTTTGCAGTTGTAATAGTCTCTGGTTCAGCGGTACAAAATATCTCATCTCAAATTGTGTTTGATGAGTAGAAAAATGTCATTACTATGTTTTATAATGTGTGTAACTTCCGTGTGAATGTGTAGGATGAAAAAATAATTGGTGTGGACTAGTAAATTTTGAAAAGGGTTCAAGAAGTGTTAGTTAATTATAGTGAGCTTTTGATGTTTTTAAAAAATATAAATTGATGAAATTTTAACTGTTTTTTTTAAATAATGCCTAATGGCAGTGGTCATTTTTTGGGTAGATGATACATTAAATTCCACTTAAATTGCTAGTGGGGTAGTATTAACATTAAGTTTGAGTTTCATACTTTCACTCTGTGATTTTTGACCTTGGTTGTTTCCCTTTCACAAAACTATGATACAGTTTAGGGCAGCCTAAATAATTACAGAATAAAAAGAAAGCCGAAAAGTGTGGGAAGTGAGAAAGTAAGGGAGAGAGGGAGGGGTATTGAAAGAGAGAGAGAAAGACAGATGGAGGGAGGGAGAGAGGAAGAGAGAAAGGTAAATGAACATGAAAAGAATAATAATAACAATGTTGTCGCTTTGTAACTATTTTTCTGGTCTTCCAGTTTTACTATTTCATGGATTTTTCAGGGGATAAGTCATCATTTGTATTTTTCAATTTTAATTATTTAAAATATTTGAGTTGTATTATGGCACATCATATTTAAGCAGAGATTGGGAAATAAGTCTTTTAAAGTGCTAGATAGAAAATGGTAAAGACATTAATACTGAGTTTTCTTTTTCTGTTTTAAAATGCATTCCATATGTGATATTTGAAATACCATTTGTATTGCTGGAAAAGTTAATTTTTAGAATGAGTTTGAGATGCACTGCCATGATTTTACCTAAATAATGGCTAAGAAGGCAGAGGGGTTGGAGACAAAAGCTTACAAACTCATGAATTAGTGATAACATATCTTGGAATGCCTATATAATATGATTAGTAGAGATTCTAATGAACTAAAACAAAATGAGTTCCTGACAATAAAAATAATCTGAATAGGATTTGCAGAGTTTCTGATTTTGGGTGTAGACTTTCTATGGCACTTTCTATGTTTCATTTTTTATTTTTTAATTTTTATTTATTTATGTATTTTTAGGGCTGCACCCGTGGCATATGGAAGTTCCTGAGGCTAGAAGTCGAATAGGAGCTGCAGCTGCCTGCCTACACCACAGCCAGAGCAATGCCAGATCCAAGCTGTGTCTGTAACCTGCACTGCAGCTCATGGCAATGCCAGATCTTTAACCCACTGAGCGAGGCCAGGGATGGAACCCGCATTCTCATAGACATTAGTGGGATTCTTAACCTGCTGCACCACAACAGGAACTCCCTTTCCATGTTTTATAAGAGGTAGTTCTCAGGTGTGTGCATGTATAGTTCAGGATGTTCTGAATGATGAAGAGGCGTTGTCCTAGTCTGTTTGGGCTGCTACAACAAAATAGCCATAGATTTGACAATTTATGAGCAACAGAAATTTATTTCTCACAGTTCTGGGGGCTGGAAATCTGATATCAGGGTGCTGGCATGGTTGGGTGAGGGCTTCTCTGGGTCACAGACTTCTTGTATGGTGGAAAGAATTAGGGAGCTCTCTGGGATCTTTTTTTACAAGAGCACTAATCACATTTATCCTCATGGACTCTACCCTCGTAGACCATTCACCTCCCAATGGCCTCACCTACTGATACTGTCACCTTTAGGGGTATTTCAACACATGGATTTTGGGGTAGACAAACATTTAGACCATAGCAGGCATAAGGAGCTCAGAGAAGGATTTGGCTTTATGATTTAGGGAATTATGGTGCTGTGTGATGTTGTGAGATAGTATCTACATAGAAGCTATAGCAATTGTTTTCAGTTAAAGATGGGTCAAAGTGCATAGTTTTCAATATTTATTAAATATACCAAGGACTTAGAGGCTGTATTTATAAAGATAAGTTAGTGTTTTTTTTCTTTTCTTTTCTCTCTCATCCTTTCTCTCTTTCTTTCTAATGATTATTATCAAATAATGCACAGGATATATGATATATATGTATGTTTATTCAACATATTTGTTTTATACTTTGATTTCTTGAAGATTATAGAGTTAAACACACAAAAACCATAAAACCACAAACTTTTGCAATAAAATTTGTGTAATATCTGAGTATGAGTGTACCTACCAATTACATTCTCAGGTGTGATACTGCGCCATTTATTTATGAGATTCACTGTTTCCAGAGCAGTAGGGAAAGATGTTATAAATGACAAGAACTAGCTAATAGAATTGGAGGCTAAGCTTATTTGGTAGTGAAAGAGTAACCCAAAGAGATGCAAAAGCAAGGAAATCTTGCTGTATAGCACCATGAACTATGTCTAATCACTTGCAACGAATCTATATATGTATGCATAACCGGGTTACCAAACTGTACAGTTGAAAAATTGACAAAAAATTGGAGTTCCTGTCGTGGTGCAGCGGTTAACGAATCCGACTAGGAACTGTGAGGTTGAGGGTTCGATCACTGGCCTTGCTCAGTGTGTTAAGGATCTGGCGTTACTGCGAGCTGTGATGTGGGTCACAGATGTGGCTTGGATCCCATTTTGCTGTGGCTGTGGTGTAGGCTGGCGGCTACAGCTCCGATTAGACCCCTAGCCTGGGAACCTCCATATGCTGTGAGTGCGACCCTAGAAAAGGCCAAAAAAAAAAAAATTGACAGAAAACTGTAAACCAGCTATAATGGAAAAAAAAAAAAAGAGTAACCCAAAGAAGGAAGTTGGACCTAACAAGGGAAAGTATAAATGGAGGAGACTTCAAACAGTGGTTAGAAATTGAGGAAGAGTTCATTTGCTTCAGTTGACTACTGACACATTTCTGTTTTAGGCAAATGTCTAGAATTTGTTTCTCTGCATTTTGTGGAATGCGGAATTATATGTTGTGAACTGTCCTTTGTGGCTGCTCTTTTACCACTGAATTATAAAAATGTGTTAGGGACATAAAGCTCAGGTTGTGTCATAATTATAGTTAAATGGTGAAATTGTTTATTTTGTACACTGGTGTTCATAGTTGTGCACATTCACAGACTAACATGTTACTGTGAATAATTACCTGCATAGTGCCATTTTACTCTCCCATTATTCTTTAAAATTTTTTTTTGTTAGAGTATAGTTCCTTTACAGTGTTTTGCCAATTTCTGCTGTACAGCAAAGTGACCCAGTCATACATATATATATACATTCCCTTTCCTATGTTATCTTCCATCATATCCCAAGAAACTGGATATAGTTCTCTGTGCCATATGGTAGGACCTCATTGCTTTTCCATTCTAAATATAATAGTTTATATCTATTAACCCCAAAGTCCCCATCCATCCCATTACCTCCTCCCTCCCCCCTGGCAACCACAAATCTGTTCACCATGTCTGTGAGTCTGTTTTGTAGATAAGTTCATTTTTGCCATATTTTAGATTTTTCAAATAAGTGATATCAAATGGTATTTGTCTTTAGATTTATGACTTCGCTTAGTATGAGAATGTCTAGTTACATCCATGTTTCTATAAATGGCATTTTAATTCTTTTCTTATGGCTGAGTATTATTCCATTGTATATATTACCACATCTTTTTCAAGGAAAGTTTTGTCTGGATCTATACCCAAGAGTTGGATTGCTGGATCATATGGTGGTTCTATATCTAGTTTTCTCAGGAACCTCCATACTATTTTCCATAGTGGTTGTATCAGTTTACGTTCCCACCAGCAATTCAGGAGGGTTCTCTTTTCTCCACACCCTCTCCAGCATTTGCTATTTGTAGACTTATTAATGATAGCCATTCTGACTGGTGTGAAGTGGTACCTCATTGTAGTTTTGATTTCCATTTCTCTAGTAATTAGTGATGTTGAGCATTTTTCATGTGCCTGCTGACCTTGGAGTATGTCTTCCTTGGAGAAATGTCTATTTAGGCCTTCAGCCCATTTTTCAACTGGGTTGTTTGTTTCTTTGCTGTTGAGTTATATAAGTTATTTGTATATTTTGGAGATTAAGCCCTTGTCAGTTACATGGTTTGCAACTATTTTCTCCCATTCCGTAGGTTGTCTTTTCATTTTTTTATGGTTTCCTTTGGTGTGCAACAACTCGTAAGTTTAATTAGGTCCTATTTGTTTGCTTTTGTTTTTATTTCTATTGCCTTGGGAGACTGTCCTAAGAAAATATTAGTATAACAGGCTGTTTTGCCTATGTTCTCTTCTAGGACTTTTATGGTGTCATGTCTTATGTTAAGTCCTTAAGCCATTTTGAGTTTATTTTTGTGCATGGTGTAAGGGTGTGTTCTAGTTTCATTGATTTACATACACGCAGCTGTCCAGTTTTACCAGCACAACTTGATGAAGAGACTGTCTTTTTCCCATTTTATATTCTTGCTTCTTTTGTTGAAGATTAATTGACCATAGGTGACTGGGTTTATTTCTGGGCTCTCTCCTCTGTTCCGTTGGTCCATATGTCTGTTTTTGTACCAGTACCACACTGTCTTGATTACTGTACCTTTGTAATATTGTCTGAAGTCTGGGAGAGTTATACCTCCTGCTTGTCCCCCCACCCCCACACCCAGGATTGCTTTGGCAATTCTGGGTCCTTTATGGTTCCATATAAATTTTTAGAGTGTTTGTTTGAGTTCTGTGAAAAAAGGTCATGGGTAATTTGATAGGGACTACATTAAATCTGTATATTGTTTTGAGTAGTATGGACATTTTAACGATATTAACTATTCCAACCCAGGAGCATGGGATATCTTTCCATTTCTTTGACTCCTCTTTAATTTCCCTGATTAATGTTTTATAGTTCTCAGTATATAAGTCTTTCACTTCCTTGGTCAAGTTTTCTTAGGTATTTAATTATTTTAAGTGCAATTTTCAAAGGTTTTTTAGTATTCATTTTCTAATGTTTCATTTTTAGTATACATAAATGCAACCGATTTCTGAATGTTAATTTTGTATCCTGCTGCCTTGCTGAATTTGTTTATCAGTGTGAGTAGTTTTTGTGTGGAGTCCTTAGAGTTTTCTGTATGTGGTATCATGTTATCTGCATATAGTGACCATTGTCTTCTCTTTCAGTTTGCGTACCTTTTATTTTTTTTCTTTGTCTGATTGCTGTGGCTAGGACTTCCAATACTGTGTTGAATATGTGCTCATTATTCTTGATAAATAAATCTACACACCATTACAATGCATTTGTGAAGTGTCAAAAAGTGGTTGTCATATGATCATCACAAGTTCTGAACATAGTTTACATTAACTAATGTGGGATTTGAAACATCAAAAAATGATGAAATGTCATCAAAGTAAAGGGTAGAGGTTTATAGAAAAATGAGAGGAAATTTATATATCAGAACCTAAATTAAATTTTTTGTTTTAATTAATTTTTTCTTTTTCATCTGCACCCATGGCATATGAATGTTCCTGGGCCAGGGACTGACTCTGAGCTGGAGCTGTGACCTATACCATAGCTGTAGCAATGCCAGATCCTTAAACCCACTGTGCGGGGCCAGGGATTAAACAGGTGACTCCACAGAGGTAAGCTGGATCATTAACCCTGGGAACTCATATTTTTTTTATTTTTTAATTTAATTTATTGTTTTTTTTTGGCTGTGCCCATGGCATGCACTATATGGGCATTAAAGGTACATCAGTGAACAAAACAGAAATTCCTGTCCTCAAAGAGCTTACATTATAGTGGGAGGAGAAAGGTAATATAAAAAAGTAAATTATTATATGGTAGGTCAGAAGATAAATGATATGGGTCAAAATAAAACAAGGAAGGGAGTGCCCACTGTAGAGCTATGTCCAGTTTTAAGTAGGATGATCCGGGAAGGTGTCATTGGGTAGAAAATTTTTCCTCAAAGTCTTGACATAACAGCAAAGGAATCATGCATATATCTGGAGAAGAGAAGAGTGTTTCAGGTTGAAGTGTGCCTAGATGTTCAAGGAACTGTGAAGAGATCAGAATGGCTGGAGACAAGCGAGTGAAGGGGAAATAATAGGCCCTGAAGTCAGAGAAATAATAGGAACCAGGTCGTATAGGAATTGTAGATCATTGTGAGGATTTTGAATTTTTTTCTGTGTGATACAGGAAACCACTGAAACATTTTGAGCAGATGAATAATATGATTTGATTTATGGGTTTTTTTTCTCCTACACCTGCAGCATGTAGAAATTCCCCAACCAGGGATTGAACCCACCTCAGCAATGACTAGAAGAACCCCAGCAGTGACAATGCCAGAGCCTTAATCCACTGAGCTACCAAGGAACTTCAGACTTATGATTTAATAGGATCATTTCGGTTGTTTCTGGGAATAAACTGTAAGGGTGCAAAAGAGTGGAAGTGGATTGACCACCTAAAAGGCTATTACAATAATCTAGGTGAGAGTTATTGGTGGCTTAGAGTAGTCATGGAAGTGGTGAAAAGTGGTGATATTTTGAAAAGAGTTTGAATGAAGAACTTACAGGAGTTTCTAACAGACTGGATTTTGAGGATGTGAGAAAGAAAAGAATCAAGCATGACTCTAGGTTTCTGGCCTGAGAAGCTATAAGGATAGAGTTGCCATTTAATGAGGTGGGAAAGGCTTTGGGAGGAACAGGTTTTAGGAAATACAGGGAGCTCAGTTTTGAACATGTTAAATTTGAGACGCATGCTAGATATCCAAATGGAGTTGTGAAGTAGGCAGGAGAGAGGAGTGGATTGGAGATAAAAATTTATGACTCTATGAGAGTGTACAGATATGAGCATGGTATTTTTAGATCTCTGTCTGTTATTTGTTCTATTTGAAAGCCCTGTGTTTTTCATTCTTTGGTTAAGACAGCATGAAAAAACTCTGTATTATGTTTAATTTTGAGGTTGAAAATAAAAATGTATTCTGTTGTCAATTTTACGGTCTGCCTGAAGTGTTATACTGTACTAAGTATAGTCACATCTAGCCAGGAGAATAAAATTCATGATAAACAATTAAGGTGGATGGAATTTAATTGAGGGTACTGTTATACAGATATTGGAAGGCTGAAAATCAAAAAAGGAAGCTGAGGCAACCCAGATGTAATTGTAGGGAGCAGCTACTAGCCGTAAGTTTGGAGAAACAAATGGAAGAATGTGGGTTACTTGAGTTTAGGAACTTGGAAAAGATTATGACTGGGGCTTGGACCTATGGGGAGAGGGTATGCTGTATGACTTGTGTTCAGACCACTGAGGGAAACATGGCCTGGTTTATGCTGTAATCACTGAGGGGAGTGAGTGTGGCCAGCTGGTGTTATTATCTCTGAGGGGTTAGGTACCTGGTATTGGCAGTACTAAAAGAAGCAGTTGCTGGTGGGAATGTAAAATGGTGTAGCCACAAGTGCATTCTGCTACTGGAGGGATGTCATTAGGAGCTAGAATAAGGAGGTCTTTTCTCTTCTCCTCCCGCCTTCTAATTTCCCACTAGTCCCTCTCATTGGCAGAATCTAATAGGAAGCTAGCTGGCAAGGGATCCTGGGAAATGTAGTGCCACCGAATCACAGAGTAGAGTATTGAGGGATTATGTGAGAGTCAAGAGACAATAAGTAAATAACCGGCACATGTACTGTGAATATTAGGATATAAATACAATTTTAAGACCTCACTCCATTGAACTGTTTAGTAAAGTAGGACACTTTTCTTTTCTGTCTTTTTGCCTTTTATCTAGAGCCACACCCAAGGCATATGGAGGTTCCCAGGCTAGGGGTCTAACAGGAGCTGTATCTGCCGACCTTCGCCACAGCCACAGCAACATGGGATCCGAGCCGCGTCTGCAACCTTCACCACAGCTCACGGCAACGCCGGATCCTTAACCCACTGAGCAAGGCCAGGGATCGAATCCACAACCTCATGGTTCTTAGTCGGATTCGTTAACCACTGAGCCACAAAGGGAACTCCGGACACTTTACTTTTCAAGCCATAGTACTTTTGTTATTTGTTGATGATAAATAAATAAATTTGTTGAAGATAATATTTGGTGTTAAAGAGAATAATAGCTGATCATTTTTTTTTGTCTTTTTAGGGCTGCACCCACAGCATATGGAGGTTCCCAGGCTAGGGGTTGAACTGGAGCTGCAGCTGCCTGACTGCATCACAACCACAGCAATGCCAGATCCGAGCCATATCTGCGACCTACACCACAGCTCCCGGCAATGCCTGGATCCCATCAAGGGTGCTAGGGATTAAACCTGCATCCTCATGAATACTAGTCAAATTCGTTTCTGCTGAGCCACGATGGGAACTCCCAATTGATTAATTTTAAGAATGATTTGGTTTCAAAATTTTAAACTATTTTCTGTCTCCAGGAAAGAAATTAGTTCACTCACTCAGCCAATGTTCGTAGAGCATTTGTCATGTGCCAGGTATTATTTTTACACTTAAGATGTATCAGTGAATAAAACAGTTTTAGTTCTCATGGAGCTTGTATTATAGATGAGGGAGAAAGATGACAATAAGCATGATAAGTAAGTAAATTATATAGTATGTTAGAAGTTTATAAGAGTTATAGCAAAATAAAAAAATAGAAGGATAAGGTGAATTTATAATGCAAGGAAGCAGTTTTAAATAGAATGATCGGTGTGGGACTCAGGGAGAACATGACATTTGCACAGACTTGAAGAAGGTAAGGGAGTTAGCCATAGGAGGGGAAATTGTTGTTTTTCTTTTTTTTCTTTTTTTGGTAATAGCCATCCTAGTGTATATGATGCTGTATCTCATTGTGGTTTTAATTTACATTTGCCTAATGGCTGATGATGTGAACATCTTTACATGTATTTATTAGCCACTTGTAGGTCTTCAGAGAAATGTCTGTTTAAGTTCCTTGCCCGTTTTTGGGTTTTTGTTGTTATTTTTTTAAAAATTGAATTGTAGAAGTTCTCTATGTATTTTGGGTATTAATCTCTTATCAGATATATGATTTGAAAAAGTTTTCTCCCATTCCGTGGGTTGTTTTTGCACCCTCCTGATAGTGTCCTTTGATGCACGTAAGTTTTCTAACTTGATGAAGTCCTCTTTATCTATTTTTATTTTGTTGCCTGTGCTTTTGTGTCATATCCAAGGAATCCTTGCAAATCCAGTGTCATGAAGACTTCCCTCACTAAGGGTTTTATCATTTTGGCTTTTATGTCCTTGATCTTTTTTGAGTTAATTTTTGTGTATAGTGTAAGGTTAGGATTCAACTCCATTGTTTTATGTAGACATCTAGTTTTCTCATTATCATGTGTTGAAAATATAGTTATTGACTTTTTCTCTGAACTTTTTATGAATTAGATATTGGGGAAAATGAAATTAGAGATTTACGGTTTTTAGTGATTGCCTAATATTCAACACTCTTTGTTATGTATTTGTTGCCTGCTATATTTGCAAAACATAATAAAAATGCTAGTTAACTGAAGAATTATTTTGTGGTCAAAGTATAGTTAAAGAATACTCTATTAGCTGTGATATTTTCTAGGAAAAGCTACTTTTATAATGTGCATAAGCTTTATGTTTCTGTATATACATTACCATGAAATGATAGACAACTGTTTCCCTCAGCATTTAGTCCATCGGAAATGTTGGCCAGTATAGCTTTTCCATACATACTTTTGTAGCTATAAGCTCCTAGTGTTTGTTAGTCACTCATTTTCCTTTTATAATGTATCTAAGCTGATGGTGAGATTGAAAGTAATATTCCGTGGTGATTTGTAACTGCTTGGGATAATTACCTGAGATTAATCTTATGCTTCACTGGGATGTTCTTGCTTTTTCTTTTGACTTGTGCTGACTGTAGTTTAAAAGCCAGTTCTTTTCTTTAAGCCCCAGAGGAGAAAATGTGGTTGCTTTCTGTGTCATCGCTCTGTGAATGACTTGGGCTCTCAGCGGCATCATGAGGGAGCTCAGTGGAGAACACGCTCTCTCTCTTGGCCTGTCATGAATCTGGCACGGTGCGAGGGAGAGTACGTTTGGAGCATTGCTCTTTCCTCTGCTCTTATTTTCCTGAATGTAGTGCTCATGTTGGTCCCAAGGAAAAACTGGAGGTATATTTAGCCTGATAGTGACAATTCCAGTAAAAATATACAATTACTTCAAATAAGGAACTTTCTCTTTCTGAAAACTAAGGTCACAAGACACATAGATGCAAAATATGCTTCATCAAAATCCATTCTATACCTTAAATCTAGTCTGAGGAGGTAGATTGTAGATTTGGTTTTCCCTTCTCTACTTATTACACTTCAATAAATTTCACTTTGATGAACTAGTTATTCTAGCAAACTTCTGATTTCCTCACCGTCTTTATAGGAGTTACTGATTATTTAATTTTCGCTGACCCAGTAGGGCCAGTTCATTTTGATGAAAGCCTGTGTTTTGATGGTTTTATGCTCTAACATTTGTCTTATTACAAATTTGAGACTTGATGTTATCTGTTAGGTATAGGAAAGAAATGAAAGAACTAGGTAGAAATTTATAAATTGTGATAATGATGTGCATAAGAAGTACTTTGGTGTTGGTGATTCATTTTGTGTGCTGCATTTGCCTGGTAAATTTGTATACATCTCAGTGCAGAAAGTACTTATGATAGGACATGAGTTATCAATTAATTTGTTCTCCACGGTAGCCACTGAACAGTGAAAGCATAGCATTTGGACTTGGGTCTAAATCTTTGTTCTGCAGTTTACTTGCAGTATCCATAGGTCTTTATCATTATCAGTTTCTTATCAATAAATTGGTGTTGATATTACTAAAAATTATCATACATTTTGGAAAAATTAAATGAGGTATTATTTGCATCTCTTTTTGTACTTGAAATAGTTCTCTATTGTACAAAGAGCATTTTTCTGTGTGTGATTTGATTTAATTGTATGTAGATAATTTTATAATTCAATCCTGTTTCTGGATATCAGAATACAAGAAGAATAGGAGTCCTTTCTAACCAGTCCCTAGCAGCTGATTAAACACTATATAGGAGAACTGGGAAATATGAAAGATGGCAGATGAAATCCTGGCAGAAAGAACAGTGTAATCCCAAAGGACGTTTTCAACAATAGCCTGGGCCTTATGCCTAGCACTGAGAGGGGCCTATGGTAGGACACTCCTGCCCCTCACTGTACCATTCCCAGAATCTTATTTGTTAATGCGTGTCTTTATTAATAAAGTCATGACCACTTGTTCCGCACTGCATATGGCTGGTTGTGATTTCCATCTGCCCTTTGGGCTAAAGTGTAAACAGTGAGTAGATTGTTATGTTCTTCTATTAAGCTTAAAGCTGTGATCTCATGTCTGTACCACATATGTCTGCAACCAGAAATATATCCTTTTCCTGATCTCATGGAAGAGAAGCAGCACTGTGTCTGAAAAGAGTCTGAATTCATTAGTCTAAGGGCTTTTAACTTTTCTTTTTACTGAAACCAAAGAACAAAATAAAGGCATAAAAAGTCATGAACATCATCAGTAGGATGTCACCATGACACCAAACAGCATAATATATTGTCAAGATGAACGTTTAATCTGGTGCCTGAAATTTCTATACATCTGGCATTTTCACAGAAGGCAGAAATGCAGGCAATAATCCAACAATCCAGTCACAAAGAGAGCCTCAGTGCAGTGGATTTGAAATAAGCACAACAGTTTGTCTGAGTGATTGAGAAGATGCCCATTGATAGAACTGGCTCCTAAATTCTGGCCCAATTGCTAATATCCTAGGTTAATTAGCATCTGCATTTTTTGCTTTAATATGTTGATCAGGGATGCTGTTGTTATTGTTGGTGGTGATTGTTTTCTTTTTAAATCAACTGCTTGATATTATGGATGTTTCAACTGTTCCCATGGTATGAATGCTAGATAATACTCTGAAATTCTAAGCTCTCTGGAAGAAGAAATGATACCATTTTATACCATAAAAACAATATGCTATTAAGTGTATATTTGTAAATGTTTGTTACTTATTGTTATTACCAGTTTCACAGTAATAATGTGTCCATTTTCAGATGAGGACACTGTTGAAGTTTAAGAGTTTAAACAACTTGCCAAGGTCACAGAGTCTAGATTCATACCTAGGACTATCTGACTTCAAACTTGGGATCTTCCTGCTATGTCACACTGCTTACACCTCTTTATAAGTGATTTTAGAGGCTTTCTGGCTTCTAAAATATGCAGTATTTCCAAGTAATAATACTAATTATTAATTGGACTACCTCATATTTGCATGGTGCTTTATACTTTTCAAATTAATATTATGACCATTAGTTCGTATATTCTACCTAACTATCCTTTGAGGTAATCGTGGCAAGTATTATTATCCCTGCTTTACAGAGGAGTCAAGTAGCTCCAGAGAGGTTAACGATTTTTGCCTAATGTCAAATAACTTATTAGTGACAGACTAGAATAAGAGTTAAAGTCTTGTCGCTCCCAATTTAGTGTTCCTGTGAAGTTTCTGACTTCCCTAAGGGAAGCCTGACTGCAGAGTAGATCATCTTTGTAAGTGCAGCTCAGGAAAATTCTTCTTCAGGTAGGTTATAGGTAAAGTTTTCTTTTTCTGAAAATGCAAGTCTTTGGGCCACCCAATTATTTTCCGGTAAAACCCACTGGGGAAGATCTTGTCCTGTACGTCCTGATGCCCCCCCCAACCCCCCCGCCGCCAGGAAAGAATATTAGCATTAGGTTATTCTTGCTGTGTATCAAGCTTGGCTAATTCCTGCTGGAGTTTTTTAGCTCAGGATCTTGGTCTAGAAGGTGTTAAAAATTCTCTAGTCTAACTGGAATAGAGAGATTTTGGGGAGGAGGAAAAGTTAGCTTTGAAGACAACATTTCCTTAATAGTTAATTTATTGGGTAATGTAATATACCAGGAGCACTGTATAGATGGGGCAGCTTCTGAGTGTTGGTGGAAATAAAAAAAAAAAAATTCGATAATTCTTACTATCAAGAAACTCAGGAGAGACAGTGTAGTGATGGAATAGAACACTTGTCTTGGTATCAGAAGAATTGTGTTTTGGTGCTAAGAATAGTTAGCTGTAGGATTTCAGGCAAATTTCTGTCTTTCTCCAATTAGTTTCTTCATTTGAAAAGTAAGGAGATAGAACTAGGTAACTTTTAAGGGTACTTTCATTTCTAAACTATTTCAGATCTTATCTCTCGTTAAGTTTAAGTTTTCTAGTACTAATAAGTTCAGAGGTAAGCAAAGATGCAGAGACTCGCTGTTGGGAAGCTGACTTTCAATAACTGAATAGTCCTGAAAAATAAAGCCCTCATCTGTTTCATCAAGATTTTAGGTGTCCCTAGAATCTACTAGGTACTAGGTCAGGGTGTAGTTCTTAGCTCTACCACTTTCCATATGTTTAACCATAGGTAATTTATTTCTTCATGCTGAATCTCAGTTTCTGTATCTTTAATATAGCAATTATCTCCATTCACTTAAAAACCTTTACTGAGCATTAAGCTTCATGCTAGATGCTGAGGCTATAAGATGAGCCTTTTCATTTAGGTGCTCAAGGTGTTTCTCTGCCAGGGACTCTTGCAGTTGAAGCCTTTTCTTTAGTAATGGTACCATAGAATCTTAGAGGTGGAAGAAAACTCAGAGGTAGTGTAAGTTGGGTTTAGAACGTGAGTTTATGAAGGCAGAAAGTGTATTTTGTTCACTGCTTTATCCCAAGAATCTACCACCGTGTCAGGCATATACATATACATATTGAATGAATTAATAAAAGGAGAATAGTGAGAAAAATAATGTTTGTGTTATGTAGCTCCTTCCTTATCTGGAACCATGTGTTTACATGTTAGACTGGCAACATGCCAAGGCTTATGGGCATCTCTATGACTAGAGAGGTAAACAGGGATATCCTCTGCGGGCATAATCACATTGACTGCCTCTGCAATGAAACTCTGACTTGTTGTTCCTTGCATATGAATGTTGAAAGAGTTTCATGTGTTAGTTCTGAGAAGTGGTGGATTTGTTTGTTGATCTCTTCTCCCCAGGAAATTGTAGAACTCTGAAGCAGCCTTTGCCTTTACTTTGTGGCATAGAGTTTTGCAGTCATAATAAACTGGAGATAAATCTAAACTTGCCTTCTTTTTATTTTTTCTCCCATTTTCAGACCCTAGAGCCCCTATGCTCCCCATTATACTTATAGCACACCACACAGTGCTACACATACCCTTTATTTTACTTTCCCTTGGAGAATTATGCTGTGCTCTATGGGGGTGCTTGATTTATTTTCAGGGTTCTAGATTTCCTCTGATTTTCCTTTGGCATTTTCCTGAACAGAGTCATGGGGCTTGTTTTTCACGGATCTGTGCCACCACTGTGGTGTGGTGTACTGTGTTACAGGGATGCCTCACTGTCCAGATCCAGGGAGGGAGGAGTAAAGTTAGGCAACATGGAGGTGGAAAGCAACCAGGAGGGCTTTATTCATTACTTATTATTTTACTCTCAAGAGGGAGATGTGGAGTGTTCTTCCAAGAACAGAGAAGAGACCTGTCATTCTTATGTTTCAGTCATTTTCTATTTTGCAATCACTGTTAACTTCTCTATAACAGAAGAGGCTCCTTTTTTTGTAGTTTTTATTTTTCTTAAGGAAAAAAACCCCATGTTGCATGGAGAGGAGCTTTGTTTGAAAGGACTTGGATTTTAGTTCCGGCTTTACTACTTTCTAGCTAAATAACAATGGAAAGTTATCTCCTCTAAGTCCTATTTGTAGAGGCTGAGTTTTTAGAGATGATGTGCTACTGGTTTCATCAAGTTACTCTATGAATTAAAAGAAATAATGTACAAGAAAAGGCTTCATAAATTATAAATTAGGAATTACATACAAATCTATATCACTTGCCTCTACTTTTCATCATCTCTAAATTATCAAGAATTTCTTGTTGCCTTTTTAAAGCAGAAATATATCCTGTATTTTTCTCCTGAATTTTGCAAGAACCTAACCAAGTTTGAAAGATTTGGAAATCAACATTCTGCTTTCCAGTTTTTTCTTGGGATCTTCTTCAGGCCATTTCTCTGACACCCTAAACAGCTGTTGTGTGGGTCAGCCCATAGGTGGTTGCATTTCACTGGTTCAAGATTACATGATTCTGGTGTAGAGTTGCAGAGCTTGTGCTAGTAATGGTTGCTTAGTCTGAGGTATGCTATATAATTTGGTGTATTAATGAGAGGAAGTCAGGATGGATACTTTATAAATCAGAGACTGTGCAAAAAAGGCACAATTGGCACACTCTAATTTTTTTTATAAAGAGAAATGCTTCTCAGTTTTCCTTTCTTCTTGTTTTCCCAATAGCTTTGGATTTGCTGCTCAGTTTTTTTTTCCTATTATATGCAGACCCTCTTCTTTCCATATTTCCTTTGTACAGTGTTTACAGCAGAAGTAATGTGTGAGTTTTATAATTTTTTTTGAGATGTGAGATTTGTTTAATCTTATCTGTTGAGTGAAGATCATATCTGTAAAGTAGTCAAGGGAATGATGACTCTGGATTGAGACTGCATGTATTTGGATCCTGACTTTGCTTCTTATTAGCTGTGTAACCTTGTGACAAATCTCTTTACTTTTATGTTCCTCACTTTCCTCTGTAAAATGGAGCACCTACATTATTTATCATTGTGAGGATTGAGTTCATATATATATATATATATATATATATATATGTATTCATGTATATGTATAGGGTTAGCTATTATTGTTGTTAATACTAAATATTTCCTACGATTAAGAATATTGGAGCCAATCAATACATTATTAAGCCCTAATATGTGCTTAGGATTCTGCTAGTTATCTTGGGTATACAAATTATATGACACAATTCTTGTCCCCTTCTAGAGGCTTGATTGAAGGTAATGTAAGGCATATTTAGATAGTACAAATTGCCTGAGGAATCTGCTTCAGGGCACATACATGGGTTGACTGATTGAGGGATAGAACATAAACAGAACAGGGAACTGACAAATACAAGCCTGTCTTGATCAAATTAAATGAAAGTTACAAGAAACAATTGCAGTAGGAATGCAATGGTGGGATAATATGTTATTGAAAGGCTTTTGGAGGAGGTAAGATATTAGCTGAGCCTTGAATGTGTAATCTGGAAATACAGAGAAGAGGCAGGAGCTCACGGTGGGGAGAAGGAATAGCGAATGGGAATAGGAACATCATAATGCAATGGAAAGGTTGTAGCCAGACAGACCAGGGTTAAAGCTCTGGTGCTGCCTCTTACTGGCTTTGTGACTTAAGTTATTTAATCTCCCAGAGCTTCAACTTTCTGTGCTGTAAAATGGGGGCAATAATATTTACGTTTTTAGGTTATGATTCTTACAGCTAACCTATGTGAAGCAGCTAATGTTGTTCTTGGTACATGGCATTCGGTGATAACACTGTGAATAAAGTGTAAAAGTTAAAAGCATCAGATTTAAAGTCAGCAGGACAGGTTTGAATCTTCTCTACCATTTATTAACTTTATGACCAAAGTCAAGTTACTATAAGCTTCACCTAGCTCATGTGAAAATGGGGATAAATTAGTAGCTTCAAGGTGGAATTGTTTGAAATTTAGTGAGCTGCTGTGAAGCATAAGTAACAAACAAGGCACATAGTATGTTCTCAATACATGTTAGCTATTACGTTATCTTACTAGTATACTATCTCTCTTCTTCCTTCCAGGTATTTCTTTTGTGATTATTCATATTCTTTCATCCTTTCCTCCCCCTCTCTTCATTTGTTTTCTTTCAACAGCATTTATCAGTGGCAGTTGTAGAGACTGAAAACAGAGACTTAAAGGAATGTGGAGGTAGAAAGTAACTGGTCAGCACCAGTCGGTACCACATGTCCAACAGAGCACCAAGGACAAGATAAGGAAAGGGCAGTTAAGTATGCATAAATACAGATGACAAGAGCATAAACATATATACAGCCTTCTGGACTGCTCATCCTTCTTAAGGCCACTGAAGATTTTTTTCTTAAGGGAAATTCAGATCATATTACTCTTTTGGTTAAATTCCTTTAACAATTTGTTATTTCCCTGAGGATAAAATCCAAGCTACCTTGAATTGCATTTAAAATCCTTTCCAATCTGTCATCAACCCATCCTGACAGATTTTTTTCCTGTTATTTCTCACTATACATCCCATATTCCAACCACTTTGAAACTCTTCCCCTTATTTGAATATAACCACGTTCTTGTGTAGCTTTTTGCCTTTGCACATCCTGGAATGTCCATTCTTCTTATTTCCACTAGACGAACTTCTATCCATC
>PVHT021183666.1:29926298-29971036 GCA_004024745.2 Catagonus wagneri
AAGGGTTTTTGTTTGAGTTAAACTATTGTTTTCTGTGTAGTTTTATTTAAAGGAATTTACCATTAAATATCTACAAATACTAAGTAGTACATGCACATATATTAATTAAATCTTTAGGAAGATGCATTGTCTCCAATTTTACAGATGGGGACATGGCACCTCAGAGAGTTAAGTAACTTGTCAAGTTCACAGATCTAGTAAATGAGAGGGCTGGGATTTAAATCCCTACTCTAAACCTTTTTATGAATCCACACTTTTCCTTCTGGTAGTAAATTATGTTACGACTGGTGGCAGTTTTCCAGTTCTAGGCACCATGGATGCAAATAAAAGATTTACTTTTGAAGAAATTAAAAAAATAGATTAGACATGTAAAAGTGTTTCTATTTTGGGAAAATGTGAAGTGATGCTTATATGAGAAGAAAAAAAACAAAGCTGGGTAAATAATTCAAGATTTTTTCCCATAACAAAGCTTGAGAAAACTAGAACTTCTGTAGCTTGATAGGTGTGTATATATAGATACTTGGTAAAGAATTTCTTGTGTGTAAGACAGTGGGTAGTTATACTTGTCTTTTATAATGATAACTCAAACAATTCTGTGCAGTGATTCATGGAAACAATTGGATTCTCATATTCTCCTGGAGCTGTTTATGATAATATGTTACCAGCAAATGCAAGTGAGAAACTTAAAGCAAATAGCTATAAAGAATGGGGAGGGGTAATGGAGGAGGAGGGAAAAATGCAAGATAGCAGCACCTTATTTGTGAAACTAGACTAGTATATAAAAAATGTGGAAATTTGGGTTGGTAGTGAAAACCTTTCTTCAGCTTTCACAGACAATTACATCTTATAAAAATGAATGCCTTTGTGTATGAGCTTTTCTATTTCTTTTCCCCAGAAGTTAGAGTGCATGTAACGTTATATGATTGTCAGATTTTTAAGAGGATATCTAAATTAACTCTGCGTTCTCTGAAGTGAATTCTAGATGGGAGGTGTGTTAAATATACACTATTCAAGTACTTCATCTCATTTCCCTCAAGGCTGTCTCCAGTACCAACTTTTGTAGTGAAATAGCCCCTGTTTCTGATGCTCTGGTATGGCTTCTCTGGTAAGAACTGTAAGGTAGAAATCAGATCTCAGACTTTGCTGGACCTTGAAATAAATGGGCAGTGACATCCTGATTTTGTCTCATAATTGTCTGTATAAGGATATAGTTAAATGCTGATCATCTAGGCTAACTAGAAAAAGCATGCAAGGGGAAGCATGGACAGTTAATAACAATCAAATATTTATTATAGAATGTATTGTATGAAAGCTAGATGAACCTTTAAGCTTTGCTTGCCAGTAGCTTCAGCTTCTTCTGTAACCATTTTTGGTGTCAAACTGCTAGAGAGTTAAATGGATTGGTTAGAGGGTTACCTTCACTCCTTTCTACTCGCCCTCTTTTTATAATTGTTAACCTGTAATTAAATACCTCGAACTCTACAAGTAGAAAGGAAGGAAAAAGGGAAAAATTAAGGACAGAAAATTCTTTGAATAGGCTCAGTTTAAATGAATATCTAGAATATCTACTTGTAATATTAAAAATAAAATTCTACAGGAGGTATATGAACTAGTAAATAAAATTCAGATAATAATTGAAAATATTTAATAATTCATTTAATTTAGATTTACTATCAGTTACCTTTAATTACAATAACACCTGGCCTGGGGTTAGACCACCTGAGTTCAAATTCTGTCTACTTATGATCTTAGGCAAGTTTTAATTTTTTTTTAAATAAACATTTGTGTACCTTGGTTTCCTTATCTGTAAAACAGGGATAATGTACATTATCTAACTCCTACAATTATTTTGAGAACTAAGTGAGATAATACATATAGCAGTGCTCAGCAAAGGGACTGGTACTTTCTAAACAGCTGACAAATACTATTTCTGTATCTTTTCAACTGTCTCTCCAGCTTATATATATCCATCCATAGCCATTTGTCTGTCCATCTTTTGAGTATTTCTAACAATGTAGATTTATAATTTGTTTTTGTCTTTACCATGAATATGTAGAACTTTAAAAATATGAAGTGAATTTAATTGGCCAGGGATAGAGGAAGAGGAGGCAGCCCTGAAAAACCACAGTATGCACAGAAATCTAGAAGCTTTACTTTAAATCCTCTGGTTAGGTCTATCACCCTAAATTTATTTCTGACTATTCATTTAATAAAATTTATGTAATTAGGCAAATATTTGTTGAGTGTTTTCTTTGTGCAAAATACTATACTAAGTGCTGTGGGTATACAGAGAATCCTAGTATTTTGTTCTTGCCTCTGAAAAGTTTGTCATCTGGTTGGAATTACATTTAAAAATATAATTATAGCATATATCTTAAAAGATTGAAAAGATAGTATGCATTATGTGTAGAATGAGCTATATAAAAAATAAAATTTCAGAGCACTTATCAGAAGTGCTTAGAAGAAGGGTTGGCTCACAGTTACCTGGAATAGGATCAGTTGGTTTCCTAGTGATCAGAGAGGAAGGTGAGGGAACTAGAGAGAGAGAGGCAGAGCAAAGACTGGGAGAGAGCAAAAAGGGAAGTCTGAATTTATCAGTCTAGTTGGAGTAGAAGGTTAAAGTGTAGGCTACTAGAAGATAAGTTTAGAAAGATTGATTGGATCTGGGTGGAGGGCCTTGAATGCCAGAGTCAGGTGTTTGGCCTTTTTCTGTCATCAGGGGAGAGCCACCGATTTTTCTCGATTAAGAGAGTGGCCTGGTAATGGAAGGTGCAGTAGGATTGATTTGGAGGTGGCAATACTGAAATTAGGGAAATCAGTTTACAGTCTGTTGTAGGAGTCTAGGTATGACGTATGATATAGCCCTATACTAAGGTGATTATGAGTAAGGTAAGAAGGTATGAGCATAAGAAACATTAAAAAAGAGTTGATGATGCTTAATGACAGGCTGCAGTGAGGAGCAAGGATTAGAAAGAGGAGATGGATAGAATGTTCATATCTTGAACTTGGATGATTCTGAGAATGATACTCTTCTAGGTGTGAATGAATGAGGGGAGGGTGTCGAGGAAAACAGTGAATCTAATTTTAAGTTTTGTTGAATACGACATAGCAAAATACACCTTGGTATAAATGTCTAGCACTCATTAGAGGACTGTAATATTTCAGGGATATGAGAGAGAGCTCATTGTTGGGGAAATAGATATAAAAATCGTATTATTTAGATGTTAAGTAATGAGATGTTTGATAAGAAAGTGTTTGGGATGGAAATGCTATAAAATTTGGTTGTAATGATTATTGTACACCTATAAATATAATAAAATTCATTAAGTAATAAAAAAGGTTATATACACACACACGCATACACACACACAAAGAATAATGTTTTAGATTGACAGCATTAACATGTGAGTGGCATTTTCTGTGATTATCTGTTCACCTTAAATTTACCAAAAACAATTTGCTCATTTCTCCCTCTGATTTTTTCTCACCCTATTACCCCCAGTATTATTGATTATCTGTAATGTTTTATCCACTGGGCCAAGCACTGGGGGTCCAGTAAAGAACAAGACAGACATGATCCCTATCCTCACAGACTATGTAGAATAAACTTAAAAAACAAGAACAAAGGGTTTCCACTGCGATGCATTGATTTAATGATCCAGCTTGTCTCTGTTGTTGCTGGTTTGATCCCAGCCCAGCATTGTGGGTTAAGGATCTGGCATTGCCACAGCTGTGGCCTAGGTCATAGCTGGGAACTTCCTTATGCTGCAGGTGTGGCTGAAAAAGGAAAAAAAATACCTTTTAATGTTTTATATTTTTCTTCCACTTACTATAAACTTTTGATAATACTCATGCACCCATTTATCTCTGTGGGTCTGAAAAACATTCTCTTACAACTGGTTTCCTTTTCTTCTTTTGGTGGATACTTGTAATTATTGCTGTTTTGTAAGGAATATTACGTAAGATCATAATCTTAGGAACTTAAGTTACTCATCATTGAAGTTAAAAATTACTGATTGAACCGCCCCTGTGGGGAGGTTTTTCTTGTGTTAAGCTTGTAAGTAAGATCGTCTGGAAAAAAACTTATTGTACTTGAAAGCTGGCAAGGTGAAGGAAAAAGAGCCTTTTTTTAAAAAAAAAGTCTTATTTTTTCATGCAGACTTCTCTTATATGAAATTTATTTCAAATCACAATAAAACTTGCAACTAGATTTTAGACTTTCCTTTTTTTCGGTTTCTCTCGTCCTTATTCTGCTTTTGATTTTGCCACAAAGTCAACCCAATGCTTCATCACACCCTCGCCTCCATTCTTTCCTAATAAAATTGAGGAAAGGTGGAATTGGAATGCAGTGTAAGACTGATTGCCCATTTTGGGTTTATAAAGGATGAAAGCATCACTCTAAGGAATGATCTATCAGAATTTAAATGCTAAGATTCGAGCTCATGTACTCATGTTGTTGATGATCCCTAATTCATTCCACTTTCTCTCTCTGCTGTGCTTCCCCTTCTTCAACTGATCCATTTTGTGTTGGAGGTATTGGGAAAAATGGACTATCAGGCATATCTGCAAATAAGATATACTTTTTCTGGTAAAAAGGAGGATTGTTTTCTTTTTTATATTGAAGAACAGTTGATTTACAATGTTGGGTTAGTTTCAGGTGTACAGAAAAGTGATTCAAATATATATATTTGAATATATATATATATATTCTTTTCCAGAATTTTTACATATATTATATATATAATTCTATTTCAGAAAAAAATACATATACATATATACTTTCCAGATTCTTTTCCATTATAGGCTATTACAAGCTGTTGAAAATAGTTCCTTATGCTATACAATAGGTTTTTTTTATTTATCTATTTTATGTATAGTAGTGTGTGTCTGTTAATCCAAAACTCCCAATTTATCCCCCCCTTTGTTAAACCTCGTTTGCTTTCTATGTCAGTGAGTCTATTTCTGTTTTTCGAATAAGTTCATTTGTATAATTTTTTTTTAGATTCCATGTATAAGTGATGTCATGTGGTATTTGTCTTTCCTGCTTGACGTCACTTAGTATGATAATCTCTAGGTCCATCCATGTTTCTGCAAATGGCATTATTTCACTTTTCTATGTCTAAGTAATATTCCTATATCTATATCTATCTACATACATACATACCACATGTTCTTTATCTGTTCTTCTGTTGATGGATACTTTAGGTTGCTTTCATGTCTTTGCTATTATAAATAGTGCTGCCATAAACACTGGGATGCATGTGTCTTTTTGAATTAGATTTTTTGTCTTTTCTGAATATTGCTGAATCATTTGGTAACTCTATTTTTAGATTTTTAAGGAACCTCCACACTGTTCTCCATAGTGGCTGCAATGATTTACATTCCCATCAATAGTGTAGGAGGCTTCCATTTTCTCTGCACCCTCTCCAGCATTTATTTGTAGACTTTTTCATGATAGCCATTATTACTGGTATGCGATGATACTTCATTGCAGTTTTCATTTGCATTTCTTTAATAATTAGTGATGTTGAATATCTTTTCATGAAAAGGAGGACATTCATTATTGTTGAAAGAAGAAAACCCCTATGTTAGGAGTGTTTTGGAATGGGAAAGATTTTACCATGTTGGAAGGAAGCATGTAAATCTGAATGTTTAAAATTTTGAGTTAGATAGACATAAAATCACTTTACTAAGAGAGCTTTTAAAAAAGCAGTTTGTTTGGAACAACATCTGTATTTATATAGATTACTTAGGGATCTTCAGAGTATGGGAGAGCCATGTAAAATTTTCAGGGCTTTTAATTCTAACCCAGGTTTGGGTTACTGAAATCACTTTAATAGTGGGCCAATCTGGCCACCAAATTTGGATAAGAATTTGAAATGCTAAGTGTCTTAGTAATAAAAGTCGTAGACATGTACCCTATGCTTGGTTATTTTTCTAAACTTGGATAGAGATATTAAATCAATTTTGTGAGATGAATTTTCAACCGCAAAAAGTGCAAGCCACTTTAGAAGACAATAATAAAGCATAACTTTTTTCTTTTAAGGAAAAATTAAGGCAAACACTTGAGGTTGGATACTACCTGTCTTTTTTAACCCTTTGAAAGGTTTCTAGGCTAGAAACAAATCTCTGAAAGCATAGTTTTTATAATGGTCATGATGTTAACATACACTTAACATTATTGGCTCATATGGCAGTGATACAATTTGTAGGCCTTATATACTCTGTCTGGAAAGTTGGAGTGCTCTTATTGGTATTTCTACCCACTTTTTATTAATTGCTCTTTCTCGCTTCCCATTTTAATTTAATGTAAGATGAATAAATCTTGTTAAATAACAAAGATTGCATCATAGCGTTCAGCATTAAAATGTACTCGTTTTTGGGGGAAGCCAGATAGATATGTTTACTCTGTAGAGAGATTTAGATTTGATTTTTTGTTTTCTTCATGGTAATTATGTTTGCACTTTGCTGATCACTAGTTGTGCATTATTACAATGGAAGGTGACAATTTGATTGTCTTCAATTGGAGAAACAAGTAATTTTATATTCACTAAGCTGTCAGGTAACACTAACTCACAGTATTAAGAGCTCCTGGCAATGTGGCTTGGCACCTATATTTAACTGCTTTGATGCTTGTGTAACCTCTGCTGAATCAGAAATACTTTGCCTGCTGGAAATGGTTTTCAGGGTTGTACAATGAGGTTTTCATTAAGTAGACAAACTGAAAATGAACTGCAAAGCCATGGTTGTTTCTCTCCTCCCCTTTCACCTTCGTCCCTCTCTCCACTCCTCTCCTTCCCCATCCTGTTCCCTTTCTCTCCCGCTTCTTCTTCTTCCAGGTCCTCTTTCTCTTATTTGATAAGAACTTCAAATTTATACCTTGTTTCATGAAAGAGAGGAGTTGCTGGGTTGCTTTATTTAGCTAAAGGAGAACCTCAAAGATTAGCTTCTTTGTATAATTTTGCTCACTGTCACCATGTGTGAGCCTTCGTTTTTTGAAACTGCCCATATAGCATCAATTTCTATTTTTCACTTTTTATTCTGGCAATATTAAAAAGTGAAAATAGAGGTGAGAATGGAAAAGTATTGTTATAGCTTCCAACCTATTCTTTCTCTCTGAGAAGTTATTTTTCTGGTTTATAATATTTACTGATAATTGGGTAAGATATACTGTAACTGGGCTTCCATACTACTGGACTGGTTTCAAGCTAACCAAGACAAGTTTGGTATTCACTTTAAAAATTATGGTTCTCATTTCATGTAAAGAGGAGATTCAAAGTGAACATATATAAATACATTCATTCTGCTGTTATTTCAGACAGCTTTCTTTCACTCAAGCCACATAGAAATCTTTCATTTGAGCTGTAAAGTCATTGTGCTTGATTCAAATTCTCTTAGTATATATTTATAGTAGCCATTGTTTGGTTTTGCTCCTATTGTTAGGTAACTGCTTATATTTATGTATTCTAGGCCTGCTTTCTAAAGCAAAGATCCCAAGTTACTGGTAGATAAGCTAGGAGAAAAAATTCAATATTATTTCTATTAAGCAAAAAGTATAGATAGAAGAAGACAAGTTGTTTTGATCCCAGGAAGAAACTGGATACTCAGAGACACATGTAATAATTATAGGTTTTCCATAGGCAGTCAGGCAGGCAGGCCAGTCATTCGGCTGGTTGCCTGCCTCTTCCAGCAGATACTAACCAATTAGACAGAGGTGGTTACGTGATGTAACATTATCAGGAGAAACAATTCATGAGTCAAAGCATTCCAAGACATATGAGCTCTAGTCCAAAGAACAGTCTTAAGCTATATAAAGTGACAGCAATATTGTCAGCTAAATATAAACTCTAGAAACACAAACTTTGATGACTTGAGAAGAATCTGTTCCAGGTAGTCTCTGTTTTGTAAGAACCTCAGAAGGCCTTTGAAGACAATTTTGGAGCTTTGGTATGAAAAATTAGAAGCCTTAGATAAATCAAAATCTATTAATTTAAGCCCCTTCTTAGACATACTCAAGGGCTTCAAGCATATTTCATTTGCTTCATTGCTATTGATTTGACAGCTAACTCAAATCAGTGAGTTTTCTTCTAACAGTTATTGTCTGTATATGTTACCATATATGCTCTGAGAGAGCCACTACAAATTTAAAAGGTAGGTTTATAACTCTTCAAAGTAGCTCTGAAAACAGTTACCTTTTCTTTTTTCCCCATTGAGTTTTCTCATTTGCTTATTAAACAGATGGAAGAGAGAGAGAAACCTGGCAGAAGCCTAGGGAACTTTGGAGGTGGAGTGAGGAACAGGAGGTAGTGCTGGATAAAATAATACAAAGAATCAATAACAACCCTCAGGCTTTACCTGAATGAAGAGAGAAAAGTTTTAAAAGGGTTGTTCTCATTTTAATGTTTGGAATCATGGTCTCTCCCCTAGCCTGTCCACCCTCCCCCCAGTAAACGTGGGAATTGAAAGTGCAGCAAAAAGGTTTTTAAATCATTCTTCGCCCTAGACTGGGTGGACTGACATCCTTTGTAGGGGTTCCTGGGTATTGTGCATTTTGGCAACCGAACATATCTGTTACTCATGCTCCTTAAAATGAGAGGCACTGTGTTATATTTTTGGAAAATTTGTTGTTTATTTCTCAAGTATCAGATCAATTGCAGCATTAAATTAACAGTGAATTATCTGACTGAAATAAATCTACCTCGGTAGCCTTGGGCTGAGTTGCAAAAATAAATGTGAATGTTGGCCTGAATTTTTAATTTTTTCTTTAAGTAAACCAACTATTAAAATGTTGCTTTATGTTAAAAACAGGGCTTCTTTTGAGCAAATATAACACACCTAAGAAAGTGAATGCCATTTGATAATAATCTTAGAAGTAATGAAAACATTAAAAAAACAGATTAAAAATGTTGTTCTAATAAATTCTTTGGCTCCTTTGGATAATTATGTCAGTCTCAAATGAGCCACAAGAGAACTCCTCAAATGCTAGTTTTGAGGAGAATTCTTTCCAAGCAATGGTATAGAGAAAAAAAAGTAATTTCAAGTGACTTTGCCTTATGAGAAAGTTGTCTTAAAATAATCCTAACATTAAAACATAAAAATAACTTTTTAAAAAAATAACACTGTCAAATAAGAAAGATTTGTAGTTCTAGGAAATAAGATTTTTCTGAGACAGAGGACTTAATGTGTGGATAGCCAGTCCTCACCATCTTATCAAGTCTTGTACCAGCTAATATTGATTTCTTGTTAAAGAACAAAGTAAATTTACTTTCTGAGTAGGTTGGTAATGGTCTAAACATTCAGATTTTACACTGTGGTTTTGAAGTAAAATAATTATTATCTTCCTAGAGGCACTCCTACTGGCTTCCTAGAAAACATTGTCAATTACTAGAAACTTTATCTCCTACAATCTCATTTTCAGAAGTTCTAAGCCCTGAAGTTCTTCCCAATGGTTGGCATCCTGGGAATTCACTTGATCTGCTGGGCAGAGACATTTCAAACTCGGGGAACACATGATGGGAATTTAGTTTTATGTGTCCCAAAGATATGTAATTCTCTTTGGAGGTTTTGCTTGATAATAGCTATGCCCCAGAAAACCATCTTGTTTAACCAATGTGATAAGTTGACAATGTAGTTTTTCTCTCTGATTATAATGTACTCTGTGTAGTCAATACACTGGTACCATGTGAGTGTAATTTCCTCTTTTATTTTATCTCCAATGCACTGTATTATAAATAAACAGTTAAAAAAAAAACACCAAACAAATCTGTTGCATCTCCTTTTAAGATTGTACCACTGTAGACACTTGTTCTAGTAAAGTAGAATTGGGCGCATTTGATTGCATTTAAATTTTTCATGCTTCAGCAGTTTGGCTGGGAGCACAGTAAAGAAAAATCCCATGAGCGAGGATAGTTTAGAATAATAGAACTTGATTTTGTGTATTATAGAGGCAACATTTGCGCTGCTTTAGTTAGGGTTGTGTCAGCACTTCCATTATAAACCCCTGTTTTCAGGGGGTATAACTAGGGAGATTTTTTTTTAATACAAATTAAAAAAAACAATTCATTTGAATGATTTTTAAGTTATAATAGTGCAAAAATAAAACAAAGTTAAGTCACATAGAAATTGACCACTTTCACAAGGATTTTAATTCTTTTGTTTATTAGTATATGGCAGCAGCTAAAGAAGATACTATTCTAATACACTGAGGGTGAAAGTTTTTGTAATGGAAAATTACTGATACGAAGATTAAAAATAAAAGTAAGCACCCCATGTGATGTTTTAAAGTATTAAAACAAATGAATATTTGATTTATCAATTTCTAAAGGAGAGTAGCCATCTTGCAATGATTATAGTAGAGGTATTACCAAAAGTCAAGTATCTGCAGCTTCTAGAATATAGATTAGTTTGGTCTAGTAGAAGAGAAAGCTAAAGTAAAGAAATGCAGTGAATGACGATGTAATCAGTAAATTGAAGGATTCTATAACAAAATAATTGTGCAAAAAAAATCAGTAAATTGAATCCAATAATCAGTAAATCTAAGACTTATTCAACAAACTGTATTAAAAAGAATTTCTGCACATTTTCCTTTTAAAAATACAACAAAACCACCATCCACAATAAAAAACTATAACAAAACAAACAATAAAAAACAAACCTGAGAAAAGCCCAACAATGTTATCAAAAGGAATGCGTGCACAGGAGCAACACCTAGCTAAAAGAACAGAAATTACCTTCTACTCTGCCAACAACATATTGAGAACTCAGTATAACTCAAGAAATTAAATAAAATAGATACGGAAAAGTATCCTTAGAACAAAAAATATTAATTGCTTGCTAAGGGGAGGGATTTTGAAGTTGAGTATGCCTTCCTTGGCTAGCCATTATTGTCTTGCCTTCCCCCACCCCTGTCCCTTAATGATAGTGTGAACTGAGGATGAACAGTCAGATTTAACATTGCTTTTTTTTTTTTGGCAGCCTATCTTTTATTTGCAACCTTGATACACATTTGTATTTGTAGGTGCAAAATAAAAGACAAGTTGTGTGATGTTATAAATTGGTAGCTTTCCTGAATGGTCACTGGAGGAATCACCAGAAGACTGTTGATGAAGTAGAGGTGAAGCCTTTCCTCACTAATTGTATTCAGCGTGTAATTTCTAAACTTCCCTCTGAATTTTGATTTTCAATTAACACTCCCCATTTGAAGATAATTTTCTATTTAATGTAATTGCAGGAAATAATTTATTGGTTGATTAAGACTGAGGGCCCAGCCTTCCTTAAGAAAACATTCTAACAAACCAGCCTTTAAACTCAACCCATAGCTCTGGACAGATTTAGTCTATTTTTACAGCTGCGTGGTTGTGTTTAATTAGGATTGTGCACTATTGTTCATTGGTGCAGTTTATAGTTGAAATTATTCTTAAGAGACTTTTCATTTTGGGTTTTGTGTCATGATTAATTTATACTAAAGCAACAATCACAGATATTGCTATTGGAAGGAGCCAAGTCACTTTATAATAAGAGGATGTTTGTGGGGAACTAAAGTCACTCTGAGTTTTGGATTATGACTTTCAATTGTATTTAGCTGTGTTAAAAAGCAGCAGTAAATTCGTTCTTTTGTCTTTAATGTGAATGATTACTTTATTGGTGCTGTTATTATCTGAACTATGAAAACACTCTTATTGTTTATGGCAAGCTCTTGATAAATTTGCAGAACAGTTATAATTTGCCTGCTTTTACTATAGTATTTATGAAGCTAATGAAGTAAGCTCTAGGATGATTCCTGTATATTAAGAAACATCCTGTGGTATCATTTTCCTTAAGTGTATATACATTTTTCCTTTTGTCAGTATTGATAGAAATTAGTCGAGGAGACATCTGATTATTTGATATAGTACTCTTTAGAACATTTCATTTCATTTCTTCTTAAAGAAAATATAGACATACTTCTGTACATTCTTCCATATTATTTTTTAGTACAAGTCTAATAGATTAAATTATTATTTGTAGAATGATTGTTATAAGTAGGTATCAGCATTTTAATATGTTTCAAAGCACTTCAAAAGCCTATAATACTTTTATTTAGAACTGTGCATAATTAGATTAACTGATCTTATATTATTTTTTTTCACCGTAAGATACTAAATCTGAGCCCCCTCATTAATTGTGAGAAATTTAGCATTAGCTGTTAAATCCTATGTGAAACATGGGCTGCTACATAAAAACTACTGTTTAAATTGGAATTAACTTAATTATTTTTCTTTGCACTTGATATTTCCTTCACTGCAATATTCATGAAAGCATGTGACAGATTTGTAAATTTAACTGTTAATCTCAGATTTCTAGACCCTTTAATCAGTATTTATTTGTCTGTAGAAACAGTACTAGCAAGTTAATGATTTGCTAATTCGAAAAATGCTCATGTGGTTTCCTATGTTAACTGATTTGTGCATTTTTTAAAAAATGGTATGAAATCAATTAATGTTAAAGAGCAATTAAGGTGGAGATTTTATTCCTTTCGTTACACAGCAATTTTAGAGCTAAAGATGCTATGAACCAAAAACAATGTAAAATTTTAGAAAAAATACCCAACTGTCTCTTCTTTTAAGTTAAAAACTTTTGGTGATTTTATTTCTAAACATTTTGCTAAGAAAATCATCTTGCTAAAGTGATATTCTAAAAGTTTTGAAATTGTGTTTAATAATCATGATTTTCTGATATATATGAAAGCACAAAAGGAAGACCTTTTGCTGAGTGTAGTTGATGTTTACTTGTGGATACATAAATGAATATTCAGTAATTTGGGGGGAGTTTTGAAAAATTATGCAGAGTAGGCATTTTACTATTTTAATAGTAAGTGCTTTGAATCCTATATGTACTTTCTAATATAAAACAGAGGCATAGTTATTTAATATACTCAATTAAAATGTCACAAAATTACCTGAAGACAAATATAACATTAACAGCTACTAAATCAATATGTCACTTAAAAGTTTAGTTACAGCAGTTGACACAGCTTAAAAGTTTTTAGAAAAGGATCAGATTGGCACTAAACAGTGTTAGGCCTAGAACTTGTAATGCAGCATGTAAACTAAGATGTCAGGACCAAGTTTTTTTTAGGACTTTGATCATAGATTACTTATTCTCCTGATTATATTTTCTTATATAGACTTCCTTTTGTTCCTACAAAAAGCATAAGAGAAATTTGGATATTTATAATTTCAATTCATCCTCCAAACTGGCTCATTTGTTGTTCATTCTTTTTTTTTTTTCTTTGCCTAGCTATCATCTGAATTACTCTCAAGAAGCTTATAATCTTTTTGGGAGAACTGGGAGGAGAATTACACATGTACATATACTACACATTATGGAAACTTGTTCTATAAAAATTTAGTTGTGGATAGGTAAGAAAAAAAATATGCAGCAATTTCTGGGCAGAAGTTTGCTGAGTTAAAAGCACAGAGGGAAAGTGGGACAGGTAAGCTAAGAGTTCTTTTTTTAGTGATTTAGAGTAGATCATAAACACTTCTGAAGTTAGAGAACTTTCCTTTATTCCTGAATTAGTCAGATGTAAGGAATGGTTTATTCTTTTGTCATTGACAGCCCTTTTAAATATCCATACTCTTTCCTTCTTCTGCAGAAGAATGTCTTCCAAGCAAGCCACCTCTCCATTTGCCTGTGCAGCTGATGGAGAGGAAGCGATGACCCAAGATTTGACCTCAAGGGAAAAAGAAGAGGGCAGTGATCAACATGTGGCCTCCCATCTGCCTTTGCATCCCATAATGCACAACAAACCTCACTCTGAGGAGCTACCAACACTTGTCAGTACCATTCAACAAGATGCTGACTGGGACAGCGTCCTGTCGTCTCAGCAAAGAATGGTGAGTTTTAAAAATCTGGTCACTGTCACTAAGTGTGTCTGTTATGGGCTCATTACAAGTAGGTGTTTTAGAAAAAGCTCAAAATACGTATCATTAGAGTTACTTGTGTTCAGGCTATGAAGACAGCCACTATGTATATTATTAATATGCTAGTTAGTGGGAAAATTAGAAAATGGTTTGTGATTTAGTTTTTGTCCATTTTTAGGTGAACTTTCCAAAAGACAGTTAATATAATTTTGGAGGAGATTTGGTTATCTTATTACCTGATTTTCTGTATGTAAGGTGGTGAACTTGATAATACACAAAAAGTAGGTGTGATCAATAAAGTATGGTTGTGTATTAATACTGAAAAATTGTATTAAGCAAACATATCTGTGTGAATGAGGTCACATAGTGAATACATCCTCAGTGAGGAAATACAGGCATTTATCACTTTTAACATTCATTCTTGATTTATAAGAAAGCTTTTCTCACTTATGTACCTATATATTAATTTCAAAAGCATATACAAAGCTCTTGAGTATCATTCAATCAAACTATAGGAGTTTGCCCTAAAGGTAGAAACGACATCAAATACAGGCAGTGTATTAGCCAGTTTTCCGTGTTAAGTTCTACTTGTAACCATCAGAATGGACCTCATAATCAGTGACAATAATTGTCCAGTTTAACGTAAAAATATTCAATTTTTTAGCATTTAGAACTGACTAAAATATTAATATACTTTGTTAGATTAGGAATTTTAAACTCCATTTTATATTTCTTAATTTTTGGCTGAATTAATGAGAAATATTTTAAGCAGGAAATGAGGAAAAGTTTTATTCCTTAACAAAAAATAAGATAATATTTAAAAATACCTTTACTACTACTACTGACATATTTTAAAATTTTTGTTTTATGCTTAATGTCTCAAAACCAATTCAAAGACTTAATTCCATAATTTATGGAGGCAGACATTTTTGTTTTTCAGGTGATTGTGCAGGCACAATTAGTATTCTGAAGGGGACTGGAAGAAAAATAAGGTTCAAAGGGGATCATCATTAGTTAGACCCACTAGAAGATTTGTTTTCCTTGCGCAGGGGGAAGAGTGCAGGTGTAATAAAGCAAGGCTGAAAGTCTGTTTTTCTGATTGAAATTAAGTGGTTTACTTTGTACTTTCAATACAGCATGAATGAAATAGATATCCAGTTGCTTCCACTAGCTTTTTGGCAAGGTAGTAGGTTTTGTTTTATTTTTATTTCGACAAATACTTATGGAACACCTCCTCTGAGCCTAGCATTCTGCTGGGTACTGGCTGGATAGTGAATAAAGTATGCATGCTTATGCCATCTTGGAACTTATATCTAGGAGAGGGAACAGAAATTAGATAAATACACACACAAATATGTAATTAAAATTGTGGTATAGTTAAGAAGACAAAAGAATGCTACATGAGAACATAATTAGATAAACCTAATTTAGAATGAATGGTTAGGTAGGAATGCCCTCGCTGACCTAAGGATGATAGAATTAGCCAGGCAAAGAATAGAAGAAAGAGTAAAAAGAGCAGAGGAAACATGATGTATGAAATATTTGAGGTGAGAAAAATATAGCTGAGTTTTAGGACATGAGAGTCGTTATAGTTGAATTGTAATGAGCAAGGGTGCAGTGTAGCATCAGATATGGTTGGAAAGATTGGTAGGGGCTATATATCCAGCAAGACCTTGTAGATAATGCTGTGGAAGTGAGATTTGATTCTAAGTGGAATGGAAAGTCATTGAAAGGTTTAAGAACATTTCAAAAAGATAATTCTGGCTGTAGTGTGAATGACTGGGAAGGAGACACAGTGAAAGGAGTAAGACCTGCTGGGCAGCTATTTCAGAAATCCAGGTAAGAGATGATGGCGGCTTGGATTAGTGTGGAGGCAGATGGGGTAGAGAGAAGGGATGAGTTCAGGATATATTTTAGCTTTTATGCCAAATATAGCCATAGACAAATCAAAATAACTGTACTGGAAAATATAGGTCGAGGCAGAAACAATAAAAGTCAGATTTTGCTCCTTTAGAACACTCTACTTATTTTTCTTAGTGAAATTTAGTTTGCATATTGGCAATTGTTTTGGTGAGTTATTCTCAAAGTTTTATGATCTAAAATTTGGTTAGAAAATAGATGCAAATAATATAATTTGCTTACGAAATTTATATTAAGTGGGATTTATATTAGTATAAATAGAAAAAATTTCCATATATGTTACATTAATATAAAAGAAATCATACTTACTGGAAATGTTTTCAAACTTTCTGATATCAAACATTACTTTCCACTGGAGCTTTTGTGTATTCTGAATGTCTGGAAGCCAAAATATTTTGTTTTAACTCCCACTCTATAGTATTTCCCAGCTGTGTACTTATATGATATAATAAAGGGATTTAACAAATGGGAAATAGCAGCTGCATTTGGAAATTCCCTTTGTGCTCCCTTTTCATTTGATAGATTCAATAATATATAACAAGCGTATCATCAGACCTGTAATGACTTATACAGCAAGTATCATGTCACTGACAAATTTTTCTTTACAGCAAAGAAAAACAATAGAAGGATTTCAGGTTTTTGGAAAGTACTGCATATACTCACTACATATATTGAGTATGTGCGTATGTGTTGGGGTTAAGTGACTGTGACTAGAGTAAAATTTAATAAGCAATTTTGTCTCATTCTATTTTTAAGTATTAAGTCCAGAATTGTTAGGAAGATAACTGAAACTTGTTCTCTTCAACAGATTCTGTTTGTTACTCACTGTATTTTAACCTCATAAAATCATTGTGGAGAAATAGAATTCAAAAGAAATTATAAAAACAATAACAAAGATTCTATCAGCACTTTATTCTGTTTCCATTGTTATTTACTTTTTGTGATGGCCCTCACTCGTGGACAGTTAGAAGCAGGCACTAAAAATTTCTTATCTTCTGGTTCAGAAGGGGTTTTACTTTGCAGTATCAAGACCACAGAGGAGCTTTTCTGTGAGAAAGGGTAAAGACAAAGTTCTGCCAATCCCCACTTCCTGATCAGAAAAAAAATCTTTAGCTGTTAAAATTCTCATCAATTATTTTGATGTTGTACTAAATGAAATATGAGATTATACAATTTCAAACAAAAAAGTTCATGTGGCATAAACAAAGGAGAATAGAAATTTTAGAGAACACAAATATTAGAAATTGTCATTCCAAGACCAATTGAAAATAATTTTAGATTCTGATTTTAATTACCATTACTTATATTATGGACACCAAAATGTTCATTTTAAATTTACCATGCTGTGTTAATTGGTAAGATCCATTTGAAGTCTCAGAAGTTAGTACAAATAAGAATTCACTGTCCTTCCTTGTAATGTACAACCACTATTTTCATTATGGTACCAGCATCTTTTTTGCAGAGTAATATTGACACTGTTCTCTGAAATGTGTTTTTCCTCCCATTAGAACTGATTCATTAGACAGAAATAAATTCATATTATTTTTTCATTGAAAATGTATAGTGTATCCTTCTTTGTAATGTTAACAGCATGAAGGAGCATTTTGTAGTAATATTTAGTGGCTGGCATATGATATTGTGTGTAGTGATTAAAGATTACTTTAGTATGTAGCACCAACTAGGTTCCAAACATTGGGACTTTCTTGTGAGTAAGGTAGATGTGATCCCTTCACAGAGTGGAAAATGATAAGTGAAATGAAGAAAATTAAATAAGAAAATGTGATTGTGAGTGACTGCTTTTAATAATCCAGGGAACGTCTTTTTGAGGAGGTGACATTTGAGTTGAGATTTGAATAATGCAAAAATTCGGGGAAAGATACCCAGAGTATATAGTAAGTGCAAAAACCTTTCGGTTGGTGTATTTGAGCAGTAGGAAACAGTGGCGTGTCTGGAGTGGAATGGCAGAGGGAGAGAATAGTCTGAGATGAAATCTAGGAAGTAGGTAGTTACTAGGGGGTTTCACAGGCTTCAATGAAATGTTTGGACTGTACTTCAAGTGCAAGACGAAGAAGCTATTGGAAGATTTTAAGCAAGAGGCTACCATGATTTATGTTTTTAAAAGATCGTATTAACTGTGCTCTGTAGAGAATGGATTATGAGAAATAACACCAGAAACAAGGGCACCTAATAGGAAAACTGTTGTATTGCAGATGGGTGTTTGATGATAAGTGAAAGAGTGGACAGCTAGGGAAGTTACTCTTTGAGGAGTTTCTGTAGAGTCTGAAGAAGACAAGATTCACACAGAGGGTGAGGAGAATATTTTACTTAATGTACATGCAAGCAGAAATTTAGTCAAGAAGGAACAGGAAGTGAAGTTAATGAGACCAGAGTGAGGGGAAGGGTTAGGCTTCCTCCTGGACCAAGAATGCTCCCGTGAGAGGACAGAAGCTTTTGGCCCAGCGGGAGCTGTTTGCAGGTGACTTCCGACTTAGGTTATGGGGACATGGGCTAGGCAGAAATAGTATCTCTTACAACATCCCCAAAGTGACAAGACTGTAAGTGGGACTTTCTGCATGCACATGCACCTATGTGTTTGCACGCATGCTCATGTTGATATATATTTTAAGCCAAAGTGAGACTATATGCATTTGGCTTTTAACTACTAGTCTAGGTAGTAGTAATCATACTGGACCCCCAGCCCCAGAATATCAGAACTCCTTATTTTATAGACTTAATTAAATTCCCCCAAGTTTTATCTTCCAGAAAAGTTTTGAAATAATTTTTCCACTACATATAAAAGATGCCAATAAAGTCCTTTGTTGTAACTGAAATAAAATAATGATAGGCATGCTGAGGTATTTAATAAATGACTGTTGGAAACAATACTTTCTTGCTTGTAAACAATTTCCCCTCTCTGCCTTTGTTGCTTCCAGTCCAGTGAAACTGCTAATCAACTGGAGTGTTCTATGTAGTTTGCTTTGAGTCATAAAAATTCTAGTGTGGACTTTGTACCATTTCTGGGAATGGTGTTGTTGTCATTACGTGATAGTATAATCCAGGAATTTTGAGTGAGGATTTAATCTTTCCCAGCCATGCTTTATGTTGTGACTGACTTTTAAAAGATTTCTAACTTGGTCACCTGTTAAAAGATTTTGAAAACGTGAACTGTTGCCAGTTTTTTTGTAATATTTAGTCATTTAAAGTAGTAGGCAGCACCTAAATAAAATTTAATTCCTCACTTTTATTAAAAAATTTAATTAAAATATAGTTGATTTACAATGTTCCTTTTATTTCTACTGTACAGCAAATTTGAGACTGTATTTTAGAAAGCTTAGTTAAGCCCACTAGTTCACCTGGTCAGAACTATGCAAGGTTTATTTTCATCTTTTTGGTATTTGACTGATCTATTAAGCACTGGGAATAAAATCCATAAATTATCAAGATTTAGATTTCCTGAGAAATTTAGTTACTACTACTCTCATTTTTGGATTTTGGAAATTCATTCAATTTAAAATCCAAACCTAGACTTCTGTTAGTACGTGAAAGTGTTTGTCATTGCCCCTGAGTCATGAAACATCATTCTCCAAGAAGCCCTGTGGGAGATTTCTCATTTTCTATTACTTTGAAACTATATTAGAACACAGTATTGTCTGTTTTTAAACCTATCTAGAAACCTAATGACAGAAATTTACTTACAATCTGGACCAAAAATAAAGCCTTTTTTTATGGCATGGGGTGGATAATGAAATAGACAGTAAGTTGTCTAGTGTTAAAACATTGATCACATTTATATATTCATACCCTGCTTATGTGTCCTTTTTTCATTCTTACTATTAAAATGTATATTTAAAAAACTTTCCTAAATCTGGTTTGTTTAAGCAAAATGATTACCGGCGTACTACTTGGAAATATCCCAATGTTTATGGAAATTTGAATTATTTTATCATTATTCTTGATTTAATACATCTTTCTAAATATACTTTTTGGAAGACTTTTCTTACTTACCCAGCATATTATCAAAATCTTTATTAAAAGTAGAAACATTGACATGCTTTGAAATAGTTGGCTTTTTCCCCCTTGGGCAAGAAGGAATCAGGTATGCATGCTGATTAACGCACTCCAGTCTTTAACATGTGATTATGTGGGCTGCATACTGAGCACCTGCCAAAATATAAAAATCCAGTACTTTACTATATCTGTGCAAAGACTTTTGCATTTCTTTTGTATTTTGACAGTTCAAGGAAAATCAGACCCCCGTGTCTTTTCTTTTCTTTTTTCCCCCAATGGAATAAAATTGTGTATACAGAATGTTTTCAAGGAGATGGGATATGCCATGTTTATTTTTATTTTAATCTTTTGGGCTATGTAACATCCAGTGACTGGGGTTGGCAGAGCTCTGACTGTAACATGAATCTCTTAATGATCTCCATCACTGACATTCACTTACAATTTACAGCATTTATGTTCATAAGAATTATTTTTTTCTGAGATTCAGTTAATACTCCTTTAATTTGCTTTATTTTAATATGATACATTTATGTCTTGTAAATATTGTGGTTTCATTTCTTTCACCAATATGCTGTAAGTGTGTCTCATAGTGATGCCAGGCCTGCTCCTGTGGTTTGATTTTTCCTAGCTAATATCCATTTGTAGCTTTGCTCTGTAGCATTTCCAAACACTTAGGAAAAGTCACCTTTCAATAATTATTAAAAATGAGAGCTGGTTACTAATAGAAAATCTGGTACGATATAGTATAATGGAACAGTTTAATTGAGTTGCCTGTTCCACTCAGGTTTTATTTTCTCGATAGATTTAAATTACATTTGAATGTAGTAGAAGTTTGTTTTTTTTTTTAGGGCCGCACCTGCGGCATATGGCGATTATCAGGCTAGGGGGTCTAATTGGAGCTGTAGCCACCACAGCCACAGCAATGCCAGATCCGGGCCACATCTGTGACCTAACCACAGCTCACGGCAGTGCTGGATCCTTAACCCATGGAGTAAGGCCAGGGATCAAACCTACATCCTCATGGATGCTAGTCATTTGTTTCCTCTGAGCCACGATGGGAACTCCAATTTTTTTTTTTTTAAATAAGCTTCTTGTCAAAACTGCTCAGTATTAATCATTAAAAGCTTATCTCAGGACACTAATAATTTTTGAATTAAAACAGAACTTCACAAGCAAATTTCAACCTCTGAGTGGTTCTGATTAATATTCGCTTTTCTTGTACAGAATTCCTTCTTGACCAGTGATAACTGGGATATATCACTATAATGAAATATAACTAGAATAATGGAATTTTCACATTTCTGTAATGATTCTAAGCAGCATAGTGTAGAAAGTAATGCATATATTATATAGCATGCATTTACTTGACTAATTTGAACTTTTTCAAGATTAGGATGAGATGTGAATCTTAAGGTCTTTCTAAATCAGCATAAGTCAGATGATGATACCTATGATAGTATATTACTTTGGGAAGAGAGAGCTTTGGGATTTTATTTGCACTCCTCTAGATTACCTTCTTACTTTAATTTGGAGTGGGTTACGTTCCATAAAGTCAACTTAACTAGTCATGTTTCCATCATCTATTTGGAGATGAGATTGTAAGGGCTCTCTTTGATTATTGAGTAAAACTACCCACACTAAGAAGGAAAGACCCTACTTTCTTTCTTCCATGAACATATCTAATTTTTCTTGAACACATCTAATGACTGTGCCTTATGATATGCAAATTATCCCACTGTTTGTCCTCTGCAATAAGAAGTTTCCCTTGCTTTCTAAGAGGAATATATCCTTTTTAAAGAAAAACAACTTCAAGCTATTATTCCTTTTGTTAATACAGCTTTCAGTGTGATGACATTTATTTTTTATACTATTAACCTTTAAAGTATTATTTTGGTAAGACTATATTCCTATGACCTTTAGGCATTAATTTTTCTAGGTGATTCAGATTGAGTTCAATAGTATATCTGTGTGTAAGCCACATTCTCAAATTCAAAATATAAATTATAAACCTTTGCTAATAAAATTGTACCATCAGGTAAAAATTAGAAATGAATATTTATGCATTTCATTTTTCTTCTTTGTATTTCATTAACACCCTAGAAAATGGGAAACCTTATTTAATAAAATGATTGGAAATTATTTTGTAAACTTTGCTTTGATTATAATTTAACTCTGATTTCTTTTTACTCCCAGTGTACTGAGAATACCTAGACTATAATATTCTCAGGTTCATCAAACTTTTGGGAAGAAATGTGCCCTAAGTCAAGCAGATATATTATTGTGGTATAATAGAAGAGATTCATTTACCTTGAAGCACAAAGAATTCGAACAGTTTTGTAAATTACTACTATTTAGGAATTTTTTGTTAGTTCCTGTGTTTAATTAGTAATTTTTGCATAATTGTGGGTTAGCCAGGATCAAACCATGTAATCCATGAATAAATGGAGGAAAAATTTTCTCTTGAATTCAGAGTTAATATTTGGCCTTCAGTTGTATTATTTCTTTTGTACATGGTATGCTTCTACCAAAATACCTTTCTTATTTTTCTTGCACTGATATATTTTTGTATGTGAAGTTGATTATAGTTTATTTATTTTGCTTTCTGAAACTGACAATAAAATCCTTTTGGCTACTGTTCTCTTGGATCCATGAGAAATGACATAGTAGGGCAAGGAATGAATATAAATCTGAGTTTTTGTATTTTTGGAAATTGAGAGAAAAATAAAAACTCACACTACCCCCTTCCCCAGAGAGAAAGAATGGACTCTGTGATTGTAACTGAGCCCAAGTTACAATCTAAGATTGTGTGTTGTCTTCAGGTAGGGCGATGCATAAGCTTTGAGGATATCTGATGCCAGATTAGACTTCTATTTGCTGTTTGCAGTAAATGTGACAGTTTTGTGCCTCATTTCCTTTTTCTGGAACTGTAAAGATAGATAGATAGATAGATAGATAGATAGATAGATAGATAGATAGATAATAGATGTTTTATAAGCAACATAATCTCTGAGGAATCATTTCCAGCCTTTGCACCTGTTCTATCTGTAAAAACTTAAATCAGACAACTAGAGATGTTATTTTAAAATTTCTAGATTACAAAGAGCCTCTTTTTACACCATTATATGTATGTGTGTTTGACATATTAGAAGGAAATTTGAAAGCTTCTGTGGTGAAACTCTCAAAATTAGAAACTTTACCTGGGCAAGATTGTAGTGAAGGGAGGAGACTGTTGAGTTCACAGAATGGCCAGAAGGGCTCAGTGTGCATGACACATAGAGCAATCCACTCTCTTGTTGCTCTTCCTTAAGCAAACTAGGCCATGAAAAGACTTCACTGTTAACTGAGCATAATTGCTATTAAGGAACAAATGGATTTGAGTGACCTTGATTGGGCCCTGGTACTTCCTTTTTTTTTTTTTTGTCTTTTTGTCATTTTAGGGCCGCACATGTGGCATGTGGAGTTTCCCAGGCAAGGGGTCTAACAGGAGCTGTAGCTGCCGACCTATGCCAGAGCCACAGCAACGCGGGATCCGAGCCGCATCTGCAACCTACACCACAGCTCACGGCAACGCCGGATCCTTAACCCACTGAGCGAGGCCAGGGATCGAACCCACAACCTCATGTTTCCTAGTTAGATTCATTTCCCCTGAGCCACGACGGGAACTCTGGGCCCTGGTACTTCTTAATGTTAAGATTTGTGAGGAATGAAGAGCATACTATGAGCTATTTTTTGTGTGTGTGTGACCCCAGACTCATCATTTTAAAATAGACAGTCAAGACATAGGTAGTTATCAAACTGACAGTTGTTTCTGGGGTCTTAATTATTACTTCCAACTATCTGGCTTTTCCCCTAAACACATTATATCTTATTTTCTATTTTTACTGAAGCTACACAGATACCCATGAATGACTGTAGAATCTCCTTTTCCTACAATGGCCCCAATTTATATCATGGATTAGGGAGAGGTTTCCCAGAAGCTGGATTAAACAGCATTTCAAAAGATTATTTGTGCCATAATATAAGCCCTCCTATTCCCTGCCAACTCTGAGCTAATGTCAGAAAATAGGTCTCTGGTACCTTCACTCTCCTATTTTCAAGGCGATTTTCCTATTTTTGGTGGTGGGTCGGGAGGATTTTTTACTTTACCTCATTTGCTTAAGTTATTTAATTTTGATGTATGAGGTTTTTGCACCATGTCAAAGTTCTTTTAATTATTCCTAATTTAGATAACACTTACGCAACACAGGCTCCTAGTGATCTGACTGATACTCAGATCCTGTGATATGCATATAGCTTAAGCTCCCATCATAGCCTTTGTTTTATTTAAAGCATACTAGGTGCTTTGCTAATTACATATAAAAAATTCACTGATATTTTAATAAGGACATTAGTATCCCTCAAATGGAGAAGAAAAGAAAGCAACTGCAAAGCAAGAGAGCATGAGGAGAATAGATTTGACATTGGACTAAGTAGTTACCTCTTAATTGAAGCTCTGTGGAATCATTAGAGACTCTTTACTCACAGAAATTTGCTCTATAAGAATTTCTCCAAGTTCTGCATGATCATACACCTCTTTACCCAGTGTCTCCAAGTTGTCAAGGAAAACATCCTTTTGATTTGGTGGAAATATTTTCCCTGGGGTTATTTAGAGGAAACATAATTTAGAAGAAAGGGTATCAACTCATAGATGACCTGTGTTCATCTCTGCTAATAATTTGTGTGTAACCTTAGGGAAGTCAGTTCTTATCCTCTGATTTCAGTTTCTTCATCTCAAAAATGAAAGACTCAAAACACATAGCAGCAGCTGCAACTGGGTCCCTCAACTGGTCCAGGGGCCACCTCTGCCCACCAGTGCACTGCAGCTGCAGCTGTGCCCTGCCACAATAGGAGGGCACATGCAACCCACATAGGGGACATCACTTGAATTGCTGGCTCTGATGGTCAGGTAGGATTGCATCTCTTAGTCCCACAGAACATCTACATAAGGTCACTCCTTTAATACTGGGATAGGTTAGCTGATTTTACCTAATACATAGGAACAAGCCCAGAGAATTAGAAAAAATGAAGAGATTGAGGAATATGTTTCCTCAATTTAAAGAACAAGACAAAACCTCAGAAAAAGAACTAAACAAAATGGAGATGAGCAGTCTACCTGAAAAGAGTTCAAATTAATGGTCATAAAAATGCTTCTGAGAAAACTTGGGAGAAGAATGGATGAACACAATGAGAACTTGGAACAAAGAGGTAGAAAATATAAAGTACAAAACAGAAGTTATAAGTGAACTGAAAAATACACCTGATGAGTTTAGCAGAAAACTGGATGTAGTAGAAAAAGAAATCAACAAGCTTGAAGACAAAGTAATGGAACTCAGCAAAATGGAAAAAGAATTAAAAAAAAATGAAGATTCAGCAATCTTTGGGACAACATCAAGCAGAATAACTTTCGCATTATGAGGGTCCCAGAAGGAGAAGAGAGGAAGGTTTAGAATAAGTATTTGAAGAAATAGTGGCTGAAATCTTCACTAATCTGGGAAAGTAGACAGGCATCCAGGTACAGGAATTCCAGAGCTCTAATTAAGAGGAATTCAAAGAGACACACATTAGGACACATTATAATTAAAATAGTTACAGTTAACAATAAAGAGAATTCTAAAAACAGCAAGGAAAACAACTTGCTATGTACAAGGGAAACCCCATAAAGCTTTCAACAGATTTTTTCAGCAGAAGCTTTACAAACTAGAAGGGAATGGAATGACATGTTTTTTTTTTTTTTTTTGTCTTTTTGCCTTTTCTAGGACCGCACTAACAGCATATGGAGGTTCCCAGGCTAGGGGTCTAACAGGAGCTGTAGCCGCCGGCCTTCGCCACAGCCACAGCAACGCGGGATCCGAGCCGCGTCTGCAACCTACACCACAGCTCACGGCAACGCCGGATCCTTAACCCACTGAGCAAGGCCAGGGAGCAAACCCGCAACCTCATGGTTCCTAGTCGGATTCGTTAACCACTGAGCCATGACGGGAACTCCCCTGGAATGACATGTTTGAAGTGCCGAAAGGAAAAACTTTCTACTCCAAAAAAATTATCATTCAGAATTAAAGGAGAGATTGAGTTCCCTGTATAAGTAAAAGCTTAAGGAGCTCATCACTACTAAACTGGCCCTGCTAGAAATGTTAAAGGGACTTCTTTAAACGGAAAAGAAATGGAGCCAATTAACAGTAAGAACGCATACAATGAAGGTGGTCAAAAGGTACAAATTTCCAGTTATAAGATAAGAAAGTACTAGGGGTGTAATGTACAACATGATTAATAAAATTTGTACTTCCTTTGCTATTTATGAAGGTTGTTAAGAAAGTAAATCCTGAGAATTCTCATCATAAGGAAAATATTTTCCTTTTTCTTTTCTTTTTTATCTAGATGAGATGATGGATGTTCACTAAATTTATTGTGATAATCATTTTATGAAGTATATGAATCAAATCAATATTCTGTATGCCCTAAACTTATGCAATGCTATATGTCAATTATATCTCAATAAAAATAGAAGAAAAAAATAAAAATCTCATTGGAAAAAGTAAATATATAATAAAGGTAGTGAATCAACCATTTATAAAGCAAACATGAAGATTAAAAGACAAAAGTGGTAAAATAGGTAAAATAACGTATTTAGTTAAGGATATGTAAAATAAAAAGACGTAAAATGTGTCATTAAAAGTATAAAATGTAAGTGAGGAAAAGATAAATTTTTGGAATGTGTTCAAATTTAAGTTTTTACCAGTTGAAAAGCAGACTGCTATATGCATAGGATGTCATGTGGAACTTCTCAGTAATCACAAAAGAAAACGAGAAAGGAATCTAAACCTAACAGTAAAGAAAATCACCAAACACAAGGTAAGAGAGAAAGAGAAGAAAGGACAGAGAGGAGTAACAAAAACAATCAGAAAACAAAATAGCAATAAATACATATCTGTCAATGATTCCTTTAAATATAATGTAAATGAACCATCAAAACACATGGAAAGTTGAATGAATAAAAAAAAAGACCCAATCTTGCTACCTACAAGAGAACAACTTCATGTCTATGAGTCTGTTTCTGTTTTGTAGTTAGGTTCATTTGTGCCGTAGTTTAGATTTCACATATAAGTCATATCATATGGTAAAATGTCTCTCTTTTTTACTTGCTACACTTCGTATGAGAATTTTTAGTTGCATCCATGATGTTGCAAATGGCATTATTTCATTCTTTTTATGGCTGAATAGTATTCCATTGTTTATATATACCACATCTTCTTGATCCAAACTAATAATTTAGAATGGATCGACAACGAAGCTCTACTGTATAGCACAGGAAAGCATATCCAATTTCTTGGGAAAGAACATGATGGAAGATAATATAAGAAAAGGAATCTATATGTATGCGTGACAGGTGATGTTGCTGTACAGCAGAAATTGGCATTGTAAATTACTGTAAACATTGTAAATCAACTATAATTTAAAAAAAGAAGGAGTTCCCATCGTGGCGCAGTGGTTAACGAATCCAACTAGGAACCATGAGGTTGCGGGTTCGATCCCTGGCCTCGCTAAGTGGGTTAAGGATCCGGCGTTGCTGTAAGCTGTAGTGTAGTTTGCAGATGTTGCAGATGTGGCTCGGATCTGCATTACTATGGCTGTGGCACAGGCACAGCTCTGATTAGACCCCTAGCCTGGGAACCTCCATATGCCACAGTAGCAGCCCTTAAAAAATGACAAAAAAAGCCAAAAAATAAAAATAAAAAATAAAAAAGATGATAACTTCAGAAGTAAGGATACACAGGAGTTCCCATTGTGACTCAATGGAAATGAACCTGACTAGTATCCAGGAGGATGAGGGTTCAACCCCTGGCCTTGTTCAGTGGGTTAAGGATCCAGCATTACCATGAGCTGTGGTGTAGGTGCAGACACAGCTTGGATTTGGTGTTGCTGTGCCTATGGCTTGCAGGGACCTGCAGCTCTAATTCGACCCGTAGCCTGGGAATTTCCATACGCCACAGATATAGCCCTAAAAAGACCAAAAACAAAAACAAAAACAAAAAAAAAGGTAAGTATACGCAGACCAAAAATAAAGGGATAGAAAAAGATATTTCATACAAGTGGAACTGAAAAACCAGGTATATGTACTTATATCAGACAAAGTAGACTTTAAAACAAATATTGTAGTAAAAGACAAAGAAGGTCATTATATAATGATAAAGGAGTCAATCCAGCAAGAATATATAACGTTTGTAGAAATATATGCACCCAACATAGGAGCACTTAAATATATAAAGCAAATATTAACAGACCTCTAGGGAAAAACTGGAAGTTTTGCAATAATAGTATGGGAATTTAATGCCCCATTTACATCAATGGATAGACCATCCAGATAGAAAATGAGTCAGAAAACACTGGGCTTGTATGGCACATTAGACCAAATTGACTTAACAGATATACATTTGATCCTTGAACCACACAGGTTTGAATCGTGCAGTTCCACTTATATGTGGATTTTTTCGAAAAAGTTCATAGAAATATACATGTAGAATATCATGGCAAGACTTGTATTAAAGTGGATAGCCTCTCCTTTTATAGGCATAAGGTGAGTGATGTTTAATATAAGCTTGATAATGTATTAGTTTTCTTATTGGCTCTAATTTTGCTTTTGAAGAATTATTGTATAGAATTCTTCTTTCTCTCATAATTGGAGAAACTGCGTTCATAGGGATGTATTCTTCCTGTTTTGTTTTTTTTCAATATAGAAGTCCTAACCACAGTAACTAGACAAGAAAAGAAATAAAAGACATCAAAATTAGAAAGAGGTAGAACCATTACTATTTGCAGATGACATGATACTATATATAGAAAATCCTAACAACTCCACCAAAAAACCCCTAGAACTATAATCCAGTAAAAGCATAGGATAAAAAATCAATATACAAAAATGTGTGGCATATCTATACACTAATATGAACTCTCAGAGAAATAAGAAAATAATCTCATTTAAAAGAATTAAAAGTTGAATCAAAAAAACTAAAAATACCTAGATATAAGGGGTAAAAGATGTGTACATTGAAAACTGTAAGAAACTAATGAAAGAAGTTGAAAAAGATACATTAATTTGAGGAAACGTAAACACCCTATGTTATTTATATTCTTTATATTACAGTATTATTTACAATAGATAAGATATGGAAATAACCTAAGAATCCATCAGTGGATGAAGGGATAAAGAAGATGTGTGTGTTTGTGTGTGTGTGTGTGTGTGTGTGTGTGTGTGTGTGTATGTATGTATATATGTATATGTATATATATATATATATAATATTACTCAGCCATAAACAAGAATGAAATCCTGCCATTTCAATAACATGGATGAACCTTGAAGGTGTTAGGCTAACTGAAATAAGTCAAACAGAGAAAGAAAATACCTATGATTTCACTAATATGTGGAATGTAAAACAAAACAAAACAAAACAAAACAAAAAACTCATTAACACAGAAAACAGATCAGTGGTTACCAGAGGGGGAATGGGTTGAGGGGGTGGGAGAAATTAGTGAAGCAGCTCATCTGTATGGTGATGGATGGTAACTAGACTTACAGTGGTGATCACTTTGTAGTGAAACTAATGTCCAATTATAACCCTGTGCACCTAGACATTAAAACAAAAAGATCTGTCTCAGAGAGCCTACTTTGTTTACTGTTAAATACTACCTTGTCTTACACAGGGGATTCAAGTACTAGATTGGGTTGAACAATTAGATTTTTTTTTTTTCTTGCATTTTAGGGCCGCACTTGCAGCATATGGAGGTTCCCAGGCTAGGGGGTGAATCGGAGCTACAGCTGCCAGCCCATGCCACAGCCACAGCAATGCCAGATCTGAGCCGCATCTGCAACCTACACCACAGTTCACAGCAACGCTGGATCATTAACCCACTGAGCAAGGCCAGGGTTCGAACCCGCAACCTCATGGTTCCTAGTAGGATTTGTTAACTGCTGTGCCACTACGGAACTCCCTGAACAATTAGATTTTTAAGGGCCTTTGAATCTTGAAATTATGATTCTGTTTTCTGATAGTGTATATATAGAAGATGCAAGGCTTTTCTATGTGCTTTTTTTGTTAACTTTGGGGAATTCAATATTTTTTTCTGTATTTACCCTGTACACTATATTTAAATCCATTTATTAAATATCATGGTAATGAGGCCATTTAAAAAATTTTCAGTGTTTTAATTTTTTTCTTTGAATCAAAATAACATTTTTAAAACAATAAAAACTTTTTTCTTTTTGTTTTTTATTGTTTTTAAAAACTATTTTTCTTCTTCTTAGACTTTAGGAATCATGGCACTTTAGCAAATATTGGTAACACTTCCAGATTCTGATACATCATAAGTAAATTTATTATTATTGAATATTATAGTAATAGTGTAGATTGGCAACTTTTAGAATGCCATGTAAATCTAATATGTAATACCAAGTATCAGTTTTAATGAAGGAGAAAGAGGACATTGTTTTACTGCTAGAGCTAATGATTCATTTGTTAGTAAAAATCTGTTGGTAATTAGAACCAAATTCAGTATTTTCATTTATGTAATCTCCTTTAAACCGGTGCTTTTCCTTAAAATATTTCACATTAGAGGACAACATACTTTTTCCTCTGAGAAAGAACCTATAAATATTAGCAATTTAGTTTTCAGCACATTAAAAAACGTTAGCTATCTTTTTTAGCACGAAGTTACTGGAACCTAGGTTAAGTAAAGCTTTTTTTTTTGTCAGCTACCAATAAAACTATGGTAGAATACCTCTAATATAACATAATTAGCAGATATCTTTGGTTCATTAAAAAAATAGTTGTTTAAAGTGGGAAATCAGAAAAAAGCAGTATGTATATAGCATATGTATAACTGTAATATATTGACTATACACGTGTATATGTAACTTATGTACTATAACCTGAGCACTTACTTGAAACTTAAAATATATAAACACAGTGCATCCTAAGGTGGGTGGAGCCATCTGACTTGGCAGAGAAGATTGATTGCTGCCATGACTGACTTGCCAGTACATAGTGACTTAAAACAGACAGAAACAGCTTTTAGTTGGTTTTATTATCATTCTTAACTTCTTTATGGATAGTGCATCCCTTTAATTCCCTCCAGTCAAAGACTACTAGGAACACATCCACAATTGAGAAAATTGAGTCTATTGCTCATTGCAGTAGGGAGAACTCACACCTTAGAAAACCATGAAGAATGTTTGAAAGAATTTTTTTTTAAGGGTTTGGGCTTTAGGTGATTTGGGTTAGGATAAAAGGAAACGGGTTTGCTAGAGATTAGAGACTATCAGAAATCAGGGATAAATTTGTGATTGGATATCTTAAGAAATCTTATATATAGGAAGGGCAGACAAGAGTGAGAATAAAGCTGTAACTGGATAAATGGAAAACAAAGCAAAACAGTAATGACAACATACGAGGCACTGAGAAGAACACACTTAGTTCAGCCTTGCTAATAGGTGGAGGAAATGTAGGATAGGATAATATTCTGTCTCTGCAGTTACTTTGGTACAGGTAGGGAAGTTGATTCATGCTGCTGCTTAGAGAAGCCATCTTCTGTTCCTTTCTCCACTGCAATGACTTCTGCCTGTATGTGGGTTTCAACTCTGTTATGTTGGGCAAGATTCCATTCCTGACCTACGGTCTCTGCCTGTCTCAATTCCTGACATCCTATCTGACTTTTGCAACCCTAGTCCACTTCTCTCCTCTGCTTGCAGTGTGGCTGCCCATTCACATTACTGGGCAAGGTGCAGTTGGAACCCAGATAAATTAGAGTTGTAATATACTGTAGCTGCTCCTAGGCAGGGTGGAGATAATCTATATGCATTTAGGTTAAGTGAGAATTGATAGTATCCCTAGAAAAAGCTAGTGTTGAGGTTATTAGAGCTTTGTGGGGGGCCAAATCTTAGAGCAATTAGTTAGGGATGACTTTATAAAAAGGTGATATTGAGCATTGATATCAAAGAGAGTAATGTAGTATAGTATAGTATAGTATTTATTATTATGCTTAGATGAACAAGTATTAATAATAAGCTAAAAATGGTGCCAGTGATTATCATGACTATATTTTCAGAATTGAAAATTGAAACCAGAGATAACTTGGCAAAGGAGACTTAAATTTAGTAAGAGTACGTATCATTTATTGAGTCCTTAGTCGATAGGCACTGCACTAAATGCTTTGTACGTTATTCATTTCTCACAACTATTTGAGGATATAATTGTAACTTCATACTATGAAAAGGCAGAGTGTAACTCCCATCCGCCTGACTACGGGCAACCTTGGTGACTTACATTCAATAGATTACATTGACAGTTATAAGGCATGACTTCTCAGTTATAGGTTACAGTGACATGGCTTTCATCTGGCTCTTTTGGGGACATGCACTTTTGGAGGCCTGAAGTACTATGTAAGAGGTCCAGGCAGTCTGAAGCCAACATGCTGGAGAGAAAAAAATAGTGTGGAGAGATCACATAGAGGAAAACGTCCAAGGAATGCCAGCTTCTAAATCCTAGCTCTCTAAGTATTCACTTGTGTGAGTAAGGAAGCCTTTGAGATGACTCCAACCTTAGCCACTGACTTAATGGCAACCTCCTGAGAGATCTTGAAGCAGAACCACCCTCAGGTGGTCCCAAATTCCTGACCCACAGCAACTGTTACACATAATAAATCATTATTGTTGTTTTAGGCACTAAGTTTTAGGGTGGTTTCTATACAGTAGATAACTAATATAAGGTATCTTGGTAACATAGTGAAATTCCTGTCTCAAAAGCAAAGCTCCTCTCTGGAAATGTAAGGCAAGAAAAGATTTAGAAGGTAAGTATTAAATGAAATTATGACATCTTTTACTGTTAGTTATTTTTATTATGGCCCCGTGGAATGGAAAAACACTGGATTGGGTGTCAGAAAACCTACATTTAGAGTTTAGCTCTACCTGTTCTACCTCAGTGACACAGGGAAAACCACCGAACTTTCTGAGTGTTCCTTTTCTTCTTGCTGAAAATGAAGATGTAGAATTTTTATATTCAGTTCTTGGCAACACATTTTTAGAACAACATCTAGAGATTGGAGTGTATTGGAAGAGAATGACCAAGGATCTGGACACCGTGTCGATGAAAAATAGATGTCATAACTGGAGGAGTTTCAAGTAGAAAAGGATTATTAATTTAGTTGTTCCCTTAAGATACTTTGAACAACAGTTCCACCATGGAAGAGAAAATCGATTTGACTTTGTATATGTTTTGAGGGCAAACAGGAAACAATGGGTGATAATGATAAGGACCTAGATTTTTAGCTGATCAGAGATTCCTTTTAAAATAACTAGATTAATCAGAAAATATTATTTGAGAGCCTTAAATAGCAGAAATGGCAAGGAAAGTAAACTGCTTCTGTCCCATCCCCCCCCCCCCCAGTTCTGTACAGGGAAAGTATAATATACTGTCTAGACCAAGAAGATTTTCTGATCGAAAGACTTACTCATTTTTTAACTTATTTATTTATTTACTTATTAGGGCTGCCCTGGCAGCAAATGGAAGTTTCCGACTAGGGGTGAATTGGAGCTGCAGCTGCAGGCCTATGGCACAGCCACAGCAACACCAGATCTGAGCCACTTCTGCGACCTATGCCACAGCTTGTATCAATGCCAGATCCTTAACCCACTGAAAAAGGCCAGGGATCAAACCTGCATCCTCATGGATACTGTGACTGGATTCTTAATCTGCGAGCCACAGTAGGAACTCCGAAAGTATTATTTATGATAGAACATTTACAAAACACATATAATTTCAAAAAGAAAATATAAAAAAATATAAAACTACCTATTATTTCTTCAACACTCAGCCATTAACATTGGATATTCTGTTGTCTTTTCTGTACACAGTATTTTCTTAAAATATATATTGCTGTTTCTCAGATTTTCCATTGTGGTTCAGTGGGTTAAGAACTCAAGGCTTTCTCTCTCAGGCTGTGGGTTCAATCCCTGGCCTTGTTTAGTGGTTTAAGGATCTGGCATTGCCTCAGCTGTGGCAGAGATTGCAGGTGAGGCTTGGATCCAGAGTTGTTGTGGCTGTGGCCTAGGCTGGCAGCTGCAGCTCAGATTTGACCTCTATCCTGGAAACTTCCATATGCTACAGGTGCACACATGAAAAGGAAAAAAAATATATTGCTATTCCTAACATACTTTTTACTAATAATATATTATGAGTATTCCATGTCATTAAATTTTATGTAAAAATATGATTTTCAATAATTTCAAATTATTCCATCCTATGGATAAATGATAATGCCCTCACATAATTCCTACAATTGGAAATGCAAGTTGCCTCTAATTATTCGTCACTGTATTCAACATATATATTATTTTTAATGGCTATGTGGTATTTTGTTGTGTAGCTATGTCATCTTTTATTTAATGAATCTCTTGTTTTTTAATATCTCAGTTAATGTTTTGCTTAAACAATTCTGTTATTGGGCTAGAGCAGATATTTACCCTTCACCTTAAGTTTTGATTATTTTTGACATATTTGGTGAATAGCTGTTTCATCATCCATCAAAGTACTCAACATTTTGTTTGATGTTTTGGAGGCATATAAAAGAAGCATGAGACATGACCCCAAATCCTTTAAGAGCTAAAATTTAGTTGCAAATATGACTAAAACATGCAAAATAATAATAATTTTTTCTAGTATATTATTAAATGCTAAGTTGTGTAGTTCAGGGCTAGAAGGCTGGTGAAGCCCAGCATAGTTAGGGAGGACTTTAAGGATGAAATACAGTTTGATTTGAGCTTTGAAGAGTGGGTTGAGTTCATGGTCAAAGAGAATGAATTACCTTCGAGGGGAAAGTAACAAGACTCACAAAGCCTCAAAAATTTGAATATGTTTGCTCTATTCACAGTACCATTAGAAGGCTATTTAAGTTTAAAGTTATTTTAATGCTCCTTCTGAGCAATCAGTTTTTAATAACTTCTGAAAAATCTGTGCAATATTTATTTTAATCTGCTTTTTTCAATTTTATTGAGAAATTGATAGGTAACATTAGTTTAAGGTGTACAGCATAATATAGATATCATTAAAGGATTACCACAGTAAGTTTAGCTGACATCCATCACCTCTCATATGTTTTGTTTTTAACATTTACTTTTCTACCCCTTCATATATGGAAACATCTTATTTATTCTTAATTTATGAAAATTGCTTGTCTTTTCTAGAAAATTTTGCCAAATGACTATTTTTTATACTACTGTGTGCTTTTTTCAGTCATATACATATAGTATTTGTACTGTGCTTTATTGATTTCCAGTGAAATTCACTTTTGGTAATCTGAATCAACATTGCTTTAGTCCTTGTATTGGTACAGGGATCCTTTTAAATAATATTTTGAAATTTTCTTCACTGTTAGGTTTGGTGGGGCCACTGAGGTTAGGGACTGAGGGAAAACAAACATCATAAATTTCCTCTGAATGAACTAATGCTTACTTAGTGCCTCATATGCTCTTCTTTTTGTGATGTTCAAGTGTTTAGCCGTGTTATACAGTGGTTGTTTTCATAAGAAAGATCAAAAGAAGAGAAGTTCTCTCTTTGGTTATCTTTTAAAATCACAACTAACCAGCCTTCTTAAAATTTTTCATAATTATATCCACACTATAACGTTAAGGTAAAGCATATTTCTTTCATTGCCTTCCTAGGGATCACTGTTTCTTAAAGTGCGGTGCATCAGAATTAAAGAACATGTGCACCAGAGTCACTTGGGATGATTATCAAACTTCCTATTCCTGGACTCCGCTAATTGGGGTTGTGGGAGGAGGTGAGGGAATCTATATTTTAACATACTTGCCAAGGAGTTCTACACATTTAAGTTTGAGAAGCACTGCTTTAGGAAATACTGTCTCAAATCTCTCCACAGCTCTGCTGCAGTGACATGCATCAGAACTTGATAGATATTATCACTGGGCATCTTGCCTCAGTTGGTATTCATAGGATCTATTTTGTTTTTAGGAAATTACAGAATGAGTTGATTTTTTTTCTTAAGAAAGCTTAAAATTTACCTAGTTCCCTAGAATAAAAATTCAAGATCCTCTGTCAAGTTTCTTTTTCTAATTTGACATTATTGCCTTTTATCTAACAGTAATTTCTTCTTTGTAATTTTATTGTTTGGATTTTTGTGCCCCTTTATTCAAATAAATTGACCATAGGCTTCCCTTCACGAGAGACCAATAAATCTTACATTTTAGAAACTTAAAAAATGAGGACCGTAAATGGTAAACTTTGACCCTTTCCATTGTTCCTTAGGATAGTATAAGTGACTTATTTGACTTAAGCTATTTATGATTTCATCCTCTGCCTATGTTGGTACCTTGGTGACAGGTTGCAAGTAGGTTTTGCTGCCTTCTTGGAGAAATCATGACTTTCAGCTTCTTGCTCTCTGCTTCTTGGTGGTTTTGAGCCACCTTGTGAATTACGGGGCTGAGGGCAGTGTGGGTCATTGGTGTGGAACCCGTGGTTATTGTCTGTGGTGCGGGATGGCAGCCATCACATTTCCATGAGAGAAACTACAAGGAACATAATCTATCTAACAAGTGACATGAATAGATAAGACTGTTTGGAATTAGTCCTGAGAGAAAAAAAAAATATGATATTGTATGGTGCCTAAATGCTCTAAGGACAGCTGTCACTCAGGCTGAAGAGACGCTTCCATCATCTTTCAATTTTAATTTGGGATTGATAGGAAAAAGTCTTTATTATGGTCAACAGTGGGTCATTTGTAGGTAACCACTTCCATATAACTGTTGCTTTGAGTTGGTCTTCAGTCCCTTTGGTTGAATCAGAGTTTGTTTTTGATTTATAGGCAATGATACGAGGCTGCTTTGCATGTGAAATGAAAGTGATGGGAGCATAATTGGTCAAATGGTGATTATTGATTTAAAGAAGCCTAGGTCACATTTCTGAAGGGACACTGTTAAGAGCTCGAACTGACTTTAGCAAAATCTCTTTTTTTTTTTTTTTTTTTTGCACAAAGTGGGAAATGAACTGGCCATTCCAAGGAACCATGTACTAACCATGACTGGCATCGAAAAGAAGGGGTTCCTCTACATCACTCCACAGTTACTGTTAGCATTAACTGAAATACAGCTTGCTTCCTGGGGAGGAAAATATCCAGGAACAAGTAAAGAGGAGCTGTCTTTCCAGCCCTGGCCCATTTATTTTATCCTTTTCAGTTTATTTCAGCACAATTGTAATGAGCTTCTGCTTTGTGCTAGGCATTGTGCTAGCATGGGATTCCAAAAAAAAAATGATTTGGTTTACAGTAATTTAAAACAACTTTTTTGAGATATGATGTATATACCACACAGTTTGCTCACTTAATGTGTACGGTTCAATGGTGTTTAGTATATTGGATGGGCTTTACAATACTCAATTTAGTACAAGACATATTTTTTATTACGCAATTCCTTAGGGCAAGACGGGGAAAACTTCTTTGGCTCGATTCCTAGATCTGTTCCATCAGAATAACGGTACCTGTTATTTACTAGGCACCACTGACTTTGAGCTCGGTGCTGTGCCTAGTTGCTTTACAAACGTTATCTCATTATATGCTACCAATAACTGTGAAAAATAGTTTTATTCCTACCTTCATGCAATGACATCAATACTTAAACACCTAGCATTTGTTGAATACAATTATCTCATTTAATGTATTTGGAAATGGCCTTCTCTAGACCATTTTCCTTTTCATCTCCTTTCTTAGCAATGATTAATTCTAACTTTGACCTCATGCTTCTTCCTCTAGTTTTTGAGCTTTCTAAATTTTTTTTTGTCTTTTTGCCTTATTTGGGCTGCACCCATGGCATATGGAGGTTCCCAGGCTAGGGGTCTAACAGGAGCTGTAGCTGCCAGCGTTCGCCACAGCCACAGCAATGTGGGATCTGAGGCACGTCTGCAACCTATACCACAGCTCATGGCAATGCTGGATCCTTAACCTACTGAGCAAGGCCAGGGATCGAACCCGCAACCTTATGGTTCCTGGTTGGATTCGTTAACCACTGAGCCATGACGGGAACTCCTAAATTTTTTTTTTGAAGGAGAGATGTAAGAACAATTAAGATTTTTTTTTTAAGCTTCTGATGAGAATCACAAAGGCTATATGCTTTATTTATTTCATACAATTTTTTTTTATTGGTAGAGATGATAACCATGCACAGACAGATAAGGTGAATGCAAGACAACTTTGGCCAATAAGGGTTGCTTCAAACTCTCAGTTCTGATTTAGAGAGCTATAAAAGAATTTTCATTTTATAAATTATTAGGTGTTTATTATTTTCAGTCTAGTTTTTCTCCTTGAAAATGGATTTAAGACTCTTACCAGTTAGCAAACTTCTCTGTAATGTGAAATAATTCTTGTGCAGGTGTTTCTGAAACAAACTTGTTCTTTTGTTAAAAAACGTAAAAACAAGTAATTTTAAAATGCCACATGAAAAATGTATGTGTATCAGTGGGTGAATGTAAGGAATAGAAAGAGGTTTCTGTAACTTTGACAGATGTATAACTAGAAAAAAATGATTTTCTTCAAACTCCAGCACACAAAAATATTCAGACTGGCTAACTTTCTTGTGCTGATTTAGATATTTTATATATTTTCTGGTGAACAGTTAATGCTGGATGTTCAAGCTAATTTCTCTACTTGTTCTAAATTTAGGGATTTTTTTTTGGTGATATACATATTTTGTAGGCTATAGGAAGAGTATTGCTAATGTAAGTACCAATTAAAACAAAAAGTTTACTAATCCTTATAATTAATAATTGAACATGACCTATTTTAAATGAAGGGTTTAAATGAGTAATAAGTTGAAGTATTTGTTTTAAAGTTAAGTTTTTATACCACTTTGGCTGCTTTTTAATGAAAAAAATTAGTTAAAATCTGCCATTTCAGGATAATTCCTTTGAAATTACGTCTATAGTGTTTAGTATTTTTTTTTTTAAGTGGAGAGAATTAATATGTTTTATTTGTCCCATCTCAGCCTCAGGTACTGTCATTCTGAGTTGTGATTTTTTCCAATGATATGCAAAGAAACACCTTCTGATGGTTTTATTTCATTTTGTTTTTCTAGGATTCAGAGAATAATAAGTTATGTTCCCTATATTCCTTCCGAAATACCTCTACCTCACCACATAAGCCTGACGAAGGGAGTCGGGACCGCGAGATAATGACCAGTGTTACTTTTGGAACCCCAGAACGCCGCAAAGGGAGCCTTGCCGATGTGGTGGACACACTGAAACAGAAGAAGCTTGAGGAAATGACTCGGACTGAACAAGAGGGTATGTGTGAACTTAACTGTTGGGCTTTATTCTTTTAAAGATTCCAGGCCTTAAAAAAAAATGAGTGGGATTTCAAGGGCCAGAGAAGTGCGTAATTGGCACTAGCAAGGAAAAAGTTACTCAGAGGTTACCATGGTGATGGCAGATTGTGATCCATTAGAAGTGTTAAGCAGATAACTCCATTTTTCTACAACTTTGTGCATTTTACTTAGTTCTTATAATAATAAATCAAGGTTTTTAAACTGACTATAAGCCTTGTTCTGGAAAAAGGTAGTGTGGGAATTTTCTCAGCTGTAACTTTATTTTTCATTTTTTTCTCCTTTAGTTTCTTTTTGATGGATAGAGTTTTATTATGAAAATATGAAGTATTTAAAAAGAAAAAACAACTTATTTTTCCCAAGTGTTGTAAACTTATAAATATTATTTTACCTCTGAATGTTATAGAATTGATAGTTGAGGGTTTCTAATGTTAAAGCTAAATGTTCAAGGCAGAAGTTCTTTGACACATGACGTCCACTGAAACATCCATCTTCTCTACTCGTTCTTCAAGAGTCCACTTAGGTTCACCTAGATCCTAAAATGCAGATGAAAGAAGACTCTTTAATAATATTTTTAAATTAATCATCGAATTGATTGCTATAGTATGTATGTTTTTTGATTTTTTTTATGTACAGATTTTAGACTTTAAAATATAGGGTAATTAATGGTTCTGTGTTACCAGTAACATAGTAAGTTAAATTTAGATCTCTGTGGCACTGTAGGAAAATAGGGATTTGATATAAAGTAATTTTTCATGTAACTTAATTTTATTCCTTTAAGGGCTGAAAAATTTTGAATTTTAAAATTAGGTTTTGTGATGTGTCCACCACATCAGTAACTTTTGTGGAAGCTTACGAAATGTATTACATGCTTCCCTATCTTAGTAACCAGGTTAAATGGCACAAAATGTAAAAATTTTTGATGACTTGGGGTCATGATGCAGTAGACTGAACTCCAGTGCCTATCTAACAATCATGTCTAACAATCATGTGATCCTGGGTAAGTTTTTCACTCTCCCTGAACCACAAAATTTAAAACTCGGTATCATCCTAATACTTGACTTCTTAACTCAACCATTTTGAAAATTAAGTATAGTAATCAATGTAGGTATCTTATGAACTGTAAATTATATAAATTTGAGGTATTGTGATGATTATTATATTATAAATGTCAATTACTTTACCATGCTGTAATGTAATGATGCCCCCAGGGATCATTAAGATAATTAGGACAGTTGGCTTTATGGTTATTTCTCTGCAATTATGAAACTTTGGAGTTCCTGTGTCTGCTTGATTTAGATATCTTTTTCAGAGTGTATGTGCGTGTGTGTGTGTGTGTGTGTGTTGGATTCTCATACTTTACTGTCAGTTTGCAGGCTGTTACTCCGTACTCAGTTGTGAATAATTTCTAATTTGCTTCTTCCACTCATCCATCAGTTTTGAAAGTAGATGATCATAACATTCTTGACTGTATTTAAAATATGAACAAACATTTCTGGATGAGTTGCTGAGAGATCTTGGACAATATTCATGATCTTTATAGTACGTAACATTGTGCTTATTCTTCATAGTACGTAACATTGTGCTTATTCTTCTGGCTGCTCAGAGACTTTGTATACCTCATTCTTGGCTGTGTTCTAGAATAACTGAAGCTACCAGAGCAATAAACTCTGAATGAATGAGATTGCTAGATTACTTTTGATTATGATTCACCAAAAAGATGGTTTTATTCTATAAGAAAATAGTTTGCAACACACTTTAGAGGGTTCTGTTGTGTAAAAATACAGAAATTTGTGATTATTTTTGTCGGTGGAGGGTCTATACTGCTAGGGGATTTAAAATCATTCTTCTCTTTAAGTAATGGTTAGTTTTTTTATTCTTCCTCTTCATTACGGTGTGTTATAGATTTGATTCAAGAGAGTTTCTTGCAAGATGAGACCTCTCATTTGAGTCCTTTACCATCATATTACTACTACCGAAAATTGTTTTTATTTACCTTATAGAACTTTGTTTTGTACAGTATGTATATTTTAGGCATCAGAAATTCCAGGCATTTTTAGTGCATATTAATGTATGTGATACGTTAAGTGTAAATATGAAGTGATAAAAGGATGCTCATCAAACTTTCAGATTGCAAAAATCTGGGAGGAACACTGAATATAATGTATGAAAGAAACAAACCTCAAAGCTTTTGACAGACTGAATATATAAACCTAAAACTTAGCCATCAGGATAAAATGTAATAGGTCTTATTGTCAAGTCAAGAGGCTGCGACCAAAATTCCCATCTGCACAAGTAATTACTGAAGGAAATTTAAATAGCGGACATATGAATTAAAAAAAATATGAGTTGGGCGTAGCCCATTGTAGCTCAGTGGGTTACGAACCCAAGTAGTATCCATGAGGATGTGGGTTCAATCCCTGGCCTTGCTCAGTGGGTTAAGGATCTGGTGTTGCTGTGAGTTGTGGTGCAGGTCACAGATGGGGCTCGGATCCCACAGTGTTGCTGGCAGCTGCAGCTCTGATTTGACCCCTAGCCTGGGAATTTCCATATACTGTAGATGTGGCCCTAAAAAGCCAACAACAACAACAACAAAACAATAAAAAAAGAGTTTTAGGTGACAAAGAGTGCAGAGGTTTCATCATTGTGAATTTTCCCCAAAAATGGCCAGTGCTATCTCAGTCAGCATTACTCGAAATGCAGTATGTAGCATTCAAGAAGTGGTAGCCCTGCTGAACTCCCTGATCAATAGAATGCATCTGAAGTATTGTGTTGAGAATTATTACACTTTCAGAGGGATTTAAAAACATTGGGATATTCTCAGAGGAGAACAATCAGTGTGAAAACAGATACAGAATTATATACTAAGAGGAATGATTGAAGGGACTAGTAATATTAACCCCAGAGAAAAGACGATCGAGGATGATATGATGGTTCTCTTTAAAAATTAGTCGTAGGATCTTTGCAGAACAGACAATGACTCAGAGACTTTGGAAAACCTTGGTTTTTCAAATAAGACAATCTGGGGGGTGGGGGGATGCACTGTGGGTTTGGGATACAAAATCTGTAAAATTGACTTGTGATGATTTATGTACACCTATAATTGAAATAAAATCCATTAAGAAAAAAATAAAAAATAAAATAAAAATTAGTCGTAGGGAAGAGGGATTTGGTTATCTGTCTAGCTCCCTGAGGATAGACTGCAGGTCAGTGACAAGAAGTTACGAGGTTGGAGGGGGAGTCAAATGAGTTTGGGATTAACACGTACACACTACTATGTATAAAATAGATAGCCAACAAGGACCTACGATATAGCACAGGAAACTCTACTCAATATTCTGTAATAATTTATATCGGAAAATAATCTGAAAATCAATGTGTATATGTATAACTGAATCACTTTCCTGTATACCTGAAACTAACACAACATTGTAAAGTAACTATACTCCAATTAAGAAAAAAGTTAGAAGGAACCAGATTATCCTTTATAACAAGACCAACTGTCTGACAGTGTAGCTGTCCATGTATGGAAAATTTTTCTTTGAAAGATAAATTATCTTTGGAGATATGCAGTAATCTTAATTGCCATTTTAAAATGCTGTTGTAGAGAACAGTCTTTTCCTAATGCCACGACTATAAATTTTTATGAATATGCTTACGCAGTATTCTGTAGTTCATGGTATATTATTTTAGAGCCCTAAACAAGAATTACATAGTATCAGGATTATTTTTCTACAAGTTCTTCTTCTATTTTGCAAGGTGATATATTCTAACTGAGGGATTCTTACCAGCTTTTCTTTTTTTATTTTGGCTGTGGATCCCTTTGGTAGCTTGGCAAGGCCTACGGGTCCATTCCTGTTTTACATCCATAAGGCAAAATCCATAGAATTATAGAGAAAATGAATTAGGATGTTAAATAATTTTTAAATTTTGTGATATGGTAGGAAGTACTACTTTGCTAATGAATTAAACAGAAGATTTACTGGAGGGACTAAAAATATAATTTTGAAGTAGTGGTAAGGGTAAAAGATATTTTGAGATATCTTCAACAAGTACAGTGTGATGTAAAATATACTGTGATTCTATTGGTTATACTGTCACAGATACTATGAATTTATGGTTTGTGGTGTGCATTAATAATTTAAAGAAAATTAATTTTCACTTAAAAATTGATGAAAAATAATTTTTTCCAACCAAGTGCATAGACTTCCTGAATTCTATAGATAGACTCTTTGGGTGTATGGACTCTAGGTTAAAGGCCCCTGTGCTACATGATATGGCACACCTATCGTGAATAAAGTAATAGCCTCTAAAAGGTATATAACATATACAAAATGAATTCTAATGTACGATAAGTTCCATAAGATCTGTATAGGTAAAATTTTATCTATACAAGGAGTTCGCAAGATAGATTGTGTATGCTTCAGAAGCTATGGAAAGGTTCTATAGGAAAATGGGTGTTAACTGGTCTTAGAGAATGAAATGAAAGGATTTATAAAGGCAGAAATGGAGGGGAGGGACATTTCAGTCAAATAGAACAGGCAGAGGGCTTTAAAACAGCCAAGGGTTCAGGTTCTTGCTTTAAAGTATGTAAAGACGTGTTTGGGGTATAACTCTAAAATGGTAGTAGGTTCTATTCAGATCACACAGTCCCTTTAATTCTTGCCTAAGGAGTTTGAACTTTATATTGAAGGTTATGGCAGAACCATTGACTATTTTTTAGCACAGTAAGGTGATGGATTAGAGCTTTTCTCCAGGAAAGGTAATCTGGCAGCACTGTGTCGGATGTATGGGAGCACGGAGAGACATTAAGGAAATAGTTTCAGGCTAGAGATAATGAGGGCCTGAACTAAGGCAACAGAAACAAGAAAGGAAGAAGGGGGTGCATATGGAAAAGATATTAAGAGATAGAATTGTTAGGATTTGACATTTGCAGTGAGGAGATCAAGAGAGAGAAATTGTTTAAAGGTAGCTGAGAGTAAACAGGAGGATGGTATAACAGTTAATAAAAACAAAAGTTGAGCAATGTGTTTTAGAGATGGGAGCAGTGAGAATTTCTATTTTTTATTTTGAGTTTGATTCCTAATTTTAATTATTTGCTTGAAACAATAGAATAGTACAGTATAAAATAGGAATAATTATAGGCAATGTCATTAATAAGCTTCTGATAGATTTCTGATTCTATAATAACTATGTTCTAAGTCTAAGGAGTATGATAACTCCACCAATATCTGCCTGGTTTTTTCTTTTTAAAGCCTATCTCCTCATCTGGGACATCCCTTATTCCATGGGACAAAAGAGCTTTCTTTTTTTTTTAATTTTTTAATTAATTAATTTATTTTTGCATTATAGCTGGTTTACAGATTTCTGTCAGATTTTCCAACTGCACCATGTGGTGACCCGATTACATGTACATATATGGATTTGTCACATGTAATTAGATATAGTTCCCCGTGCAATACAGTTGGAGCTCCTTGCTATTCCATCATTAA
>PVHT021183666.1:29980819-30000819 GCA_004024745.2 Catagonus wagneri
AAATAAATCTTGTTTTCCAGTTGATTATATGTTTCTCCTTTGTTCCTTTCTTCTTTTGGTTGGATGATTTCCTTTTACTTTATGTTTGTGTCCTCTTCTTTTTAGTTTTTCTGAATGTATTGTTTGGTTTTGATTTGTTGTTGCCTTGTTTTTCAAGTATGTTAACCCCTTCCTACATCTGCTTGCTTTAGCCTGTTAGTCATATAGGCTCAAACATGGTCTTAAAAAAAGAGTCTGAGAGTTCCTGTCGTTTCTCAGTGGTTAATGATCCCAACTAGGATCCATGAGAATGTGGGTTTGATCCCTGGCCTTGCTCAGTGGGTTAAGGATCTGGCGTTGTGCCGTGGGCTATGGTGTAGGTCACAGATGTGGCTTGGATCTGGTTTTGGTGTGGCTGTGGCATAGTCTGGCAGCTGTAGCTCTGATTTGACCCCTAGCCTGGGAACTTCCATATGCTGCAGATGCAGCCCTAAAAAGCACCCCCCCAAAAAAAAGAGTCCAGATTTTCTTTCTTTCCCAATATTTTAGGATTTTTATTTATTTTTTATTTTTTGGTCTTTTTAGGGCTGCACTTGCAGCATATGGAAATTCTCAGGATAAAGGGTGCATCAGAAGTGTAGCTGACAGCATGCACCACAGCCACAGCAACTTAGGATCTGAGCTGCATCTGCAGCCTACACCACAGCTCATGGCAATGTCAGATCCTTAACCCACTGAGCAAGGCCAGGGATCAAACCTGCATCCTCATGGAATGCTAGTCTGGTTTGTTACCACTGAGCCATGGTGGGAACTCCCTTGGTGTCCTTTTTTAGCATCTTCATGTTTTTCCTTTTCATGATAGGTTTTTTCTTTCTTTCTTCCTTTTAGATCTGTATACTGGCTTATTTAAGTGATTACTTTCAAATTGTGATTTTCTCCATCCAATTTCTTCTTACTTCTTTTTTATTTAGAGGAGCCCTTTCAGTATTTCTTTTAGAATGGGTTTAGTATTGCTGTACTATTTTAGTTTTTGTTTGCTGGAGAAATTCTTTATTTCTTCTATTTTAAATGATGTTCTTGCTGGGTAGAGTATTCTGGGCTGCAAATTTTTCCCTTTTAGAACTTTGAATATATCTTGCCTCTCTCTTCTGGCCTCAAGTTTTTCTGTAGAGAAATCAGCTGATAATTTTATGGGGGTTCCCTTATAATTAACTCTTTCTTTATCTTTTGCTGCTTTGCCATTTTATTATAATATGTCTTGGTGTGGGACTGTTTGGGTTCAACTTGTTTGGGGCCCTCTGTCCTTCCTGTATCTTAATATCTGTTTCTTTCAGATATTCAGTTGAAGAGTTTTCAGCCATAATTTCTTCAAATACATTTTCAATCCCCCTTTCTTTTTCTTCTCCTTCTAGAATTGCTATTATATGTAGATTGGCCTGCTTTATATTATCGCATTGATTTCTTATTTTGCTTTTATGTTTTTTTTATGTGGATTTCTGTATGCTGTCCTGATTGGGTGATTTCCATTATTCTATTTTCCAAGTCACTAATTCCTTCCTCTGCATTATTCATTCTGCTTTTCAGTGCCTGTAACTCAGCTTGTATATCTGCAAATGAATTTTCCATTTTTTCTTGGCCCCTCCTTATATTTTCTAGTTCCTTTCTAAAGTAACCTGCATTGCTGTTCATATCTACTCTTCATACCTTCATATTCACTCTTAATTCCTTCAGTGTTTTCACTCTCTACTTTTTGAACTCAGTGTCTGTTAGAGGTCTGTTTCATTGTTATTCCTTCATGGGAATTCTCCTGTTCTTTTAACTGGGGTTGGTTCCTGAACTTCATGTTGGTTATATTTTTCTTATTCTGTGAGTTTAGGGAAAGCAACTACTATGGTCTTGGTGGGCTATTTATAAGCAAGAGTGCCCCTGGGTATTTTGTGAGTGCTTACTATTTATTTTTGGTTTGAGGTCTGCTTTTGGTTTGGATGTTGGCTGTCTCTTTCCTCCGTGTGTTCAGGCTGCTATTCCCTTGATAGGGTGCTACATGTGCTTCTGGGAGATGGAGGTAATGGGCAAGGCTAGTAGCCAGTTCCTGGTTGCTGGGCCCTTGACAGTGGCAAGGACCTGTGGGAGGGTGGCACAGGCTTCTCATAGTTGCATGGCCCTGGGAAGTGGTAGTGATCCTCAGGCAGGTGTGGGCAGTGCCCAGAGTGTTTGGCAATGGCAGTGGCAGGGTGTGTGTGTTCCCAGAGGAGTGAGAACAACAACAGGTGGCACTCACTTGCAGTCCCCTGCTCAGTGTAAACCCCTGAGATGACTGGGGCTGCACATGTTTCCTGTTCACGGACCTTTAGTGTTGGCAGGCCATGCCCACCTCTGGAGTCTGAGATGACTGTGGTGGTTTGCCCCTGCCACCTGTAGACCATGCAGAAGATGCCCCCTTGCACTTAGCCATGCAAGAGGTGCCACCACCTGTAACCCACAAAAGAGGGGCCTGCCAACCACAGCCCACTCAGGAGACGTCCTCGCCACTCTTAGCCCCACCCTATGAGAGTCTGCGCATGCACAGAGAAAGATATTCCTATGGTGGTCTGCCCCTCCTCCTCTTGCCCTTCCCAACAGTGGTGCCTTGCTTTTTCTGTGGGCCCAGACCTCTGTCCAGGTGCCTTCAGTCTGGGGCTATGCTTCCTAGCCAGTGGCACCATGCTCCCTAGCCCCTCAGGCTGCTTCTACACAGTCAGCCCTAATCCTCTCACTGGAAGTGACCTCCAGAGCCTGAGTCTTAGCGCCCAGCCCCCTTCAGAGCACCTCAGGTTGCATTGTCCCAGGAGATGATACTGATGGTCTGTGCTATACTCTCTCTGCTTTGCCCTCCTCAGTCCAGCTGCTGCACTTTCCTCTGAGGCTTTGAGGTCCCTCCTTCTCAGCTGATCACCCTGTCAGTTAGGTGGATTCCCAGGATGTGGGTTCCTTTCCTCTTTCACAGCTCACTCTCAGGAGTGCTAGCTCCATCCTGATTCTTCCCTCTCTCTCTCTTTTTTCCTTTTGCTCTACCCAGTTATGTGGAGGGTTTCTTGCCCTTTTTGGTGGTTTAAGGTCTTCTGCCAGCGTTCAGTAGATGTTCTGTGCAAATTGTTCTGCACGTAGATTTTTTGTTTTTGATGTGTTTGTGGGAGAAGTGAGCGCCACATCTTACTCCTCTGCCATCTTGATCCCACCTCCAGTTCATGTCATTTAAATGTTGAAGTTGCCCAAGACCATTGATACTCTAGGTGAAGAAGCAATCAGGTATTCAGAGTGATGCTGATACAACTTCAATTTATTTAATTTTTTTCTTCTCTTTAAAATATGTCTTTATGCCTCTATGATATTTGTGTGCTTGCTCCTATTTCAAAGAATTTATATCATACTCATAAGAAATACTAATCTAGTACCAGATAGTTTAGATAAACATATTTCTGAAAGTATTGCTCAATTAGGGATTAAAAAGAAGAACTAGAACTACTAGTTTTTGAACTATAGAAAACAATAGTTTTTTTTATGTTTTCATGTTAAATATATTTGCTTTCTTATCCTTCAAAAACTGATCATCCTCTCAAGTAACTATAAAGCCTGAAATGCAATTAGCCTGAATCCTATGAACTCTAGGCATTCTGGACAAGTCTTGGTTATTTCAATTTGCTTTTGTTTTGCAACTCCTGTTTACAGTGTTGAGAATGTACTAGTTGGTAGACTTAATTTTGTGTGTTTCTGCCTTGAAAAGCTACTTCAAATTTCTTGGCCCATTTCTGTCTCCACAGACTTAAAAATTATTTTCTTAAAGTTTTTTTTCTCTGCAAATGTTAAGAACAGATGCAGGCAGCTGGTTCTTATTTTTCCTCTTACTGACCTGGGAAGCAAGAAGATGTTCCTTGGCATTTTGTTGTTTAAAAAGAGGATGCGGCTTTCTCTGCATGGTTTGATGAAGTTAACCCATATTCTCATATGATTTTTAAATCTGTGGAGTTGGATTTGATCATTAACGTTTTGCATTTTTTTCCCCACTGAAAATGCATGATATGGACTCCTTCAGGATTTGTTCTGGGATTCTCAAAAGTAATAGGGGGCAGTTTTTAAATCTATACATTTTTTTTTCTTATGCAATCTATATGTAAAATCCAAAGAAAAATGAATAGAAAAAGACGTGGTAAACTTAATATGGTTTATTATGTAATATTTGATACATATATATTATAAGGCATAAAAAGAAAACAAACATTTGTGAATTAATAATCCAACTTAATAAAATGACTAATACTATTGAATATACCTATGTTTTCTTCATTCAGTCTGTTTGTTTTCTATATAGATGTAACTATTGCCTAAACTTTGTGTTTAGAATCTTTCATTTTTGTTTTATTTATTTGTTTGTTTATTTATTTTACTCTTTTGGGCCACACCTGCTGCATATGGAAGTTCCCAGGCTAGGGGTCAAATTGGAGCAGCCGCCACTGGCCTACACCACAGCCACAGCAGTGTGGGAACCAAGCTGCATCTGTGACCTATGCCACAGCTCACGGCAGTGCAGGATCCTTAACCGACTGAATGAGACAAGGGATCAAACCCACATCCTCATGAATACTAGTCGGGATCATAACCGTCTGTGCTGCAATGGGAACTCTCATTTTTGTTTTAAAAAAGTTTTGTATGTGCCCTAAATAATATATTATCTATCTTTGTTTCAGAACTTTATAAAAATAGTAAAAATGGCATCACTTTATAAAAATGGTATCACAAAACTATTTCATTTTTATATTAATAATTATATTTCAAGATCAGTTTTGCTGTGTACAACTCTATTTCATTTTCACTTATGTATAATATTCTACACACTACCCCGAGGGCTGCTATATAGGAGGATATTCTCCTGTTAACTGTCTCTTGACAGTTGGATGACTTCCAGTTTTCTGGTAGTATAAACAATGATGGTATGAACATTGCACCTGTCTTCTGATACACGTGTGCATGAGCTTCTTCTCTAGGGTATATTCCCAGTAGTGGAATTGCTATTGACAAATTTTGTATGATTTTCCCATTGTGTTGGAAAACAGTACACCAAGAGTTCGAGTTGGGGCTTCAGTGTGTGTGTGTGTGTGTGTGTGTGTGTGTATGTGAGAGAGAGAGAGAGAGAGAGAGAGAGAGAGGTAATTCCCGAAATCCTTAACTGTCTACCTTTTGGTTCCACCTCAAAATGTCTAGCACAGGTTTCTTTTTATTGCTGAGCTTTTCAGAGCTCACAATAGCCTTTGATAGACCCTTCACTGCAATTTTCCTTTTTCTTTTTGTTATATCTTAATAGAATGTCTTCAACCCTTCTTTTAACTGTTAGCACGAGTATATTGTCATTCTCCCTCTGGACTATGATTACGAGGTTTGTTAGGAAATGCACTCCCCTCCTTTGGATTATTTTTATGATATTTCCAGCTTGACTCTGGCAACTTTCTGGGTAATACCTGATAATTAATTAATTAGTTAATGAATTGATTGATCTTAGAACTAGTTTCTTAATTTAGAAGATGAGGACTTTTTCAAGCATTAAAGGCCAAATTTTAAAATTCTATGCTGCTTTGATTTTCTTTTTGAGTTTGTATATAAATTTTAGCGTCTACTCTCAGTAATTTTCTTTTTCAAACTGTTTCCACAGTAAATAAATCATCTGAACCAATCTCATGATTCATATTTTCTTAATATGCTTGAAATCGTCCTTTACTATCCCCCATCTCTTTTTTTCCAACGTTAGAATCTTTATGAAGATAGAGATAAAATCTGCGATCCAGTTTTGATGCCTGAAAAAGTTATTGTCCAATGAAGTACTTATAGACAAAGCCATAGATAATTGTCTCAGGAAGTGATATACATGGTTTGAGAGATTGGCAAACAGAGGGCGAGGTTAGTAGAGTGGCATGACCCAGAACAAGGTAAAGGTCGGCAATTTTGCTTTTTGGTAGAGCCGTTGTGAAGGGGATTTGGGCCTTAGAAGGAATTTGTAGTCATAATTATTGGCTATATAAGACTGCAGGTTTAATGCTGAATAACTGTGACACTTAGACCTATCATACTTTTTTTAATTTATGTCTTGAGGGTTTAAGCATAACTGAGGAGCCATCGCTAAGAGGCCTGACAGGTACACTCATGATGAAGTCATGGAATATAGGCCATCCTCTAGCACTGGGAATGCAGAAGTTAGAGGCCTATGGACTTCCCTAGTTACTCCCATGTAGTGAATTGAAGAGAGTGAATACAAAGTCATGGTTAAAAAAATGGAGGTAGAATGAAGAATGACTATGAGAAATGTGACAAAGTATTAAATTATTTGCAAGAACTATCATACCAGCAATAATAGCAGCAGAATTACTAATGTATGATTTTTGAATTAAGGCAACTTATAGTCGGTGGGCAGTTTTTAGAGTGGATTCTGTGTGCAGCGGAATTCCAGAATGCAGTGGAACTTAGTGTAACCTGAAACTTTGTAGAAGACTCTTATACTTCTTGCTTCTGTCACAGACATGAAAGAGATGAGAGATTTAAGAATTAATGCATAAATAATATGTTGTTTTGGAGCAATCTCTTTTTTTTTCAGGTAGGAGAGGGAGATTAGGGAGAGTTATGAATCTAATGTACAAATTCCTAAAATCTATTCTTTCACCTTTTGAAAATGTTTGATGGTATTTATTTAGTGATAGTGTCATTTAGGAATACAGAGGACAGCAGTAAATTAATGTTGTTTGTTTATAAATATTATTGCCACAAAACTCATGTGTAAGAAGCTCAGACATTAATTTTATTTCTCCATTAATAATTTTAATTTATCACTTAAACCATTCTGACTAATAGAAGAAAAAGTCGGACTTCACTTTTAGATAAACTCAGTATTTAACTTTGGTCAGTTAGAATTATGCCTTTTTCACTTCTTTGTGGTGTTATCTGATATTCAGAGGGTTTAGACATTTAACTAGCATTGGAGCTCTGGAATCTGACCAGTGATCATCAGTCTTTATTATGCTTGGAATAAAATTAATTGCTTAAAATCCAAACATTGTATTCTGGCTTTCAACTCATTTTATATTACTTTACTTTTTCTCTCTGGCCACTCTAGCTATTGCCCCCCCCCCTTTTTTTTCTTTTTCCCCAAGCATGTCTTAGTTCCTTTGCACTTGCTTTTCCCTGTATCTAGAATTATTTTCCTTTAGATCTATATATATTGGCTACTTTTAATTTTATTTATTTTTTAAAAACAAGTTTCTTAGATATGTCCTATTTATTTCAAGAACAGTGTCTCTGTCTCTCACTCTCTGTAGCTATGCCACCATTTACCCATTGTGTAGTCAGTATTAGCTTCAGAGGTTGGATATTCTTGGTACCTGATGGAGACTAGCTTCTTTGAATTTTTTTTCCTAACTTAATTTCTTTCTAATACTTCTAATTATCTCCCATATCTGCTATGCTTTGAGGTGAATATAACATGGACATTTTTTAGTCACATCAGTGCCACTACACATCGTTAAAATTTAGTTCCCGGGTTCTCTTGTAATCTTTATCTAGTAAGCATTCTGACTAAGAAATTTGACGATGTAACAATCTTATGACAGACTTTCTTCTGAAGAGTCAGCGCTGTATTAAGTTGAATTAGTTATTTAGTCCAACATACCTTGTGCTCAGCCATTATCCTCTCTACCCAGAATAACCTTCTATCTACCCTCTGCTTATCTAAGTTTTTCATCTATCCATTTTACAGTACATGAAATCCAGATCATATCTAATCTTCTACTGACAACTTTACCTCTCATGACTTCCTCCTTGTCTAAAATTTGTGGAGTCTTTTTAAAAAGTAAAATCATAGAAATAGAGAGTAGAAAACCGGTTGTCAGGGTCTGGGCATGAGCAGGGGGAAATAGGAGAGATTGGTGAAAGGGTACAAACTTACAAGGGTACAAGCTTATAAGATAAATAAGATCTGAGCATATAATGTATAACGTGGTGACTATAGTTTATAACACTGTATCATATAATCAAAAAAATTTTCCAAGATTAGCAAATCATAGCAGAGTAGAACTTAAATAGGTGAGGAGATGGATATATTAATGAGCTCAATGCTGGGGGGATCATTTTACAATGTATCTATATATCAAAATATCACATTGTATATATTTTTTTATTTTTATTTTTTTTTTTGCCTTTTGTCATTTTATGGCCGCACCCGCGGCATGTGGAGGTTCCCAGGCTAGGGGTCTACTCGGAGCTGTAGCCACTGGCCTGCGCCGCAGCCACAGCAACGCAGGATCCGAGCCGCGTCTGCAACCTACACCACAGCTCACAGCCGCGTCTGCAACCTACACCACAGCTCACAGCAACGCCGGATCGTTAACCCACTGAGCAAGGGCGGGGATCGAACCCGCAACCTCATGGTTCCTAGTCGGATTCGTTAACCACTGCGCCACGACGAGAACTCCACATTGTATATTTTAAATATCTTACAATTTTTTTGTTAATTATACCTCAGTAAAGTGGGGAAAAAAGTTATAGTTTTGAGTTTTCAAGACTGTAACTCAATATTTGCTATTTTTAAAGTGAGATTTTTTTATTAAGATAATTATAGATTCATATGCAGTTGTAAGAAATAATATACAGAGATCCAGTGTACAGTTTGTCCGTTTTTATCCCAGTGTTAACATTTTTGCAAAACTGCCACTTACTATCATACCAGTGACATTGATTGACGTTGTACTGACATTGATCCAATCCACTGATCTTATTCATATTTGTCTAGTTTTAATTGTACTCAGTTGTGTGTGTGTGTGTGTGTATCAGGTTCTCTACAATTTTGTCACCTGTAAATTATCTATGTAGGTTCAGGTATGCACCACCACAGGAAGATACTGAATAGTTCCCACACCTTGGTGTTGCCTTTTTACAGTTGTACCCACGTCCCTGCTACTCTTAACATTCCTTACCCTCTGTACCAAATCCCTGTCAACCACTAATATGTTCTTCATTTCTGACATTTTGTAACTTCAGAGATGTTAAATAAATGCATTTATACAGCATTTAATCTTTTGAAATTGGCTTTAAAAAAAAACTTAGCATAATTCCCTGGAGATGCATCCAAGTTGTTGCATGTATCAGTAGTTCATATTTTTTATTGCTGAACAGAATTCAAAGGAATGTATGACATGCATGTATCACAGTGTTTAACCACTCACCAGCTATAGGACATCAATTCAAACATCCAGTTTCTGGCTATTACAAAAAAAGTTGCTATAAACATTCGTGTACAGGTTTTTGTGTGAACGTAAGTTTTTATTTCTCTGGGATTCATGGCTAGAGGTACAATTGTGGGGTTGTATAGGAAATTGTCAAACTATATTTCAGAATAACTGTATATTTTATATCCCCTCTAGCAACAAATAAATAATCTATTTTCTCTGAATCTTTGTCAGCACTTGCTTTTGTCTTGTTTATTTTAGCTGTGAAATCTCACTGTGGTTTTAAATTGTATTTCTTTTATGGCTAATGACGTTGAACATTATTATTTCATGTGCTTGTTTGCCATCTGTATATCTGTCCATTTTGGTCAAATGTCTATTCATGTTTTTTTGTCTATTTTTTAATTAAATTTTTCTTTTTAACTGTTGAAGTGTGAGAGTTCTTTATTATTCTAGTTACTAGTCCTTTGCTGAATATGTGTTTTGCAAATATTTTCTCTCAGTATGTAGCTTGTTTTTTCATTATCTTTACCATAGGCTTTAACAGCAAAAGTTTATCATTTTGAAGAGGGCCAATTAAGCAATTTTAAATTTTATGGATGATGCTTTTTGGGTCAAGTCTAAGAATATTTTGCCTAGGCCTATATTCTAAATGTTTTCTCCTGTATTTTCTGCTAAAAGATGTATAGTTTTATACTTTATATTTAAGTCTATAACCCATTTAGGGTCTATTTTTGTGTCAGGTGTGAGGTTTAAGTCACATTTTTATATAAGGTATGTTGCTTAAGTTTCATTTTTAATTTTTTTATTTTAATGATTTTTATTTTTTTTCCATTATAGCTGGTTTACAGTGTCCTGTCAGTTTTCTACTGTACAGCAAGGTGACCCAGTCACACATACATATATACATTCTTTTTTCTCACATTATCATGCTTCATTATAAGTGACTAGATATAGTTCGCAGTGCTGTACAGCAGGATCTCATTGCTTATCCATTTCAATGGCAATAGTTTGAATCTATTAACCCCCAAAACCCAGGCCATCCCACTCCCTCCCCCTCCTCCTTGGCAACCATAAGTCTGTTCTCCAAGTCCTTGATCTTCTTTTCTGTGGAAAGGTTCATTTATGCTGTATATTAGATTCCAGATATTAGTGAAATCATATGGTATTTGTCTTTCTCTTTCTGACTTACTTCACTGAGTATGAGAGTCTCTAGTTCCCTCCATGTTGCTGCAAATGGCATTATTTTGTTCTTTGTTATGGCTGAGTAGTATTCTATTGTGTATACATACCACATCTTCTTAATGCAGTCATCTTTTGATGGACCTTGAGGTTGTTTCCATCTCTTGGCTATTGTGAATAGTGCTGTAATGAACATATGGTTGCATATGTCTTTTTTAAGGAAAGTTTTATCCAGATATATGCCCAAGAGTGGGATTGCTGGGTCATGTGGTAGTTATATATTTAGTTTTCTGAGGTACCTCCATACTGTTTTCCATAATGGTTGTACCAGTTTACATTCCCACCAACAGTGTAAAAGGGTTCCCTTTTCTCCACACCTTCTCCAGCATTTGTTATTTGTGGACTTATTCATGATGGCCATTCTGACAGGTGTGAGGTGTTACCTCATAGTGGTTTTGATTTACATTTCTCTAATAATCAGTGATGTTTAGCATTTTTTTCATGCGCTTGTTGGCCATCTGTATATCTTCTTTGGAGAAATGTCTATTCAGACCTTTTGCCCATTTTTCAATTGGGTTGTTGGCTTTTTTGCAGGTTTCATTTTTTTGACTTAGCAAGGTTGTAGGACAGGAGATAAACATAAAATCAATAACAATTCTATATATTAGCAATGGACATATGATAACCAAAATTTAAAACATTGTGCTATTTACTATTGCTCCAAATGAAATGAAAAGCCTAGGTACATACTTAAAATTTGCTGAAATTAAAAAATGCTGGCTAAAGAAATCAAAGAGACTTATATATATGGCAAGACATCCTGGTCGTTGGTTGGGAGACTCATAAAAACTGGTAACGATGTCACTTTTCTCCAAATGATCTATATATTTTATGCAGTTCCTCTCAGGACGACTTTTATGTACATAGATAAGCTTATTCTAAAATTTATATTCAAAGGTATAGGCCCTAGAAAAGCCAAGATAATCTTGACAAAGAATAAAAAAAGTTAGGAGTCACTCTATCCAATATTATAGATTACCCTGTAGCTACAATAATCAAAATAACGTGGTTTGGGCAGATAAATAGACACATTGATGGATGGAATATAACCTATAACCCACAAATAGGACTACCAAAATATGCTTAACTTATGTTTGTTAAAAATGACAAGTATTATTTGCTGTTTTACATTTATTGATCTTGCCCCCCTTGAAGATTTAATTTCCTTGAGGACACAGACCATATCTTTAGTCTATCTTCGTGTACCTAGTGTAGATCTTAGGATTTAAGATGCAGTAGCCTAAGAATCTGTTGATTTATAAAATATATCACAGAGATGAATATTATGGCTCAAAGTAGATTCAATTTTGGGGGATTCTCTTTAATTAAAGCATAATATACATAGTTAAATGTACACACATATATGCTCATTTCCCTAAGCATTTATTAAGCTCTTTCATCTGATAGTGTAGTGGGTCTTGGGTGGAGAGAGGTAAAAGTGGAGAGAGAGAAGATGGTGAATACAGAGATGTTGGTTTTTAGTATCTCGTAGTTTAGTGGGAGAAACACATACATATGGAGTAATTATTATTATAGTAAGTGCTATAATAGAAGGAGCTATAAAATGCTGGAGTACAGAAGAGGGAACTTTTTGTCTAGAAGATCTTGGAAGGTATTTATAGACATTTGAGCTGGATTTTAGTTAATTATAACCTATTCATAGTGAATAATAGAATCCTAGATAGAAGAATATGTATAAAGTTTCAGCGGTATGAATAACTTGTTAGGTTTGGTGAATTCAAGAGGTTTGGCGTGGTTAGGATTGGAGACGTGACTAAAAAAAATGGATTGAAGCCATTGTAAAGATTTTGACTTTTATCTTTTGGGTAGCAGGGAACAGCTGAATGCTTTGAAATGGGATGATGAGTGACATAATTGGATACATTTCTTAGAAAACTAACTTTGGTAGCATTTAGACCCTCCGTTAGAAAGAAGCAAGGCCAAATGCAGGAAAATCTATTAGGATATTTTAGTGGGCCACATATGTACTAATAAAAGTGTAAATAACTAAGGCAGGGGGTAGGGAAGGAGGAATCATCTTTCAGGTATATATTTGAGGTTGCTAATTAGGTGTGACACATAAGGTTTGAGAGAGAGTCAAAGACATTGAAGTATCCTGGCAGAGAAAAGCAAAGGTGAGCTATTAAGTTGGTGAATATAGATAGATATGAAGGTTTAGGGAGAAGGTTTGGGTTTAGATGTCTGAGTTTGAGCATTCTGTTATGCATGGCAGGCAGATGAAAGACTGCCTGACTGTCCTGAAGATTAGGAGAGAGGACTACCCCTTGGCTCCCTTTCTTATCACTGTCATGGATTTAACCTTTTTCTTAGAGAACCCATTGCAATTAGTCATTGTTGCTTGCAGGTGGCATCATTTTTGCTATACAAGTGGAAGGTCTGTAATCTCTCATTCTGTTCATGTAAAGGTTGAGGAGAAACTATAGGCCAATATGTGTCACGTGTCTTTCGTGTTCAGGTAAACTCAATCTTGTAGTCCCGTGGCTCAGATTGTCAGTTGCACAGCCATCACCTGGGAACTTGTAGATATGCAAATTCTTGGGCCTCATCCCTTACGCTCCTGAATCAGAAACTCTGGCATGGGGCTCAACAACCTGTGTTTTAAGCTCACCAGGTGCTCCTGATATATACAAAAGACTGAAACTATTAAGTAATACCTATACTAACACTAAGACTAATACTATACTATACTACACTATACTATGCTATACTATGCTATACTATACTTTATTATATTATACTATACCATTCTGTACTTTAGTCTAATTCATATAATATATTATCATGTGACCGGGCATCATACTTTCAGCCATTCTCATGTCCATAATTATCTAACAAGTCATAAAATAATGAATAAATTGATTTGATTAAAAAGTAGTGTGAACATACTACAGGCTATATATGTCAAGGAGTGAAGACATCTTATTTTATTACTCTTTCTTTAAATCTTATTTCATATAAGTTTGTATCTCCAAGTAGCTAGAAAATAAAATTGATGTGATATCATGAAGAAAAATGAAATTCAGAGCTGTTTTAATGGTTTATTGACTAGTTAGGCTGATGGTGTTAGTCTTGTGAGGAAAGAAAAGCTGATGAGGGAGAGAAGAAAATTTATTATGTGGTTTCAAATGTATTCATCTGGATTAAGATTTTATTTAGTTTTCTTACCTTGATCAGAGGTATAGCACTCCGGTCATATGACCCCTTATCTGGGGATGCTTAATAGATATTATCGGATGATGAACCAAATTTAATACGGAAAACAAAGCCCACAGTGTTTGGGCTTTAAGAAGGTTAATATTGAGGTGGCTGGGTGTAAGTGAATTTTTTAGTTGCTTAGGTGAACAGCTTCAGGTTTCTTTGGTGATGAACTTTAGTTTTCGTTAGCCGTGCTTGCTCTGCCATTCCTGCTGTTTTGCAACAGGGCTTAAAAGTGCTCTAAGTGCTTGTGACCGTGGTAATGAATGAAAATGTCTTTCCAGCACTGAGAGGATTGCATTAGACTGAATAGTCACCTCACTTGTAAAAGCACTATTAGAGTGGGGCAGCTGTAAGTAAGGATAACGATTTGTGTCCACTGCTTATTTACTGAAAATTGTCAATGTATTATTTATTGAGAGCTCTCCAGACAGTGCTTGTCAGAATAAAAATGTCAGCTCTGAGCAAAATGTTATAATATATAATAAAAATGCTAGGTACGCATTTTAGGGAGACAACTAATTAGACCTGCTTTTTCTGAAGGAAGGGGAAGTAAAAATGTCTAATATTGTGAATTTTCTACATTTGTATTAGTCCTTTTCTTTCCCCCCTGCTCAGTTCTGTATTTGGTTTAGAAACTTACCCTGCCTGAGAAATAATCTGAACAACTTTGTATTGTTGCCATTAGACACCCCAAGTAGTGAGGAAGCTTGCTAAAAGAGGAAGGGCCTGGCTTGCAATCCCACAGTAAGCAGCTGCCCTCACCTCCATGTTTTGTCTGAAATTAGAAGATGTCACTTCCTCCCTGAGCAGTGCTCGTGGAAAACTGCCTCCAGTGTAAACAACATAAAATTATTAAGCTTATTCCTCAGCCGTGCTAATTAACCCCAAACAAATTTCACATTAAGGAAACAGAATTCAATCAATGTAAATGTTATTGCTGTGTATTACTGTAAGCAATAATATAGTGGCTAAAATAATTAATTATTTTGGATTTTTTTTTAAAAAGAAAGTATTTTTTTTTATAGTGTTGCAAAATGTTTTGTGGATTATTTCCCCTTTCTTCAGCTTTTCCTGGCATAGAATACAAAAGACCCGTCTGGTAAAGCATGGATAATATGCAGTCCTTTTTCTGCTGGAATAGAAAAATGTTTTTTGGAGTGAGTGCTTCAGGTTTACTTAGTCTAATATGTCTTTATTAGCAGTACGTATGCAGATTTTGTCTCCTTCTACCTATTGTAGTTCTCTACTCATTGTAGCAATTTCCTGTCCTTTCTTTCATCATCACCAGTTATGATAGCGGTGGTGGTAGGAATGATAAAAAAGAATGGTGGTTAAATACAATCCACTTCTGAGAGGAAAAAAATGAAATTTCATTTTATTATATTTCAGGTATGGGAAAGCAATTGCCGATAAAGGTTTTCCCTTCTTTTTTGTATCTGCGCTTGCATAGGAAATAAAATTATCCTCTTCAAGATAATTTTCATAGATTTTTTTTCTGAAACAACCAGATTTCTAAATAATTGCTTGGTTGTGCCTGTGATAACTTTGAATAAAATTTATCATTATCATCACCTTCATCATCCTCAAATACCTTGAAAGACATGAAGTACAGAAGCCAGGTGACATGTAACTTTATTTTTTGTGCAGTAAAATGCATATTTGATTAATGTAGAATTATTTATCAGCTAGAGATAGCGTATTTTATGGTGTATGAGACACAAACAGGATTTATATTGTGATTATTCTGAGATAGGATGCATCTTTTAACCAAGAAATACTAGAAAGTGCTAAATTAGCTTTGAAATTTAAAATAACAACATAAAAAAATCAAAATATTACTTTTTGTAGATTTAAAACAAACCATTTCTTTGTAATTTTATCATCTAGTAAATGTCAGTCTCTGTCCTTCTCAACCCTCAGTTAGTTCAGTATCCTATTTCATGGCCACTCTTAATTCCTGACTTTTCTCTATTAAAATTCTATCTTTATTTTGGTAGGAGTATTTAAACATTTCATTATAACTTAAATACCTAACAAGCAAATTACTATTACATACTTACAATGATAACGAGAACATTGTTTCAAGGAATAGATGGAGCATGCTACTAAAAAGATGAAAATATTTTTTATAATGTAATTGAGAAGAAATTAAAATCTTGTGAGAGGATTGTTTTGAGATAGCATCTGAATGTATCATTTATACAATTTTATATTCGGTTTCAACTGATTTGTTTCCGATGGTCGCCTATATTTTGGTCTATTTCTTTAGTTTCTATAGCTAGAGAGTTATTTTCTTTTTTACTTCTTTGGACATTTGGTTTTACCTTTCCAAATAGAAAACAATTTTAGACTTTTTTTTGCATACATATGAAGTTAATAATATAGCAAAGATTATAAGACTGTGTTCAATGATTTTAAAATTACATAAAATTTAGACAATGAATTTGTATTGAACAGTTCTACAAATTATAGATGTCTATATTTCTAAATATATTTAAAGCAGAATCTTTAAATGATATGCATGATATAGCAAAGAATATGGGATGGTTAAATATGATAACTGGCAATTGGGTAGCCCTCTGGCAGTCAGGATGTTTAGTAGATATTAAACTGTACAATTTCTATGATTAAGATTCCTAGATTTTAAAGTTATCCCATAATTCCAAACCCGAAAATGCAATAAAATTCTAAAATAAGGGTCTTATTTTGAAAAACCTGTATTAGTATATTTTAAAATGAGATGCAAAGGGTTTGCATCCAGTACTTTATTCCCTTTAAGACTATAATTGACAAACTGCAGTAATCATGCTTTTATGTGCTTTTCTCCCTCTACTGAATTCATTTTAAAAAATGAAAGTAAAAAAGGTAAAAAGAGACTCTAGAATTTTGAAACCCAGTGGTCCTGAAGTGATGGGAAAATAGCCAAGGTGTCACAGCTAATTTCTGACCCTGTTTTATGAGTTCTGCTGTTCCTTATTCCCCCTGTCAGCCTGGGAATCCCCGAGGCTGTGCAAACTGGCTGAACATCACTCAATCCCAGTTTTATATACCGTTTTAATAATGTTGAGTATTCTGTCCAACTTTGATTCAGACAACCTGCTTGTCTTGAAAAAGTGATATATTTAATCAGGACTCTGTCTCCAGCATAGCTCCCACTGCGTGTGACTAGAGCCGGGAGTAGTGCAGTGGTCTGTCACTTCTGTTTGAATGGGTAATGTGGAGCCCATCAGCTGAAAAGACAGGAGCTGGAACTGCTTGTTAGGACACATGATCAAAAGCCACTCTCTGCTTTCTGCCAATCAAACCTCATGTCGCCTTGTGGGGCAGACATTAGATAGATTTTTTTTTTTCTGCCTTACACAGTGGGCACTTTGCCAGTTTGACATGTGAACTGTTACAAAAGATAGCAGAGTTTCGACCGCTTGCTGACTGCTTTAAAATACTGAACACTTGTTGTCAAAATGAAATTTTCATAATACTATATTATGATAAATTCTTTGAAGTATTACTTGGTGCCTTTATCTTGTAATTTGTGGATTTGTTGTTTTTGCTAGGGCAGAAGAAACAACAGACAATAGCTTCTTGGGTGAAAGTAAGGGAGACAAAACCATGTAAATCGATTCAATTGCAAAGCCAACACAACTGTATGACTGATAGTTTTGAATAAGATGATAATTGCTTTGTGAAAATATCATTAATGAATTAAATGTTATTTTGCATTCTCTCTCCTCTGCTTTAAAAAATATTTGCTTCTTCTAAGTTAGAAAAGAAGAGTGGTTTTAAGTATTATTATTTTAGCCCCAAACATTAAAATCTAATTTTGAAATTTAATTCAGGATCTTATTCCCTCTGCTTACTGAGAAGATGGACAAATTTCTAAATTCAGAGACATTCTCTGATTTGCAGCTGTCCTGATGGGTATTTTTATTCTACTTTTTCATTTTGTCATCCTCAGAAGAGTCCCCCCGTTAAATCACAATCTCATCTTTGTACCCATAGCAACCCAGTATTGATGATGGCATGACCTACCTTCTAGGCTTTTTAAGAGAAGAATGACTACATAAGTACTTGTGACTTAAAGACATTTCCTACAATTTCTAAACACCCAGATAACTGTTCTAATGCTTTTAAATTGTAGTTGGTGCTTTGATATCTCCAAACTTGTCACTTGGTACTTGCTGTTTCTTCTCTAATGATCATTTTAAAAGGAGTTAAACATTTTCACCAAAACATACCATGACAATCTAGTGGAACTCATTTAAACAGTGAGCTACACATAAACAGCTGCTCCTTCAATAAGCCATTCTTTATAATGCCCTTATTACCTTCTAGTGTCTCAAATTCTGATTAGTCAACAGTGCTGATTGCCGCACGGCATTCCGTTGCCCATCTTCCTTCTGTTCAGCTGCTCATGTCTTAGTTGTTATTTGATTACAACACAACTTCTGCATTGTTTCTCCAAGTTGTTCTTCATATTGTGTCTTAAAAACTCTGAATTATCTAGGGAAACTGTGATAGTATGAGAGGGACTTTCTTTATGCACATTAAAAATGTCTGAATAAAACATGGTACAAAATATACAACTATGGAGCACTTCTATTGGAAAGAATATTAGTGACTTAAAAGTTAGTACTTATGATGAAATTTAAAAGAGATTAAGACACAGAATTTAAAAACATTCTAGTACCTACAAATGTAAAGAGTTATAAAATTATATTGTGGTTATGAAATTTCAGTCAGATATAAAGTTCTGGAAGAGATAATTATGTATGTAGAACTTCATAGGAAGGGCCTAAGGACCTTCATGTTTGCCCCAAGACTAGATCATTTTAGTCCAGTTGCTGTGCAGCACCAGTGATGCCCATGGAATAGGATAGCATGTTGGTAGTTTAAATTATGAAATAAGTACGGGTGGGAAAAATCTCTATAATGAAGTTTGAATTTCAGCTATTCCTTTGTTGTGACCCCTGGAATCTACTCTTGGTGAGTAGGAAATGCTGACATACTAGAAATGCAACCCCTGTAAAGGTCCTAAATCTGTCATTGTGCTCTGGAGTCTGCTCTGAAAATAGCAAAGCTCTTTTTGTAAATTAAAGTCGGTGTGAATGGGAACAGATGTTGACACGCTTTGTCTTTAAAGATGCCAGTTAAGAGGAGAGGGTCAGTAAGGTTAGATGTAGGAAATATAGTAAGTGTGCAAACTTGTTATATAAAGGAAGTTCTGTTTGGGGATGTTAGTCAATAGAGTTGTATTTGTCTTTGGTAGTCTAGATAAGAATTATACATACATTACTTTACCTAGAGGAACAGTGAAGCAGGTGGTATTTATTTCTGGGAGGGTCGCCTCTTTTTGATGATCCCTTGCGGTTGTCTTTTTTTCATTGAACTGCATTGGCTGTAAACTGTTTCAGACTACTGTTAGGTTTTACTTTTCCAACGTCATTTTGCCCTAGCTTCCTAAAGTATTTGTTGAACCCTCATGCTACAGTAGAGTCTTTGTACTGATATCTGTCAAAAATAATGAAAATGGTTTATGTTCTAAAAATGTACAATTTATCAAATAGCTTGTATAGTCAATTTAAGTCTCGTAGAAGTTTCAGTCTTGATTTGAAAAAATAGCATAGGATGAATTTATTTATAAGAACCTTAATAGTTTCTCTCAATTCCTTTTACATTTTAGATTACCTTATAATTTTCTAAATCTACATGAACAATAATGATCAATTTTGTCAGTATTATTCACACCTTTTATTAATTTAACATAGATGAATAAATGTGAATGTTGTGAAGAGTTGATTGGGAATAGATTTTAAATCTGACAGTTAGATTACAGGGTACCTAAGAAAAAATGGCTCTTTCACTAGGTACCTAGTAATTTAATTCTTGTTTGAAATTATTATAATTTATTACAGTGTGTGGGTCCTAATGAATGTCTACTATTAAATGAAAAGGAGAAATTGAAATTAAGATTATGAATTTCTTTTAACTCATATCTTAAAATCCTCTTAAACAATTCAGAAGACATTAATAAACTATGTGGGTTTCTTTCCATATTCTGTAATGGCAAATAAAAATATTTTTTTCAGCATTTAAAGATTCTAAAAAATGTTGAATGCCATTAAACCTCAAAGCATGCAATCCTGGAATTTTATAAAATGGTAGTAGCCATTATAACAGCATTAAAATTGGCAACTCTATTTAAATATTTATTTGGATTGTAAACAGACATTTTAGCACTTGAGTTTTCTGGAAATGACTAGGTTTCCCTTGTGTTAAACACTTAATGTAGGACAATTTGAGATTTCATAGAGCTATAAA
>PVHT021183666.1:30005819-30028868 GCA_004024745.2 Catagonus wagneri
GAAACCTCTAAAGTATGCCAAACTTGTTACTTCATATGTACAGATCTAGTTGCTTACCCAGTGCCTTAGTTTCCATTCACGCAACCCAGTAGTTGTATGAAATAAAATTATTTTCTTTTTTTTTGTCTTTTTTTTGCTTTATCTAGGGCCGCACCCGCGGCATATGGAGGTTCCCAGGCTAGGGGTCTAACAGGAGCTGTAGCTGCCGGCCTTCGCCAGAGCCACAGCAACGCGGGATCCGAGCCACATCTGCAACCTACACCACAGCTCACGGCAACGCCGGCTCCTTAACCCACTGAGCAAGGCCAGGGATCGAACCCTCAACCTCATGGTTCTTAGTCGGATTCGTTAACCACTGAGACACGATGGGAACTCCAAAATTATTTTCATTGCAATCACTGTTAGATGATTTTGTTTCAAAATGTTGAGAACAATCTTAATTTTACTTCATATAACCAGTTTTAATAGAGAGTAATAACTGTTTTAAACTAAGTAAATAGTTAATGGAAACTTTTTTCTTGGTCAATTAAAATTGTTGGTTTAATTCTTGCAATTTTTTTTGGTATCATTTTTTTCCCAGTCTGTTGATGTAAAGATATTTAATGCTAAGAATTTGTTATAATAGTTTATCTGACCTTTAAATAAACATCAGTTTGTGGGTTGGAATTTTAAAAAGGAAAGGTTAAAAATATTAGCTTTCATTTTATTTTATTTCTAAATTTTTATTTATTTTTCTTTTTTGACTGCACCCACAGCACATGGAAGTTCCTAGGCCAGGGACTGAATCTGAGCTGCTGATGCTACCTACACCATTGCTGCAGCAAAGCCAGATCCTTAACCCACTGCACCATGGTGTGAACTCCAGCTTTTATTTTAATTTGTAGAAAATTGTACTTTGGATGTATTCCTGTTAAATATGATTTGTTTAATAGAGACTCAGAAATAAACATGAGACAAATTAGAATCATGGATCTCTGGATGTGTCCTGAAAAAGAAAATATTGTATAAAATACTGTCCCTTTGTTAAAGGATAACTTTTATGTAGAGACATCATGTAGCAGTAGAGAGTCGAGTGTATTTTTGACAACTGAACTGTTTATAGAACTTCACTGTTTGATATATCATTAAAAAAAACCCACAGATTTACATATAGTATATATATGCCCGTACATTTCTTAGACTATGAATAAATGAATGGATGAGCCCTAACTTATCTTATTGAAAGGTGTATGGAAAATAGCATTGTCTAGAAAGGTTTGAAGAAGATTCTAGCTTTAGATCATATCTGCCTTACCCATTTTGGTATTCATTTCTGATAACTACTTTCCTTATACCTGGTATATCTAATGTCCAGACAAACAAACAAAGCCAACAAACCATCCTGTTAAAAGGTTGGGAATGGTAAAAGTAAGTCTAAAAATAAAAAAAAAAGGAAAAAGGAACAGCTAACCAGATCTTGTGGACAGAAATTGAATGAAGTAAGTATTTAAGTGGCTGATCTATAGTTCCTTTATAAATTCAAATATGTCAATAGACCAGACCTTCTCAAGGGTTTGACGAAACTGAATATGTTGGGAAGACAATTAGAGTTATTCCCAGAGAATATTGGACCCTTGGAAAATTTTACTGTACTTCTGCCTTTTCTCTATACCCTCTCCTGAACATTTTTCAGGTAAAATCAAGTTAATAAATAACCAGTATAACCTTAAAGTATGAAAGGCAGCATGAAGCCTGAAGAGTATTTATGAAGGTGGGTGATAATGTTGCTAGGAAGCTTGGCTTAATTTCTCCCCTTCTCTTTTTCATTAAGATTCAGTATACAAGAGTTTAAAGATACTTTAAATTTCATTCGTAACACATCTTTCTTCTTTTTTGCTCACTATTTCACAATCAATGGGAAACATTATGAACCCTCTGACAGTATCCAAGGCCCTTCAGAGCTTCTATGTGTGGGATAAAATGCGTAATGGCTTTATTTTATATATATGGATGCACCAGGAATTCTCAGAGTCTTAGTTTGTTAGATTAATAATGCTCTAATGGTACATAGTAGTTTATAATTTGAAAAGGGCTTTTACACACGTTATTTGAATCTCATAAAAGTTTGAGTGGGAAGGAAGGCAGATATTATTCTTACTCTGTTCTAGAAATGAGGGAATTAATTAGTAATGTGTTGGATAGCTAGTAACTGGGAAACTGAAGTAAAAAAATTTTAGACTTCAGTGTTCTTTCTGTTCTTCCATGTTGCCATTCAACATGATAAGTGTAGTGTCCGGGTAGAGTAGTTGGGTGTTACTGGGGCCCTCTGTTTGAGCTACCTTGCATGGCAAACTCCTCTGATTAGGACTGGGTCAGCTCTTTCGCCTCTGCTTTATTTGAGTACTGTTTGTTTTCAGGGTGTGAGATGGTTCCTTTAGGACAAGAATATCAGTTTAGGAGGAGGAACATGCATGTGCGCGTGCGTGCGTGCGTGTGTGTGTATGTGTGTAAGAGAGAAAGGGAGAGAGAGATAGAAATTGATTGATTTATTATAGGAAGAGAAATAGAAAGAGACGATATAGCACACTATAGCCTGTCCCTTTGCTCCCAATACTTAATAAAAGTACTTATTACTTACATTAATTTTCTTCCTTTGAGCGATTTATTTCCTTAGAACAAGTTTACATTTCAGATTCATCTACATGACCACATCAGCAACAGTGACAAGAAAGTATATTTCTATTTTCATGTACTTCAAAAACTGTCATATTTTGCCTTTCTTGTACTTTTCATAATCATTTTTTGTAGAAAACACTTTTAGAAAACTTCTAAAATCACATAAAGGCAGAGAGTATAATGAATCCTTATGAAAACCCATCTAGTTTCAAAAATCATCAGTATTTCCTATTGTTATTTTACTTATCCAGCCACTTGTTTTGGCTTGATTAAAATCTAATTTTAAAATGTAGATTATGAAATATGTCAAACATATGGAAAATAAAAGAATAGACACCCAAATTTCTGCTGCCACTATTTGATGGATCGTAACATTTTTCATTTGTATTCTTGTATCAAACATGACCATGATGTTGCAGTAATTGAAATATGGAAAATAGGGTCAAGGCTGAGGAAATAGGATGAGTATGGTAAAACCATTTTGTAATTTCTCAGAATATGCCTGTTAGCATTTCTTTCTTCTTTCTTCTTTTTTTTTTAATAAAATAGCACTCTACACAACAATTCCTGTGGCTCATAAATTTCTTAATGAACACACTGATCATCATATTAAACATAGGGATATTTTAGCTAAGGCAGTTTGACCTGCATTTCGGTTCATAAGGTTGTCCTGGAGTATTCTTGTCTTTGGTATATATGCTAACAAGTTTTTGCTGTCAGGTGTGCCTTTTGGGAAGTCACTGATGGTCCATAAAATGTCATCAGACTTTTGTTGTCATCGCTTAGCCACAAGGCTAAGCTGCACCAATGCCAAAATATACTGTGATGCTTTTATCTAACATCTTATTCTGAAAATTACAGTGGACCCTGGAAGTCTGTAAAAGGCATTCTTTTGTTAGAGAAGGAAATCCTCTTCAAAAGCACTAAATGGGACAATAACTAGAAGTTCATTTACTTACAAAAACTGTGATATTAGGTGATATCTCAAGAAGTTCAGTTTCTTATTTGTGAATTTTACCTTGGAATAATACATCTTGCCATTTCATAGAGCATGTAACAGAAAAATGATTTATAATGTTATTTTTCTACACCAAAATTTTGGTTACTTGGAAGAATCAAAGATGGAAAAATATAAGTGAATGGATATTATTTATTGAGGGTTCATTAGGAAACTCATTTGTTTTCATACCTATTGAAAATGTTTACAGAAATGTTAGGTAATTTTCTTACAATAGCAGATTAATATAGGTAATATAATGGAATGAGTTTTTATTGATTGAGGATCAGGCAACATCTCAGAGGTATCGCTGAATCTGTGATCATCATACGGTGCAGCATGATGGACTGTATAGAAAACTGGGTGGATTGTTTTTTCATTCCTTCCTTTGCAAATATTTATTGAGCTTCTCTTGAGTGCCATGTACAGTGCCAGGCACTAGCAAGTTAAAGAACACCTTCATTTTTGTTTTTAAATTTCTTCTTGAAGGATTATTTTTTGATTATTTTCTATTAGTTTCATGTAAAATAAAACCAGTAAATTAGTGTTACATATGCTATAGTTCAGTGGAGATTTTAATGTCTTTTGTTTTGTTTCTTATATTTAATTAAAGTGGTATTTATGGTTTATCTGTGGTCCAGTTAACTTCATTCGATTGTACCTGCTCTTTCAAACAAACCTGGACATCATCTGTTCTACATAACAAATTATAACCTATAGTGTAGAATTGAAGTATGTGCTATGTGCTTTTTTATGTACATTGGATATGTGCTAATGGTCATAAATGCAAAAAGGTGTTTAGAGTTTAGGACACGTATTTCACCATAACTGAAAATTAATTCAAAATATTCAACAAATGAAATGAGCACAGTAACAGGCATATGGGACACAAACTGGAATAAAATACAGCTTGACCAGAAGAGGCTCAAAAGGGACGTAGTAAGGCGTAGGTTTATTATGGATATGGGGGCAGACTGACACATATGAGCTTCTATAGCAACTGCACTTCCAACACCCTTTCATATTTTACTCACAAGGTATCTGTATTTCCTACTAAACTGAAACTCAGCGGAGGTGGTCACGTTAGTTGTTTACTTTAGCTTTTTCTTTCTAGAAACCTAGCACATTTGGGGGGACATAGGAGGCAATCAGTGAGTATCTGTTGGATGAGTGAATGTAAAGAATTGTATTAATAGAAACTAATTCTGTAACAGAAGTATGAAAAAGAAGGGTAGTATAGAATAGAGGAGAACTAAAATATCTTTTTGAATTATATAAATTTGAAAATATTTCTATATCTAGATATATTTAAAACTAGTTTTATTTGTATTCTATCAGAACACTCCTGTGGCGGATATTTTTGCCTATTGATTCAATGATGACATTTGCAAATTATGAAATAATTCCTGAAGCAATAAAACTAAATTATGTTTAGTAGCAAATAACCTAAATTCTATGAAAATTAATAACCCATGTACTATAAATATAGTAACTCTGTTAATTAGATTGTTTGATTAGCATGAACTCTCAGTTCTCTACTACAATAGATACCAGAGGCAATTTGGTAGACTGGAGAGAGAGGATTTCTATAGTCTTAGGTTATTGGAGTTAACATTTTAAGGTTGAAAATAACACTTCTTTCTTGTTAAATATTAGTCTAAGAAATATTCCATATTGTTATTAAGTGTAATAAACACACTTCTTAAATATGAGCATTAGGAATTGTGCATACTTATAATTTGAACCTGGTCACGTTTTATATTTTTCAGCAAATCTTGTCTTTCAAAAAGTCAGAGATATTTTAGTATTTTTAATCTTAGCTGTTTAAAGGGGAATTACATGGATTTGGACAACTTTTTTTTAAAGTAAATGAAATTATAGAACATATACTGCCATTGAATAGAGTTTCTTATTTGGCATAACAAAATAATTCTAGAAAAATATGACAAATACAATAATTCTCATTATAGATATGCTTCATTTATATAATTTACTTGAGAGAATTTCTTGTGATATGCAGTCCTTAATAGCATAAAATCAAAATAAAAAAGGTCTAAAATAAGTTTTAGCAGCTTTAATTGAAATAAAATTAACAAAATTGTTTTTAGAATTTTAGAAAGCATTCTCTTATGGTAGTGTTGTTTGTTTTTATCTTTGTGTTTATGATCCTTTTTGTAAATTATTGTTTAAAAAATTATCTTCTGATAGACTGTCTAGAGATACCCAACTTGGAATAATTAATTGTTTCACTTTCTAAACACAATTATTTTGGGCACTTCTATTGTGCGATACAAAATCACCTACTTTGTGTTGTAAAACCATTTAAGAATTCCATACAATGTTTTTAATGTTATATTTCTTCATCATTTTTAACCAAATATATTTTTAAAAAGTAAATTACTACCTTTTCTTGCTTATGAATTATTTATAGTTAATAAAAATTACCTGTATCTTCCATCAATACCATTTAATCATTAGCTACCTGATATTTGGTTTGAATATTCCCATTTAATTGATATGACTTGAATGGTATTGAAATAGAAGTTTTTATTTTTATATTTGGCTTTGAGTCTTAGCAAACAGGTACATATATAATATATATAACATACCATAGCTTTTCTCTCTGTATATGTATATGTGTACACAGGCCAAATAAATTTTGATTCAACCTTTTTTAATATGGGCAATTTTAGGAGTTGTATTGTTATCTCGCCAAATAGTAGGCAAACATATGTGTATTTTTGTATAATCAGACTTCAAGTACTGAGAGCATAACTTTTAAGAAGGTGTCTTTAAAATATTAATTTTCATAGCTGATGAAGTAGTAATGAATTATCAAAATGCATTTTAAAAATATACTTGACAATTGGTATTTGATCTGTTTTTCTTTAAATAACCCCCTCCAATTTATACATTTTTGCTATCATCTAAATAACAAAAAAGAATATGATAATAATGAATTGTTTATATTTAAAAATTATAAATAGCCTTGAAAAATTGATAAGGATCAATAGTTGCTACAAAATTGTGTTTTTCTAACTGCTAATTTTTTTTAAAGAGATTTAGTGGTGTCTTGTGGTCTTTAGCTGGAATAGTTTCCACATTTTATTAATATGTGAGGGATTCAGAGAGTAATTATACACATTATTTTTAAGAATTGAATTTTTTCATAAATCAAATAACAATTATTTTAAAACGTTTTCTGCTTCTTAATTGCAGGTTGATATTACAGTTTTGAACGTTTTATCTAGCATTGGATAGGTTTTATAATACCTAGAAATGATAGTTTTGGTGAGTTGCAGTTCTTCTGTCTCCCCATAAAATTCCTCCTTTCTTAAAATATTACTACACTGAGCAATAAATTAAAAACAGTGTAAGTAAATGAATATATTGGTGATGAATTTTTGACAATGAAAACGTATTTTACATTAAAATTGGAATATCAAAAGCTTTTTGTCCTGGAAAACTAACATATAGGAGAGCTGCCATTTTAAAATAAGAGTATCAAGAAACAGAAATGATTATTCTGATATTTCCATATTCAAGAAAATTTTGTATTAATCTCCACAATCATTTCATATGTAATGTTCTAGTAAATACATGTCTATTTTTAAAATAGACTTTATCTTGATTCTAGAAAATCTTTTGGTTTATTGATGTGAAGCAAATCAAATGAACATCTTTCCAATAAAACTGGTGGCTTGATTTTATTACATTTTGTCCAGTGCACATGTTTATTATTCTTTTATCAAACTTGATAAAAGTGTTACTTGACTGTATCTATTCACACCAGTGGAAGGGATAGATGAGGAGGCATTTTATTTGAGTTTCATAACTATATGTTTCATTGTGAAATTAATACATGAAAATATTGCTGATAAAATTATAAGTTGAGATTTATGAGATAAGGAATCCTAAATTAATTTTTTCCTTGCAACTACTGGGCCTTATCGTATGCCCTGTATTCCTCAAATCTGTAGTGTCCTTTTTAGTTCGAGGGTGTATGATACATCTATACCCCATGACTTTATGTACATTAGTGTTTGTATGTGTTTATAATTCAGTGGAAATGCACATATATCATACATTTCTAAAAATCTTGAGATAGGGATTTTTGTTGTTGTATAATCTTGGGGAAATCACCCTTTCAATCTTTTGTAAAATTGGGATATTATTACCACCTACTTGACACCATTAAATAACATTAAATGAAAGTTAAATAAAATATTGAAATTCACTGGTTTGACTTAAGTATGATATTAACAGATAGTAAAATAGAATCTGTGTTTGGTATAGTTACCACCTATGGTAACTTATTATAAAGTATGTATTTTATGTGTATTTTATCTATTAAGTACATGTTTTATTCATGACTGATAGCTGGTAAAGGTTTACTGGGCTCGAAGTTTTTGTTTCCCTCAGTTCCATAATTTCTGAAAGTTTTACTTTTGTTTCTGAGAAATACAGTAGGAAAAATCACATATATCAGTATCAATATCAATATATTTTATAAATAAATATTTGTGTGTAAGAACATTGCTCTTTCTTGTAGGAAAAGGATACTTATAACTTTGATACTAGTAAGTGACGTGTTTGTCATTCAGATCCGCAGATAAATGTAAAAAAGCTTCCTTTTTCTTTGACATAGTAGTTTTGGTCTTTGTTACATGTAGAGAGAGAACATGCAGGCAAGTTAGCTTTGGAACACATACATACAGCTGAAAGCAATTTGAAAAGCTATGACTTGTGAACATTTGGCACCTTTGATATATACATATATACACACATATAATAATATATATGTATTGTATATATTGTATATTTTTTTTTCCAAGAGGTTTATTCTGTTTTGTGTTCAAGATTTTAGAATTTCCTCACACTTGGAAACTTTTGGAAGGCCATAGTTTTTAAAAGAACTCTTTTTAACTCTTGCTTGATAATAGATAGCTACAAGGAATTTTATCCTCTTTCCCCTATTGCTACTCTTTGAGACTTAGTTGATTCTTTCAGATTGTAGGGGTGATTTAAATCAGTGATAATTAAACTGACAATCTATAATATCAGAGCATATTTTGTTCTTACTAAAAATGGGTTTAGTTTCCGTCAATATGTAATGTTTGTATGACAGAAGAAGGACAGTTAAGGAAAGGGAATTTATTGTATGGTATGTTATCACATTCTTTCTTATAAAGCAGTTATGAATATGTATATATTGTATATTTACATACATAGCCATACAATATAGAGATTCCTCTTGGCCTTATTTGTTTTTAAAAATGCATATCCAGCTTATAAAGGAATCAACTGTATACAAGATAAAACGTTTCCCTTTAACTACTTGTGTGATTAGTCACTTGGTGAGAAAGTAGCTTATGGTCTATGGGGAAACACAACAATTTCATTTGAATTGAGTTTTAAGCAAGTCATTGTTTCATTTGGAAAATGTGAGATCGGTGAATGGGCTTGTTCTCTTTGTAGAGGATTACAATAACACACGGAAGCTTGTGAGTGCTTCTGACAGATGTGTTGGCGGTTTGCCACAAAGTGAAGGGTGCGGCCCTGACTGACAACTTGCAATTATATTATGATGAATGGTTCTGATGTGTGTTCAAGAGAAAAACCACTTTCTAGAAAGTGAAAGTCATACATACGGTTCCTATAAAAAAATCAGCTCAAATAAAGTATCATAACTTTCATTTTATTTTAGCATTTGGTTGGCTAGCCAATTCAAATGCCTCTCCTTTCACAAAGGTCTCTGTTTTTGATAAATCAAGGACCAAATCCAAAATTTTTGTGGGGAAAACTAATTTGATACCAGTTTTGGCATCAAAATTACTTTATCTGCATTTTCGACAAAACTGACATCTCAGAGAACTCTCTAAGGCTTACACAAACACTTAAAATATAGACACGTGTCCACAGTGTGGCCAAGGAGATTACTGGAGTCAAATGTTCAAAAGCAAACTGTACTTTTTTGACTAAGTCACTTCTTCTTGATATGTTTTGTTCTTTGCTTTAAACATTGAAAAATAACATGGGTGGGCCAAAGCTTTGGATTATTTTGAACTTGTCTTCACCACTTTCTGATTTAATTTTTTTAAGAAAAATCTGAATATGGCATCAGAATGTAGGTTTCTCAAGAGTTACTATGCCTCATCAGTATAGAATTTCATTACTAAGTGCTGAAGCTATAATATAAAATATGTATTAATGAAAGTGGCATTTTTATCTCCATAAATTAAGAAAAAATTGACTTTTTCAAAAACAATAAAAATTAGGTTTTGAATGCCTTTTATTGAATAATACTTAAGTTGTGCAGTTTTCAGCTTGTATCTTATTTAAAATATCGTTATTTTTAAAAGGTAAATTTCTTTCTGATTCTCTGAGGAGCCCAAGTCATGATAATACTTTTGCACTTAGGCAGGCAACACTTAATAAAGATATTTAGTAAGCACCATGGTCATTATGAAGAGGAGTTTTAAATACATGTTGTAATATTTAACATACAAAGGAACAAAGCTGTGATAGCCAAACTATGCAGAAATGATCACATTAAATAAGGCATTTGATATTTGTAAAAGATATTCTAAACCTGGAGAAAGAGGATTACTGTTTTACTTGGAATTTCTCAGAATTTACTAGATTATTTTGTTCTGTATAAATAAATTAAAAAAAGATCATAGAAGATTTGAAATAATACAAAACCAAGTTTTGAATGACTAAGTCTCAGTTTACAGTATCCAGTTTTGTCCTTTGGACTTGTTTTTCTCTAATTCCCTTTGTGACATTTAGGGTGTGTCAGCTGTGGTATTTTAATAGTGGGACATTTTCATTGTTGCTGAAATAAATTAAATCTTTTATAGTGAAAGATGGTAATGTAGAAACTACAGCGTTCTAGTGCAAAAATCAGGGGTCTTGCAGTTTCAGTGTAGATCAAACTTCTGAGAAAATAAAAAAGACATACACGTAAGCTTTTAGTGTTTTGGCACAGTTCACATCAGTCTTCCTGAAGGACTGACTCATCATTTACCCTTCAAATCTGTATATAGAAGAACAAGAACGTGAAGTCTCAGTTGACTAGCGTTTTCTGTTTGGGTGTCCAGTTTTGGAGACCTCTGAATTTTCTTCACCTGATAAGATTTAGGCCCGAATTCTAGCCTCGTTTGATAATAATATATAAGAATTTTATGTCAGTTAGGACTTGAGCTCTTATTGATAAAGTGGTTTGTAGTTTTTATCTTTATTCATGTCCAAATTGTTTGTTTAAAATGTTATTTTTACCTTCAAGCTTTCTTTCACCATCTACATAGATCATTTAACCCATTTTATCTGTCTCTCTCTTTTTTCCTTCCAAACTCTAAATTTAGTGTTGCTCTAACTCCCCAATCTCTGTGCTTTGTTTAGTCATTACCATGAAGAGGAGCGTTCACCAGCCATTTGTAGGTGCAAGTTAAGGCCTGTTAGAAAGCTTGGCATCTAAGCCGTGATCTCTTAGTAATATCTTCTAGTGTATAGTTGTGATCAGATGTAGTGTGCATTTGTGGGAAGAAAGTAGACTGTATCGTTTCATGTGTATACCATAGGCCATAATTATTGTAATGCTTATAGGAGAATAAACTCATTAGGCAATTATATCTTGTTGAAGTATTTGAAATGCTATTTGTTTTTAACTTGAAAACTCTCAGGTAGGTAATAATTAGATTTTATTTGGGGTATTTTATTTAAATGGAAAGTATCTGGAATGAACTGAATATTTTCTTTGTTTTTCATTTTTTCACTCTTTGCCATTTTGAAAATATGTTGGGCTAAATAAACAGTAGTATAAAAAGAGGTGAATCTATCTTTCCTCTTAAATGGGTTAGATAAGATGGCTCAAAATTTCATAACATTTGGGTAAAATATGCCTTTCCTGGTCTTCATTGATCATTGGTGATTTTTCCTTTTTTTTTTTCGGCCATGACATTAATCAAGTACTGTCTGTCATATTAAGCACTGGCGAAGTGCTTTTCAAATGTGGTCTCATTTAGTAAATATAGATACTATTATTATCCTTACTTTGGAAATGATGAAATTGACTTAATCAAGGCCACGAAGTTAGTGATTGATAGGACCTAGATTTGAAACTATGTTGAATAACTAACTCTAAACCCAATTGATTAAGTATCATGCTTACTATAAGGAAAATAGGCTATATAGTGAGGATTCACATTCTCTTCCCTATGGAAGAAGAGGAAAGGAAGATAAATGAATGTGGGATTTTGTTTCTCCACCCCTGATCCAAAGAAGGTTTAGAGTCTTTGAGGCAGTTATTGCCCTAGGTTGGGGGTGAATGGAAGGTAGCTAGCCTATGAAGAGGATCCACTTTTAAAGTATTTATAGGAGACGCCAGACTTTCTCAAGTAGTGCAATTTTTCCTTTCTGTCGTATTGGCCTCTTTGTGGGAGATGATGTTCATATAGTGTCTTAGTCAGCTCAGGCACTGATGGCTTAAATAACGTAATTTATTTCTCATAGTTCTGGAGGATTTTAAGTTCAAGATTGAGATACCAGTTGATTCAGTCCCTGGTGAGAGCTCTCTTTTTGGTTTATAGACCTCTTGCCTTCTCACTGTATCCTTACATGCTGGAGAGAGAGGAGGGAGGGAGAGAGAGAAGGGAGGGAGAGAAAGAATTCTCTCTGGTGTCTCTCTTTTTATAAGAACATTAATCCCATCATGAGTGCCCCAACCTCAGATCTCATCCAAACTTAATTAACTCCCACAGGCTCATCTGCAAGCACAATTGTATTGAGTGTTAGGACTTCAGCATATGAATTTGGGGAAATAATTCAGTCCTTGGCATGTAATCTTCCCATACCCTTTAGCTGTTTTGCCTTAGAACTAGGGTTCTTGGAGTTCCCATTGTGGCTCAGTGGTTAATGAATCTGACTAGGAACCATGAGGTCACGGGTTTGATCCCTGGCCTCTCTCAGTGGGCTAAGGATCTGGTGTTGCCGTGAGCTGTGGTGTAGGTTGCAGACACGACTCGGATCCCGTGTTGCTGTGGCTGTGGCATAGGGCGGTAGCTACAGTGTAAAAGCGGTTTTTCCCAAATATTATTTCATTGAGTTCTTGCAGGATACTGAGGTGCAGTTATGCTTCAGGTGGCATAACTATTAAGTGGCCAAACTTAAATTGATTAGGAATGCTTTAGGCTGCAAGTATAAACATAACATAAAAGAATAAAATATTCAGTCTTAGTTTATAGAAATAGGTGTTTAAATTTTTACACATAACAAGATGTCTGATATAAGTAGTTTCTGGTGTTGGTACAGGAGGCTAACATGTTAGTACTTGACCTACATCCCTGCAGTTTTTCTGGCCTTCAGTTTTCATTATGACGTGGCCATGATAGCTCTACATTCTAAGAGAGGGAGCAGAAGATAGTTCATGGTAGAATACCTATTTTTTAAAAAAATCAAAGTGAGAAAGAATTTCCCAGAAGCCCCAAAGTGGGCTTTCTCCTATATCTCATTGTTTAAAACTTTGTCATACGTTTAATGGGCCTAACTATAAAGAAGACTAGTCAAGCAACTTTACCAGCCTCTCTAGCAGAAAGCAAGTGAAGGATAAGGGGATTGTGAAAGACTTTTGGATTTCCAAACAACAGAGTCTGTTACAGAGCCACAGTTTAGCCAAATTCGTTAGAAGAGCCCTCAAGATTTGATTTAATTTTGCTGCCTCACTGGCAGGGTCTCTCACTTAGCTTTAGGGAAAACTTACTCGTATTTTCGCAAATCTAAGGAGTCATATTTTTGTGTCCTCTAAGAGATAATTTTAGTGGCAATTACTAAAATAGTAAAAATAAGTTGGTAAATATCACCTTAGTGGTTAAGAGTACAGGTTCTAGACTTAGACTATCTGGGTTAGGATCCAATTTCTGGTATCGTTTATCTGTCTGACTTTAAGAAGTTAATTACAGTTATTGCCTCATCCAACAGACTTATAATATTAAAGAATTCTTGCATTTAAAGCACTTAGTTCAATGTATAGCATACTATATGGAGTGTTATCATTACAGGTACTCAGTAATAGTTGGTCATTATCACCACTGGTAGAAGGGAACAAAAGTCTATCAGAAGACTACAAATAAGCATGAAGTAGAATATTAATCCATTTATATGACCATTTACAAGACAGTATCTAGGAGAGTCCTTACTGTGTGATGTGAGGAGAGTCAAAATATTGCATGAAGTTATTTCAAGTGATAACAAAAACTAGACAAATTTTCAAAGAAAGCAAAATATGTATTTGGTGTCCTTGTATAGGTTGCCACATCTCCTCCAACCCTGTTATATTTCTGGCTGCCCTTGCTGAGATGTGTTCCTCTCTAAAATTACTCCTGACTCCTTTCCACCATCAAATAGGCCCCTTGCACAAGTAGTCTTAGGTGATACTAGGAGAAAGATCTAATTATTTGATTAAAATAATTCACAATAAAATATTAACGACCAATTGACTTAACTCTCCAAAGGAAGAGCTATTTTATTCTAAAGATGAACTTGTGAATTGCAGATAATTCTCATTTTGTGTAATATATAAGGTGGACTTGATAAAATGTATTATAAAAAATTTCAAGCATACAAAGAGATAGAGAAAATGATATAATGAACTATCCTGTGTACATTACCAAGATTCTAGAATTTTCAAGATTTTTCTGTTCTGTGTTCATTACTCTTTTATTTTTTCTGAAGTAATAGGAAGATTTTAAAAACAAGAGGTATAGGGAGTTCCTGTCATGGCTCAGCAGAAATGAATCTGACTAGTATCCATGAGGACATGGGTTCAATCCCTGGCCTTGCTTAGTGGGTCAGGGATCTGGCATTACAATGAGCTGTGGTCTATGTCACACATGTGACTCAGATCTGGCATTGCTGTGGCTGGCAGCTGTAGCTCTGATCTGACCCCTATCCTGGGAACTTACATATACCATGAGTGTGGCCCTAAAAAGCAAAGAAAAAAAAGGAGGTATAGTTTTTCAAGGCCCCTTACCCAGTCTACCATTATACCATTGCACTTCTATGCCAGAAGAATGGGAACGGGTAATTTGTCACTGGGAACTGAAAGGTCTAATTGATGTAGGGGCAGCTGATCTAGGGTTGAGATTTTGCCTTTTGTCAATGGGTTAGCTGTTAAAAGTACTTCAGAATAAAAAATTCTAGTTGTGACCTTTGTAGTATCATTTTGTGTGCTGAGTTTTAACCTCAGTTTCAGGCAGCGTGATGAATACAGCTCTTTTACTGTTGTTATTGTTGTTTTAGAACTAAACAAATTTAGAAAAGTTGAAAGAAGGGAATAATCATTTACAAAACATGGTTAATCTCTTGGCATATTTTCTCCAGTTTATTTTTACAGAAAAATTATGCCTTTGCTTTCATTAAAAATATCATTATAACGAAATCCAGAAAATATGAAAATAAAAAGTAGAAAAATTAATCCCACTACCTAAAAATTACCATAATTAATATTAGAAAGATATCATCCTTAAACACTTATATAAAGAGTGAGTGGGTGGCAGATGGATGAATGGGCAAAAGGAAAGACTTTTGTAAAAATGAAGTCGTTTTAATTAGATATGGATACATTTTATTTTACTTCATTCAAAAAAACAGAAAAGAAACAAGAATTAAAGGAGTTGCTGAATCCCAAATAAATGTTTACTTTCAGTATTAGAGACAATACTTGTTAAAAGAGCCCTCAAGATTTAAAAACAGAGGTGGATGTTATGAAAAATTAAGCAATTTTCTCATTATGTTTTCTTTTAAAAAGCTACTTATTTTTTTTAAATGAAATAGTTGGCATCCTGCTTAGAAAGGTAAGCACATTATATACACTTACAACTTCTCAACCACTCACTTCTGAATTTTTGTTATTTTACTACTTTTCCATTGCCTATGTATTTAACGTTTGTATTCTGTTTTGTAGCCATAATTCCCAGAGTATTTTAGTATTTATTCTATTTGTATATAAATGCAGTCATCACTACTGGTTCTTTTACTGTAGATTCTCTTTTTCTTATTTTATTTCACTTTTTTTTTAATTGGTTAAATTTCATTACTGAGATTCTTCCCTCCTAATGCCAAGAAGGGCTTCAGGGTCTAGTCCAAATTTAGTAGAATGAAAGAAAGCATAAAGATCAGAGTAGAAATAAATAAAATAGACACAAAGAAAATGTTAGAGAAGATCAATGAAACCAAAAGTTGAATCTTTGAAAAGTTCAATGAAATTCATAAACCATTAGCCAGACTCATCAAGAAAAGTAAGACCCCAGAAATACAAAGGATCATAAGACACGACTCTAAGCGACTATATGCCAATAAAATGGATGACCTAGAAGAAATGGGCAAATTATTACAAAGGTACAACCTCCCAAGATTAAACCAGAAATAAATAGAAAACATGAACAGATCAGTCACAAGTGCTGAAATTGAAACTGTGATTTAAAAATTTCTAAAAAACAGAAGTCCAGGACCAGATGGCTTCACAGGTGAATTCTATCAAACATTCGAGAAGAGTTAACACCCATTCTTCTGAAACTCTCTCAAAAAATTGCAGAGGAAGGAGCACCCCAAGCTCATTTTATGAGGCCACCATCACCCTGATACCAAAACCAGAGAAATATACTACATAAGAAAAGAAGAGAAAAGAAAAGAAAATTGCAGGCCAGTATAACTGATGAACATTGATGCAAAATCCTCAAAAATATATTATCAAACCAAATCCAATAAAATATTAAAAGGATCATAGCCATGATCAATGGGATCTATCCCAAGGATGCAAAGATTCTTCAGTATCTGCAAATCAATCAATGTGCTACACCACATCAACAAACTGAAGAATAAGAACCATATGATTATCTCAATAGATGCAGAAAAAGCTTTTGACAAACTTCAACACCCATTTCTGATAAAAAAACAAAAACCTCTCCAGAGTGTGAGCATAGAGGGAACCTGACTCAGCATAATAAAAGTAATATGTCAAACTCACTGCTAACATCATTCTCAATAGTGAAAAGCTGAAAGCATTTCTGCTAAAATTAGAAACAAGTCAAGGATGCCTACTCTCAGCAGTGCTATCCAAAGTAATTTTGGAAGTACTAGCCATGGAAGTCAGAGAAGAAAAATAAATAAAGTGAATCCGAATTGGTAAAGAAAGAAGTAAAACTATCACTGTTTGTGGATAACATCATACTATACATTGGATATTCTAAAGACACTACCAGAAAACTGTTAAGAGCTAGTCAATGAATTTAGTAAGGTTGCAGGATATAAAACAGTGCACAGAAATCTATTGAATTTCTGTATACTAACAATGAAAGATGAGAAAGAGAAAATAGGGAAACAATCCCATGTACCATTGCATCAAAAATGATAAAATACCTAGGAATAAAGCTACCCAAAGAGATAAAAGACCTGTGTTCTGAAAACTATAAGACACTAATGAAAGAAATCAAAGGTGACACAAACACCTGGAAAGATACACCATACTCTTGGGTTGGAAGAATCAATATTGTCAAAATGACTATAAAACCCAAGGCAATCTACAGATTCAATGCAATTCCTATCAAGTTACCAATGAAGTTTCTTACAGAACATTTTAAAATTTTAGGGAAACACAAAAGACCCCAAATAGCCAAAGCAATCTTTAAAAAGAAAAGTGGGGAGTTCCTGTCATGGTTCAGCAGAAACGAATCTGGCTAGCATCCATGAAGACACAGATTTGATCCCTGGCCTCACACTGTGGGTTAAGGATCCAGCGATGCTGTGAGCTGTGGTGTAGGTCATAGATGTGGCTCAGATCTGGCATTGCTATGGCTGTGGCATAGGCCAGTGGCTACAGCTTGATTTGACCCTTTGCCTGGGAACCTCCATATGCCACAGTTGCAGCCCTAAAAGTACAGGAAGAAAAAAGAAAAGAAAAGAAAAATGGAAGGAGGAATCAGGCTCCCTGACCTCGGTTTATACTACACAGCTACAGACATTAAAACAGTATGGTGCTGGTACAGTAACAGAAATATACATCAATGGAACAGGATAGAAAGTCCTGAAATAAACTCAAGCACCTATGGTCAACTAATCTGTGACAGAGGAGGCAAGGACGTACATTGGAGGAAAGACATCTCTCTTCAATAAGTGGTGCTGGGAAAACTGGACAGCTAAGTATAAAAGAATGAAATCAGAACATTCTCTAACACCATACACGAAAGCAAACTCAAAATAGATTAAGGACCTAAACATAAGGTTGGATACTATTAAACTCTCAGAGAAAAACATAGGCAGAACACTATTTGACATAAATTGCAGCAATATCTTGTTGTATCCACCTCCTAGAATAATGAGAATAAAAATAAAAAAAAAAACAATTGGACCTAAATAAACTTAAAAGCTTTTGCATAGCCAATGAAATCATAAAAAAAATGAAAAGACAACCAGAAAATGGGAGAAAATCTTTGCAAATAAAGCAACTAACAAGGGATTAATCTCCAAAATATATAAACATCTCATGGATCTTTATATCAGAAAACCAAAATACCCAACCACAAAATGGGCAGGAGATCTAAACGGACATTTCTCCAAAGAAGACAGACAGAAGGCTAAAAAACACATGAAAAGATGCTCAACATCACTAATTACTAGAGAAATGCAAGTCGAACGTATAGTGAGGTATAACTTCATACCAGTCAGAATGGCTATTATCAAAAAGCTTATAAACAATAAATGCTGGAGAGAGTGTGGAAAAAAGAAACCTTCCTATACTGTTGGTGGGAATGTAAATTAGTGCAACCACTGTAGGGGACAGTGTGGAGGTTCCTCAGAAACTAAATACAGAACTACCATAGGATCTAGTTATCCCACTCCTGGACATATATCTGGAAAAAAAAATGTCAGCACCCCCAGTGTTCATTGCAACGCTATTTACCATAGCCAAGATAAGGAAAATTATTTCTCAAAGGTAAGAAGATAGTGAGATAGAAGTGAGGAGAGTTCAGCTGAGGCAATATGTAGCTTTTATTTTGGGCTGAGCTGTCTTTTCTGAGATTTCATAACTTGCCTAATTCATAGTTCAGTCTACCTAACTGGGAATGAGGCCAGGGTTTATCATTCAATTCAGGGTGATACTTTCTGGATTATACCCAAAATTTGTTGTGTCAACTTAGGAATTTGTCCTGTGTTAATGTCTGTCAACTAGATGTAGCCCTCTTGTTACTTTTCCTATTTATCTATTACTTCCTAGTTTCCTTTTTTTTTCTTAACCACATTTCAAGGTGAAGTGGAAAAAGATTACAAGACTCAGTCAGATTGCTTCTCCAGATTTGGGAATATTATTGACAATTTTTAGAATTTTATTGACTCACCTACATCATCTTTCCTTGGCCCACATATCTGTTTCTTTCCTTGGTTGCCAGATTTTAAGGCTTATTGCATTAAGTTATTGCATTTGGGTTATGCTGATTTTTGTAAGTTTTGTTCATTTAATTTAGTAATTAGGAGAGGAAAACTTGTTAGCTAGTTATGATATGCCTTCATAATCAGAAGTATTGCCCCTTTAATTTTTGATGGAGACACGTTATCCAATACATCTTTACATTTTGACTTAAACTATAAGAAGGCATGACATGAGTATCATTTTTGTATATTTCAAGGCTCCATCTTCGTTAGGGACTTTGTTGCTCAAAATAACACTGTGTTGGATGGAGTTACACAGTGAAGAGGTTGAAAATGTCCTCAAAGGACAGGAAGTAGTACATAGTCCCTAGAAATTCTTCTAAAAGTATATAGGAACTTAGTTTGGTCTGAAGTATTTCATTTATTAAAAAGGCATTTTTGAGTAATATCTTGTGGCAATAGTCTCTAGAAATATTCACCATCAAGGTTTAAAAATCATATTACCTATTTGTCCACAGCTAAAACAACTTCTGTGTAAAATATTGATTGACTTAAAATAATGACCAAATTTTGTGTTTTGCTGCAGGTTGTAAAATTTGCCATAGTCCACGAAGAAAGAGTAAGCTTTTAAATTCTAATATAGTAGTAATATATGCACTTTATATTCTGTTTTGAGATGTTTTATTTATGCAGTTCATATTTTGATTAGGTAGTCAAACTCAGTGTAGTATAGGGATTTTGTAGTAGAGAAGTCAAAAGTGCTCAGAAGTAGTAATGATTGATGAATTTATTATTTCTAAAGTATATAGATGATCAACTTTCCCCTCTTTCTTTGGTTTTTATGTTCTTAATGTTTACCCTGCCCTATAAATATCTTTATATAGTTTATATCATCTTTACAATGAGAAAGATTCATGCATTTAAGCAAATGAATTAAAGAAACTTATTAATAAAATTTCAAATCAGTGGCCTTTACACCTGGAAATTAAAAAAGAAAAACTTATACTAAATAACTCTTGGACAAAGGGGAAATACAACCTGAGTGTTACAGAATTTTATAAAAGAACTATAAAGGAAGCATAACATTTTGGAATGTATGAAATACGTCCAAAGTGGTTGGTCAGAGGAAAATTCAATGTTATTAATATAATTTATTTTACCATTAAAATAAAAAAATGAAATTAATTAAAATCTAAGCTAAAAAAAAACTTCAAAAAGTACTGAACAATAAACCCAAGGAAAGCACAAAGAAAGAAATAACAAAAATAAAAGCAGAAGTTGATGTAGATAATGTACAAATAGCAGGCATAATTAATAAATCAAAATATCATACAAAATTTAATTAAAAATGCAAACCACCTAGCTAAATTCATCAAGAAAAGTAAGGTAAAGTAGAAATACACAAAATATTGAGTAACAAGGGCAAATGACAACTAAAATAGAATAAATTATTAAGATCAAAAGATAGCACTTTCAGACTTGTATGCAAATAAATTTGAAAAGCTGGATAATACAAATAATTTTCTAGGAAAATATAAGTTACCAAAATTGACTCCATTAAAGATAGAAAGCTTAAAGGGACTGATTTTCATGGAAGAAATAGTTAACAAGAAAATACTCTCCAAAATGCCTTAGGCCCAGAAGGCTTCACACGGGAATTCTACCAAATCTTCACAGAAGATGGTCCCAATGCTCCATAAATCATTCCAGAGCATTGAAATTGGGGGAAAACTTCATGATTATTTTTATAAAGTAAATGTATTATTATACCTAGATTAAGATAGTGCTATAAAAGTAAATTACAGACCAATTTCATTTATTGATGAAAAAATTAGCAAATATAATCAGACACTGCATTCAGAACAGATTACCGCATGAATAAAAGGGACTTTATGTCAGGAATGTAAGGTTGGTTCAATATTAGGAAATTCCTGTGTAGGATACACTATGCTAATGAATATAAGGAGAAAAATAATGGAGCTATCTCCACAGATGTTGAAAAAGCCTTTGATACGATTTTTTTTTTCTGTCTTTTGTCTTTTTAGGGGTGCACCCACAGCATATGGAGGTTCTCAGGCTAGGGGTCTAAATGGAGCTGTTGCTGCCAGTCTATGCCAGAGCCACAGCAATGCCAGATCTGAGCCGCATCTGCGACCTACACCACAGCTCATGGCAATGCTGGATCCTTAACCCACTGAGCGAAGCCAGGGATCAAACCCACAACCTCATGGTTCCTGGTTGGATTCATTTCCACTGCGCCATGACAGGAACTCCCATTCATACAATTTAATACCAATTCTTTTGATAAAAATTAATTAAGCTAGATATTGATGTATTCTTTTTCTTTCTTTTGCCTCATCCACGGCATATGGAAATTCATGGGCCAGGGATGAAATCTGAGCCACCACAAAGATAACACTGGATCCTTCTGCTGCACCACAGTGGCAACTTTGATGTATTCTTTTTTTTTTTTTATTTTGCTGAACATATGTAACATAAAAATTGGTAAATGTATATAACATAAAATTTGCCATTTTAATTATTTTTAAAGTGTACAATTCAGTGGCATTAGTTACATTTAAATTTATGAAATCATCATCACTATCTATCCCAGAACTTTTCCAGCATTCCAATCAAAAACTCTAGTTCTTGCGCTCTTCTATTGCTCAGCTGGTAGAGCAGAGGACTGTAGAAACTCTGCAGTTCTTAAGCAATAACCTATCACTGTACCTTTCTCCCGTCCTCTATTAACCTCTAATTTACTTTCTGTTTATGTGAATTTACCTATTCTAGATATTTCATATAAGTGGAATCATACAATTTTTGTCTTTTTGTGTAAGTTTTTCACCTAGCATAATGTTTTCAAGGTTCACTGAGATTGTAGAATGTATCAGAACTTCATTCCTTATTATGGATGAATAACATCCCATTGTGTATATTCCAGTGTGTGCGTGTGTCTGTGTGTCTGTTTATATAAGTATCACATTGTTTTTATTCATTCACGTTCTGTTGATGGACACTTGGATTGCTGTTGTTTCTGCCTTGTGGCTATTGTAAGTAATGCTGTAGTGAACATTGGGCATACAAGTATCTGTATGAATTTTTGTTTTTTGTTCACTTGGGTATATCCCTAGGAATGTAATCATTGGGTCATATGGTAATTTTATGTTTAGATTTTTGAGGATCTGTCAAACTGTTTTACATGGTGGCTGTACCAATTTACCTTTCTACCAGCAATGTATCAGAGTTTCAGTTTCTTCACATTCTTGTAAATACTTATTTTCTTTTTAAAAATTTATAGGTATCCTAGTGTGAGATGATATCTCACTGTAGTTTTAATTTGCATTTCCTTAATAACTAATGATGTTGAACATCTTTTATGTGCTTATTGAGTATCTTCAGATCTTTGGAGAAGTATCTATTCCAGTCCTATCCTCATTTTTAAATTGGCTTGTCTTTCTGTTGTTGACTTGTAGGTATCCTTTATATATTCTTAGTATATTTTTTTATCAAAATTTATTTTATTTTTTCTTTAACACGAGAGAAATCAGGTATATCAACATTAATTGGTACATGTTGCTGTAAAATTTGATTGTAATTTTTATGCAGAATATATCATGTTTTGATTTGTCCTTACATCCAAGACTTTTAAAGTAATCCCATTTACTTTCATGTAATTTTTAAAATGCAAATTATTTAAATAACTTGAAAAAAAATTAATTTTCTGATATAAACCTTGATTGATACATTTCACATTGACATTATTTTCTGGAAGAAAATGTCAAAAATTGACATGCCTGTTCAGAAATAACTATATTTTCAATGTTTCTACTTTTATTTAACTTGAAGGAATATATTACACTTCTAGCATTTTATGTTGAGACTTTTGGTCGTACTGTATAGTTTTTTTTTCTTTTTTTTTCCTCAATGGATTTTATTTCAATTATAGGTGTACATAAATCATCACAAGTCAA
>PVHT021183666.1:30038252-30072649 GCA_004024745.2 Catagonus wagneri
TGAAAGTCTGTGTGTGCCTTTCAAGAATGGGGTCTCTGTTTCCCCCAGTCCTGTGGAGCTCCTGCACACAAGCCCCGCTGGCCTTCAATGCCAGATGCTCCGGGGGCTCTTTCTCCCTGTGCCCGAGCCCCAGACGTGGGGATTTGACGTGAGGCTCAGAACTCTCAGTCCTGTAGCTGAGTCTCTGTGATGCAGTTACTTTCCAGTCTGTGGGGCTTCCCACCCGGGAGGTATGAGGTTGCTTCTATCACGTAATCGCCCCTCCTACCTCTTGATGTGGTCTCCGCTGTGTCTTCTGGAGCCGAGTATCTTTTTTGGAATTTTACAGTCCATTTGGTTGAAGGTTGCTCGCATTTGGTTATATTTTTGCTGTTATTTGGGAGAGAAGTTGAGCTCCAGTCCTTCTATTCTGCCATCTTAATTCAATCCTATATATTCTTAGTATTAAACCCTTATCAGATTATGGATTCTATCCAAACGTGGTAATGTATATATACTTCAGTTCTGAAGTGTGCAACTTACCTATGGAGAAATGCCAGAGGCATTTCCACTGAGATTAGGATGAAGGCCAGAGTGCTCATTCTCACCACTGTATTCAGCCTTATTCTGGAAATATTAGCCAAAGTGATTAGACAAGATAAGTGAATTAGAGGCATTTGCATTGGTACAAAGGAAGTAAAATTAACTGTATTTGCAGTTATATGATAATATACATGGAAATTTCTGGAGAATCAACAGTATAATTAACTTAATAATAAAATATTTAATGTTATTAGATGATAAAATTAATATACATCAATCAGTAGGTTTTATGTAAAATAACATAATCAGAGGATATAATGAATAGTATAAAAATAGTGGAGAAAAGCAATTGCAATAATCACAAAAAGAGATATAATATGTAGGAATAAACTTAAAAATAAATGTGCAAATTTTATATGAAGAAAGCTTGAAAATACTCCTCAAAGATACAAAAATACATCTGAAGAAATGCAGAGACATACTGTTGTCAGTGGATAGAATAACTAAATAGTATAAAAAGATCAGTTCTTCAGAAGTTAATTTATGAGTAAAGTATTCCCAATACTGCCAAACTTTTATAATGGGGCTAGAGAAATTGATACTAAAGTTCATATAAATAAACAACTATGCAAGCATAGCCAGGAATATACTTAAAAACTACAAGTGTATGTGTGTGAGAGTAACTTTACTAGACCTGAAAACAAACTATAAAGCCTTAATAATTAAAATAATTTAGTAAAAGCAAATGAATAAACAGACCAATGAAATAGAATTGAGAGTCCATAAATAAACCCAGTATATGAAAGTTTAGTATATGATGAAGTTGGCATTTCAAATCACTCAAGGATAGATGGGCTTTCTAATATATGGTACTGGGATAACTGGGTAGCTAGTTAAGAAAAGTTAGATACCATGCAATGGGATACATTCTAACTGGATCAGGGATCTAAGAGTTTTAAAAAAATGAAAATATAGTGAAAATAAGAAAATATAATTGAATTCCTCTTGAACACTGGTATAAGTAAAGGCTTTATAACTATGACTCAAAATGCAAAGATCATAAAGAAGAGTTCTAGACTTGAATATAGAAAGTATTTGCGTGCCAGAAAAGATATAAGTAGATCCAAAAGATAACTGACAAACTGAGAGAAAATATTTTCACTTACATCAAAGATAAAGGGCTAATATCCCTCATATATATAGAACTTTGGAAATTTGAGGGTAAAATGGGCCAAAACTCTTATAGAACAAAGAAAAAAAGACATGGATAGACAAAGAATCAACTATAAAAATGATCTTTAAATCTTTGAAGAGGTACAATTATCAATTACTGAAAAGATACAACTACCAGTTATTGAAATAAGGGCGTTGAAATCTGTGACTACATTTGTGACTTTGTGAATTTGTCCATTTGCTCTTTCAGTTCTATAAGTTCATGCTCCATATATTTCAAAGCTCTATTGTCAGATGCAAAAATATTTATGATTTTAATTTCATATATCCTATATCATATCATATCCTTTGTCATTACGGACCTCCTTATCCCTGTGTAGGAGTCTTTTCTTGTTTAAATTTTTTTTTTTTTTTTCTCATTAGGGCTGCACCTGCGGCTGTAGAAGTTCCCAAGCTAGGGAGTGAATTGGATCTGCAGCTCCTGGCCTACGTCATAGCCACAGCAAACCAGATCAGAGCCTCATCTGTGACCTACACCACCCCTCGCAGCAATGCCAGATTCTTTAACCCACTGAGCAAGGCCAGGGATGGAACCTGCATCCTCATGGATACTAGTTGGGTCTTTAACCCACTGAGCCACAATGGGAACTCCTAGTGGTCTTTGCTTTGAACTCTATTTTGTCTTTATCAATGTTGCAACTTAGTCTTATCATGGTATATATCTTTCCATTCTTTTACTCGTAATCTATTCTTCTCTGTCTTTTATGTTTTGAGTGGGTTTCTTATAGGCAGCATAAAATTGGGTTTTTACTTTTAAAAAAGTCTAATCTGACAGTTTCTACCTTTTAATTGCTGTTTTCTGTATTCACCATCCATTCTTTGTTACTTTTCTCCTTTTTTTACTGCCGCCTTTCGATTGGTTATTTTTTGTAGTTTCATTTATCTTCTTTTTTTGGCTTATTAGTTATGACCTTATGTTCATTATTTTAGTGATTGCCTTAAAGTTGAATAGTACATTTTAGGCTTATTATAGTCTATCTTCAAGAGATATCATACTATTTCACAATATAATATAAGAATCTTATATATATATCAATCTATCCCATTCCACATTTTGTCCTATTGTCATACATTTCAATTCTACTTATTTTATAACTCTTAAAATACATTGACTTTGTTTTAAATAATAAATTATCTTTGATGAATTTTGTCAACCTTTGTATGTCTGAAAAATTTATTATATCATCTTTGTTTTGAAAGATATTTTTACTGGATATAGAATTTTAGGTAGATAGTTTTTGTTTCCCCTTTTAGTGGATAGATTATTTTTTTTCCATTTAAGCACTTTTAAAATGTTGTATAACTGTCTTCTGGCCTGCATTGTTTTCAATGAGGAATCAATTGTCACCCTATTTTTATTCTTGTATGCATAATAATGTCATTTTTTCTGAATGTAATTTACTGTTTTAAAGCAATGTAATTATAATACACCTTGGTATAGTTTTTTTCATATTTCTTGTGTTTGGGGTTCATTTGCCTTCTGTGAATCTGTAGGTTTAGTTTATCAAATTGGGTAATATTTCAGCCATTTTACTTTCAATATTCTTTCTGTTTCTCTTTCCTTACCTTTAAAAACTCTAATTAGAGATATATTAGACCATTTGAAGTTGATTCACAGCCTACTGATTCTCTGTTCTCTGTTCATTTCTTTTCTGCCTTTTTTGTCTTTGTGTTTATTATAGTTTCTATTGCTTCATCACCAAAGTTACTAATTTTTTCTTCTCCAACATTTAATTAACCTTTAATTCTATTCAGTATATTTTTAATTGACATTTTTATTTTCATCTTTAGAAATTTGACTTTTTCTTTTTCTGTGTATTTTCTGTATCTCTATTTAACCTTAAAGTTTTTTCTACTAGCTTATTGAACTCATAGACATGGTTCTAACAACTGTTTTAATTTCTTTGTCTACTAATTTTAACATCTATATCATTTTTAGTTCCATTTCAGTTGTTTCTTTTTTTTTTTCTTCTCACTAGGGTTATATTTTCCTGCTTCTTTGCATGCCTGTATTTTAAAATTGTATACTAGGCCTATTGAATTTTACTTTGTTGGATATTCATATAAAGATTCTTGAGCTTTGTTCTGGGTTGTTAGTTACTTGGGAATAGTTTGTTCCTTTAAGGTCTTGCTTTAAGCTATGTCAAACAGGAAAAGTCCAGTGCTTATTTTGCCCTGCACCCAAGGCAAAACCCTTCTGAGCGCTTTCCACAGTACTCTATGATTCTGACATTTTCCACTTTGGCTAGTAAAGATAGAAACAGGTCTTAGGCCTTTATGAACTATCAGGGTTTTCCTATCCAATCCTTTCCCCTCTAACTGGCTTCATATAGTCTTCTCGCTTAAATTCATCCATAAGTACTCAATAAAGAGACTTGGAGGAGGGGGGGAGTCTGCAGATATATGGATTTCTCTTTTTGTGCAGCTTCCTCTTCTCTAGTACTCTGCATTGTGAATTCTAGCCACTTTAGTCTTCTTGAACTTTCAGTTTTAGTATTAGCTCCTCAACTCAGGATATTAACTCAGTTTTTCCTACCTCTACTGTAGGCTGGAAACTCTTTCTAGGCAGTAAGCTTGGACAATGGTAAGAGTCCTTTGTTTCCTGTGTCTTAAGGAATACTGTCTTTTGTTGCCTGATGTCCAGTATCTTGAAAAATGCTATTCCATAAAGCTTTTTCAGTTTTTCTTAGTAGCAGGAAGGTAAATTCAACTCTTGTTACTCCATCTTAGGCAAATAATACAATCTAAAACTACATTGAGAGGCAATAGGGAGTTGTTGCTCAATTGGTTTAAAGTTTCAGTTATGTAAGATGAGTTAGTTCTAGAGATCTCTGTGGAGCCTAGTGTCTATAGTCACCAATATTATATGCTTAAAAAAATTTTTTTTGTCTTTTTGCCTTTTTTATGTAGAGCCGCACCCACGGCATATGGAGGTTCCTAGGCTAGGGGTCTATCAGGCTTCGCCACAGCCACAGCAGTGCTGGATCCAAGCCGTGTCTGCAACCTACACCACAGCTCACGGCAACGCCAGATCCTTAACCCACTGAGAAAGGCCAGGAATCGAACCCGCAACCTCATCGTTCTTAGATTCGTTAGCCACTGAGCCACGAAGGGAACTCCGATGCTTAAAAATTTTAAGGAATAGATCTCATATTCAGTGTTTTTACTACTACAACAAAAAATCAAAGAAAGCCACAAAAAGAGACAGAAAAACTTTTAGAAAGGGTGGATATATCTATTACTTTGATTTGTGGTAACAGTTTCATAGATATATGTATATGTCCAAACTCATCAGATTATATATATTAAATATATATGGTTGTTGTATATCAATTATACCTTAATAAAGCTTTTTTTAGAAATAAGGAGAAATAGAAAAAAACTATATTGAGATGGCAATAGTGAGCTATCGAATTGGTGAAAATTAAAAATTTGAGACACATTCTTTTGGCAAGGTTGTGAGGAAACAGGCACTTTCATTTTATAGGGAATGCAAACTGGTACAACTCTTTTTGAATAGAATTTCACAACATCTATCAAAAATACATATGTACTTTCTTTTCATCCAGTGATACCAGTTCTAGGAATTTACCCCGAAGATACACCTCCAACAATGTGAAAAATATATAGGCAGAGAGCTATTTGCTTCAGCATTACTTGTAATTAGAAACAATCTAAATATGTGTACACAGGAGGGCGATTTAATTAGCTGTGCTACATAGCATACAATAGAGCTATAAGAAAGATTGATGAAGATATTTATAATCTAATATAGAATGATTTCCAAAATATATTCTTAAATGTAAAAAGAACATATGTAGAAAGCCATTTTTTTTAACTTAGAAAGGAGGTAAAGTGAAAAAATATGCATATCTGCTTGATTGTGCAGAAGAAACATAGGAAGGATAAACTAGAAACTATTTAGACTGGTTATTTAGAAATCATTGGTATAAATGGAGTTTAGAAATGATAAAGATAGTGCTTATAGGGTATAGAGTAGATAGGGATCAGAAGTAACACTTCTCTGAATATACTCTTTTGTAGTTGTGACTTTTAGAATCATGTTACTGTTTCTCATTCTAAACAAACAAATAAACAAGAGTGGGAGAACCAAAATGAATACAAACAGAAATAAAGGAATTTAACTGTAATTCAAATAAATAACATAATCACTCTTAAAGCATATGGGATGGTGGGTGAGTAGAACTAACTTAAACAACTTTGGAACATGATATTTTGACTGTATGTTCTAAGGCTAAAGAATAAAAAGCTGAAAACAAACGTATTCTACTTAGTAAGTTTATCTTTCAAAGTAGGGTAGATTAGCAATTCTGAAACTAACTTATGTATTATAGAACAGAACAAATAAAATAAAATGCATTATGGATAACGAGTGTTAGGATTTTGCTTTGGGAGAAGGAAGTTATAAAAATGGTCCTGGCCAAGGCTGGAATAATTCCTGCAGTGTGAGGTTGGAATTGGAGTTATCGTTATGAAGTCATGATCTTTAATATGTACATCCCACCCCCAGCACACATCCCCCATGTTACATCCATCTCTTTCTCTATGTAAATAACAATCCTAGTATAGATTGTTCCCTTTGTGGCTCAGTGGTTAATGAACCTGAATAGGATCCATGAGGATGTGGGTTACAGCCCTGGCTTTGCTCAGTGGGTTGGGGATCCCATGATGCTGTGAGCTGTGGTGTAGGTTACAGACACGGCTCAGATCCCGTGTAGACGTGACTGTGGTGTAGGCTGGCAGCTGCAGCTATAATTTGACCCCTAGCCTGGGAACCTCCCTTTCGGAACCTCCATATACTGCGGGTGCAGCCCTAAAAAGCTAAAAAAGACAAAAGTCACCTAGGCTTACAATTCTGTTCTCATATTCTGCAATTATTGTAAATGCCAAGTGGCCAGTGGTTGTTACTTGAAGACTTTAAGGAAACAAATAATATACAAACTCCAGGTGCTCATGAATCATCCCTTTCCCCATATTTGACAAGCAGCTTAGTTGAAGGTACATCAAGTATCCTATTCGGTGGCTCACAATAGTTTTTCAAAAAAGTTTGAAATAGGAATCAAAGAATGCTTCCCCTTTCTATAGTTCAACATAGACTTTAAGTAAATGGAAAGCAATTATTATTGGAAATTTTGCTTTGGTCAACAAGGCAGTGAGGGTGATTATAGGACTCAGTATTGTGATCCAGAAGAAGTTACATCTTGGAAAACTCTATTGTACTTTGGGAAATTACAAATTAGGGTAAAATAAAGGCTGTTCTGATTCATTTTAACTGTTGCTGGGGTGCTCGCTTCGGCAGCACATATATATCAACTGTTGATGGAGACAAAGTTTAGAGTTCATCATCATCACTATTACTTTATTATTATTTTATTACTGTTATTGTTCTTGTATGACTGTTGCTACCCTTTAAAGAATCCACTTAAAACATACCTCCAATCACAGAAATGCTTAGTTTTCTTACAAATGTTTATTTACATTTTAGTTTTTGAGAATATCTTAAAAGGACCAAGGCAGAGGAGCGTGAGGGAGGAAAATCACCTGTCAGTGAATAAGTCCACAAGACCTATGTGAATTTTGAGAATACAATAGATGTTAGAGCATTAGCAACTGACTGAAGTGGTAGATTTTCTAGGTATGGAACTTACACCTAGATGGGGGAGTTTTCTTTCTCAGCAACTGATTATTTTGCCATTCAAAACTCTTACGTCAAATTGAAGAAAGACCTAAGAATTATTCTCTGCACTTTGATCTTAATGCCTTCTCGATCTGACAGTAGGTTGTTACTGCAGTTTTTCTTTCTGTGGTGAGTCACAAGAGCAATTTATGACAATAAAGGCAGTACCTGTGTATTTCAACACCTGTATGTAAAATAGAATTTCGTACCTAAGAAACACTATGTTGCCTGGCAAATGTAACTGTTCTAAAAAAATGTACAGCTATAGATGCTTGTCACAGTTTATTGATATAGTGTACAGCTCTCTTCTTTAAACTTTACACTTTTGTTTGTGGCTATAGCTAATGATTACAGAACTGGCACTCTGAGACATTGTTTCTTTACTTTCAAAGAGTACAGTTTTAGACTGGCTTCATTATTTTTCTTTGTTTCAGCATGCTACGTTTCAGCCTAGTCTTCAGACATTCTAAGAATATTTTCTGCCCATTTTGGTGATAATTGTCTTCCTCGCTTCCCTTACTGGCCTCTGTTTATATATTTTCCTTTTTAAAATTGGGATATGATTGACATGGTGTAAGTTTAAGGTATATAATATTGATTTAATGCATTTATATATTGCAATATGATTACCATCAAAGCATTAACTAACACTTTTATTATCCCACATAATGATCATTTTGTGTGTGTGGTAAGAACAATTAAGATCTAGTCTTTTAGCAACTTTGAAGTTTGTAATATACTACTGTCGATTTTAATCACTGTGCTATGCATTAGCTCTCCAGAATTTATCTGCCAGTTTCAAGTTTCATTTTGACCACAAGATGTAAATAATCTTTGAATACTAAGAACTGACTGATTTTTCAGAACTATTTATGAGTGTGACTTGCCATTTTATTGTAAGAAATTGTTAAGTATCCACTTTTGATGTTCACAGTAAGGCCCAAATATATACACATATACCATTATTAGCTTCTGGTTTAGCTGGATTCCCTCTGACACCACTAATTGTTGTCTAATTTGAATAGAAGATAGAGAGGCACATAAAGTTCATCCTTAAGCTGTGCAGGGGCTGTTGAAAGAGCCTTTGTGTTCTGTGCAATCAAGAGAACTGGTCAGTGTTTGGACTTTTTATAGAACAATACTTAGTTAAGAATTTGCTATCATTTTTTGTGTTCCCTCTCAAAATAATAAGGTAGGGCAGCATATTTATGTTTTAATTTTGTTTTTTAGGCTACATTTTTCCTTTACAAAAGCATAAGTTTAGCTTTTATTCCTCATTCACTCAAAATGGAAATGTTAAAAAATAAGGCAAATTTAAAAATTATAAAAAAGAATTTGTGTTTAGGTAAAAGTTTTCAAAATGCTGATGATTACCTAATTTACTGTCCTTGCTTTGAGAGAGTTGATTCTAATAAAGACTAATGGCCTTAACTATAGCCTGATTTGAATTTACAAGCTATCATTCATTTATAGGTCACTTTTTCTAATAAAGGACAACATTTCCCCTCTCATTCCTGAAGTTTTGTATAGTTTTTCTTAATACTGAAAACTACACAGAACTCAGGGATGAGAGTGGAACTCCACAAGGACATTTTCCTGTTGAGGTGGATGGTTTACGGAGTATCCTGAATCTGCCACCTTAAATTGCATCTTCTCCTAGGGTTTTCTTACCTGGATCTCTGCTACTACTACCAGTACACTGGGCATTAGGAATCTGTGACTCTCTTTAATATGTTTTTGGTGCCCTAAGCATAGCCAAAACATGCTAATATTTTTAAAAAAAGAACCAAAATCTATGGCAAAACAAAAGCATAAATAATTACAGGGAAAAAAAACCCATAGTATTAAAACTAAGTGTACAAAATGTGATTTTCTTGCCTTATGGATCTGAGTAAGATTTATCACACCCTAAATCCCTTCAATCTTCATTTATTTTCATTGATCTACATATTTTTTTAAGGTCTACTGTGTTCCAATGGCTGTGCCAGATATGAACGATATGCTTGTGAACAGGACAGATATGTTTCTTGGCCTCTTAGAGCTTACAGTCTATTAGAAAGGATTGATGGTAAAGTAATTATAGTAAAATATGATGAAAGTCATGACTTTGGCATTGTAAGATTCCAATAGTCTTTTGAAGGGATTCCTGAGGAAATGCTTTTAGATTGTGACTGAATGAATAGAAGCTAGTTGATAAAAGAAAGTGGTGGAGTGTTTGAGGCAAGCTGAAGAGCACATAAAAAGGTCAAACTGAAGAGAGAATTTAGCAGATAGTATCTAGTATTTTGTGGGAGCTGAAAGAATTTCATGATGGGGTAGAAGGGAAATGAGTAGAGAGTGGTTAAAAAAAGCTGTAGAGGTAAGTGGCAGAACATGGAAGATTTTTTTTAAGACACTTTAAAAATTTAAACTTTATTCTATGGGTAATAATTTGGAGAATTTGAAATAAAAGGTTGGAGAAACTTTGTACCTTTCCTGGATTCCTACGTTCATACTTTTGCAGTTACTTGTCTTCTCATAGTAAGTCACGTGGAGGGTATCATTTTACTTTTAGGTGCAGGAACTAGACAATTTGTCCCTTTTTCTGAACCAAGTGAAAGATATACATTTTTCAGACATTCTAGGATCTTATAATTTTATTTCCACTTCTTTTTTGAGGAGCCTGGCTTTTCCATAGCCAGATGTCAGATGACCTCTTTTTGGCTTAAGTATTGGATATGTGCATCTCTGCAGTATGTGTGGAAACCTACTGTGTTAACTCTTTCACCTCTGCAAGTAGAATATTTACTTCACAAAATGTTACTTACATCCATTTTACAATATAGTATATAGAATTATACCTGAATATAGAGTAATAATTCTTTGTTTTTAGTTTTATTGCAAAAAGTGTAATATACATATGGTAAAACATACAATCTAAAGTATACCGTTTGGGGAGTTACCATTGTGATTCTGGGTTAAGAACCCGACTAGTATCTGTGCGGATTTGGGTTCTATCCCTGCCTTGCTCAGTGAGTTAAGGATCCAGCATTATCGCAAACTGCAGTGTATGTTGCAGATGTAGCTTGGATCAGGCATTGCTGTGGCTATGGCATAGGCCAGCAGCAGCAGCTCCAGTTCAACCCCTAGCCTGGGAACTCACATATGCTGCAGGTACAGCCCTGAAAAGCAAAATAAATAAAGTGTACTGCTTGGTAAATTTTTATGTATGTATATACTCATGTAACCACCATACTTAGCAAGATAAAGAATATTTCCAATATCCCTAGAGGGCTCCCTTATTCTCCCACTCAGTCATAACCTCTGAAAGATAATCACTATTCTGTCTTATCACCATAAATTAATTTTGTCTGTTCTTGAACTTCATCTAAATAGGAATGTAAATACATTAAAAATAAAGCATATATTTTTTATTTCGGGCCTTTTTCACTCAACATAAAGTCTCTGAGTTTTGTATTATTGAGGTAATAGTTTGTTCTGTTTTGTTGTTGTGTAGTATTATATATATTAGTTATCTTTATACCAAAGTGCCCTATATAATAACAGAATACTTGTAATAAAATCATATGGTAGTGTAATCTTTCAGTTTTGCTCTTATTCAAAATTTTCTTGACTCTTCACAATCCCTTATGTTTGCATATAAATTTTAGAATTACTTGTTAATTTCTACAAAAAATTACTGGGATTTAAGTTTGGATTACATTGTTTCTATAGATCAATTTGGCGATAATTTTGTAAGGTTTTTCCCCTATGTATGTACGTAGGAATTGCACATTTTGTAGCTTTATTGTTTTTTAATAATTTATTTCCTATTTTTTACATATATGTGGAAATGAATATATTTTTACATAAAGTTCATATCCAGAAATCTTGCTAAATATACTTATTAATTCTAATAGTTTAGGCTTAAAATTTTTTCCAATTATATCATCAATTGTGTAGTAATTTCCAGTTACACTATCAATCAGTATGTTAATCATAAATTTTATTTCTTGTATTCTACTATATGTATACTCTTTAGTTAATAAGACTTTATTTATTTATTTAATTTGTTTATTTTCTTTTTGTGGCTACACCTACGGCCTATGGAAGTTCTTGGGCCGGAGGATGAATCAGAGCTGCAGCTGAGGCTTACACCACAGGCAAGGTAACACATGATCTGAGCAGTATCTGTGACCTATGCTGCAGCTTGCAGCAATGCTGGATCCTTAAACCACTGATTCACAATGGAAACACCAATAACATTAATTTTTAAATAAATTTTAGATTTATAGCAAAATTAAGCGGAAAGTACAGAGTTCTCATATATCTCTGTCCTTACAACACAACTTCTCTTGCTATCAGTGTTCCACAACAGAATGATACATTTGTTAAGTCAAACCTATATCATCATCCAAAGTCCGTAGTTTACATTAGGATTCATCTCTGATATGGTGTGCATTATATGAATTTGACAAATATGTAGTGACATCCATCCAACATTGTAGTATCATATAGAATAATTTCATTGCCTTAAAAATCCTCTGTGTTCTGTCTTCATCCCTCACTCTCCTGTAGCTCCTGGAAACCACTAATCTTTTTACAGTTTCCATACTTTTTCCTTTTACAGAATGTCATATAGTTGGAATCATGCAATATGTAATTTTCAGATTGACTTCTTGTACTTAATAATACACATTTAAGTTTCCTCTTTTGTCTTTTCATGGCTTTGGATATCATTTATTTTGATCACTGAATAATATTCCATTTTTATGTGTCACAGTTTATTTACTCATCTGCTGAAGGGCATCTTTGTTGCACCCACATTTTGGCAATTACAAATAAAGCTGTTATAAACATCCATGTTCAGTTTTGTGTAGACATAAGTTTTCAGTTCATTTGAATAAATACCAAGGAGTATAATTGCTAGGTCACATGTTGAATATGTTTAGTTTTATAAGAAACCACCAAATTATCTTCCAAAAAACTTTATCATTATGCATTCCCAATGGCAATGAATGGAAGTTTCTGTTGCTCAATTTCCTCCCTGGCATTTCGTCTCGCCAAGTGTTTGGATCTTGGCCATTCATTTTTTTTCTTTTTTGAGGTATAACTGACATATAGCATTTTATTGGATTTGGATTGCAACATAATGATTTAATATTTGTATATATCATAAAATGATCAGCACAGTAAATCTAGTTAATATTCATCATCACAATTAGCTACAGATTTTTTTGTGATGGAAACTTTTAAGGTATACTCCTTTAACAACTTTCAAATCTGTAATACAATATTGTTAACTATAGTCATTATGCTATGAAGTACATCCCCAAGACAACTGAAGTTTGTACTTTTTGATCCTCTCTTTACTTGCTTTGCCCACATACTACCCCTGCCTCTGGCGATCACCTATCTATTCTAATGCTGCAATGAATATAGGGGTGCATTGGATTTTAGTCATTCTAGTAAGTGTGTAGTGGTATCTCACTATGTGTTAAGTTGCAGTTCTCTAGTGCATACAATGTTGAATATCTTTTCATGTTTACTTGCAGTCTATACGTCTTTTGAGGCTAGGTGTTTATTTTCAGGTATTTTGCCAATTTTTAAATCAGGTTGTTTATTTTCTTGTTGTTGAGTTTTAAGAGTTATTTCCATATTTTGGGTGAAAGTCCTTTATCAGATAATTTTCTTGCAAATGTTTTCTAGTCTGTGACTTGTCTTCTCATACTCTTGACATCATCTTTTGCAGAACAAAAGTTTTAAATGTGAAAGAAGTTCAATCCATCAATTGTTTCTTTTATGGATCAGCCTTTTGTGTTACATCTAAAAAGTCATTGATCTATTCAAGGTCATCTAGATTTTTTTCCATGTTATTTTCTAGGAGTTTATTGTTTTGCATTTTACAATTAGGTCAATAATCCATTTTGAGTTAAACCTTCAGAGTGTAAGTTATCTAGATTCTTATTTTAGTTTTTTTTTTTTTTTTTGCTTTTTTTAGGGCCGCACTTGTAGCATATGGAAGTTCCCAGACTAAGGGTTGAATTGGAGCTGCAGTTGCCGGCCTATACCACAGTGACAGCAACGCCAGATCTAAGCCACATCTGCAAACTACACCAGAGCTCATGGCAACACTGGATCCTTAACCCACTGAGCAAGGCCAGGCATTCAAACCCATAGCCTCATGGTTACTAGCCAGGTTCATTACCAGTAAGCCACAAAGCGAACTTTCTAGATTAATTTTTTTTTTTTACATGCGATGTTCAGTTTCTCTGGCATGATTTATCAAAAAGACATTGGGTATAGTGATGTCAATATTCGCAGAAGAAGAAAAATCATTGAATTGGCCTGTATCTATTAAGAAAATTGAATAAAAATTTAATAACCTTCCAAAACTGAAAGGCCAAACCCAAATAGGTTCACTGATGAATTCTGCTAAACATTTAAGGAACCTGTTAAACCAGTACTCAAAAATCTCTTTCAGAAGGGTAAAAGCAGAGGAAATACTTCCTAACATATTCTGTAGGTCCAGCATTATGTTAACACCAAAACTAGAGAAAGACAGGAGTTCCCTCATGGGTCAACAGGTTAAGGATTCAGCATTGTCACTGCTCTGGTTCTGGTTACAGCTGTGGCATTCATTAGATCGCTGGCCTGGAAACTTCTGCATGCCACAGACACAACTACAGACAAATAGCTTTTGAATATGGATATAAAAATCCTCAACAAAATATTATGAAGTCAAATCCAAAAATGTATAAAGAATATCGTATACTATAACCAAGTGAGATATATTTCAGATATTCTAGGCTGGTTCAGCATTCAAAAACCAATTAATGTAACTCATTAACAAACTAAAAAGAAAAATTACATAGTCATCTCAACATGTGTAGAAATGGATTTGACAAAATCCAACATTTATTCATGATTAAAAGAAAAACTCCTAACAAACTTAGAATAGAGGGGAAGTTTCTCAACATATTAAAAAAATCTACAAAAAGATGGAGTATCTGTCCACTTTGTTCTTCTTTGATATTTCCTATCACAGTTTTGTAGTTTTCCTCATATGGATTTTATAGGTATTTTGTTAGATTTATACCTAAGTATTTAATTTTTGTGTGGTGCTAATTTTAACTTTAAATTGCTCTCTCATTGCTGGTATTTAGGTCCAACGCAATCTCAATCAAAAGTCCAAGAGAAGAACAGAATATTTAATGTGCTACTGTTGGATGAAGTAGTCTGTAGATGTCACTTATATGCAGTTGAGTGATAGAACTATTGAGTTCAACTGTATCCTTACTGATTTTCTGCTGCTGGAACAATCCATTTCTAATAGAGATGTTTGAGTCTCCAACTATAATAGTAAAATTATCTATTACTCCTTGCAGTGTCAGTTTTTGTCTCATGTATTTTGACACGTGTTGATAGGCATGTACACATTAAAGATTATTTCTTCTTAAACTATTAGCACCTTTATCCTTATGGTTCCTAGTCGGATTCGTTAACCACTGAGCCATGACGGGAACTCACCTTTATCCTTATGTAAGGCCCCTCTTTATCCCTGATTTCTTCCTCTGAAATCTGAATCTTCTCAGAATATCAGTTATACTCTTTTTTCCACATTTTTGTTAGTATTCCCTGGAGTTTGCAGTACACTTTTATGACTAATCCAAGTCTACTTTCGTATAACACTATATTACTTCACAGGTAGTACATGTACATTATAACAAATTATCCCTAGTTCCTCCCTCTCATCCCTTGTATAATTGCTACCATTTCCTGTGTATCTAGTCATACATATACTCATATGTGGATTTATCCCAGGTATGCATGGCTGGCTCAATATTCAAAAATCAATTAATGTAATCTATCACATTTTACTTATACATAAGCATACATGTATACTTAAGTGTGTATATATATATATATATATATATATATATATATATACACACACACATACACGCTATTGCTATATTATTATTGTTGCTATATTATTTTGAATAGACTTATCTGTTAAATCAATTAAGAGAAGTAAAAGTTTCTCTTTTATTTTTACTTATTCTCCAAAACTCTTCCTTTCTTTACGCAGACCTATATAATTTTCTTCTCTCTGAAGGACTTCTTTTAACATTTCTTGCAAGGCAGGTCTAATGGCAACAGATTCCCTAAATTGCTCTTTGTCTATGAAAGTCTATCTTTCTCCTTCACTTTTAAAGGATAGTCATGCAGGGTATAGAATTTTAGGTTGATTTTTAGAAATTTATTTCAACACTTTAAATATTTCAGTCCACTATCTTCTTGTTTGCATGGTTTCTAAGGAGAAGTTGATGTAATTCATATCTTTGCTTCTCTGTATAGGGAAGCTGTTTTATATCTCTGGCTTCTCTCAAGATTTTTTCTTTATTTTTGATTTTCTGGAGATTGAGTATTATATGCCTAGTATTTTTTGTTTATTTTTCATTTATCCAGTTTGCTGTTCTTTGAGTTTCCTGGACTGGTTTGGTGTCTGACATTATTTGGGGGAATTCTAAGTCATTATTGCTTCAACTAGTGCTTTTGTTCCTTTCTCCCTTCATTCTCTTTCTGCTGTTCCTATTCCACATAACTTACACCTTCGTAGTTGTCCATAGTTCTTGGATATTTTGTTCTAGTTTTTTCTCAGTCTTTTTATTCCTTTGATTTTTAATTTCAGAAATTTCTATTGTCATATCCTCAAGCTCAGACTCTTTCCTCACATTTTTCCAGTCTTCTAATGAGTACATCAAAAGCATTCTTCATGTCTGTATCAGTATTTTTGATCTCTAGAGTTTCTTTTAGATTCTTTCTTTGAATTTTCTGTCTCTCTGAATATATTATATCTGTTCTTGCATATTGCCTATTTTTTTTTCATTAAAGCCCTTGGCACATTAATCACAGTTTTAAAAAATTCCTGGTCTGACAATTCTAGCATTCCTGCCATGTCTGACACTGTGATGCTTTTTCAGTCTCTTCAAACTGTATCTTTTTTGCTTTTTAACTATACTTGGCAATATTTTTTGTTGAAAGTCAGACATGATGTATTGGATAAAAGGAACTGTGGTAAACAGACCTTTCACTGAGGTACAGGGGGCGAGAGGGAAGACATTCCCTAGTCCTGTGATTAGGCCTCAGTCTTTTGGTGACCCCATGGCCCTGGATCGTGAACTTCACTAGTGCTTCTCCTTCCTTCCCTCCCTCTTAGGTGGGACACTTTGGCTGGAGGGGGCTGGAGTTGAGTATTTTCCTTCTCCCACATGGAAGGCTAGAGGAAGCTGGAGTTGAGTATTTCACTTTCCCAGGTAGGTTAGGTTCTACCATGTTAAGCTCTGGTAAAGATTGTTTCTCCTGAGTGTAGGCCTTATTAAGAACAGAATGTTCTTGTATATTTCAAAATGGTTCCTTTTCCTCTTTTCCTGCTGGAAGCACAGGGCAATTGTTCTGCAATATTCACTGTGAAGACCTGGTAGAACACCTGGAGGCAAAACTCACAAAAGTGTAGAATATAATTGGGTCTCCCTGGAATTTTTAAGTTTGAGTTGCCCACAGTGAGCTTTCAGTAATTTGTCAATTATAGTGTAAATCTTCCTACCTTGGAAGGAAGTCTCTGCTTTGTAATTTGTGACTCTCTTTATCCACCTGTCTTTCTCTTCTATACTTGGAGCAATGATTTGCTGTTTGACTTCACTTCCCTGATGGATCCAAGAAGAGTTACTGATTTTTCAGTTTGTTCAGCTTTTAAATGGTGGTTGCTAGAACACAGTGGAAACTTCCATGTTTCTTACATGCCAGACTGGAAACCAGAAGTTGCCATATATATTTGTTTCTTTTTCTTATCTTATCTCTCTGCCTAGGATTATCAGGATGGTATGGAATATAAGGATAGTAGGTATTTTTGTATTGTGCTTGACCTCAGAAGAAAACATTCAGTGTTTCACCATTAATAATGATGTTTGTTATAGGTGTGTGATCAAAATATGGAAGTACTCTCCTCTTCCTAGATGGCTGAGAGTTCTTTTCTTTTTCATCACAAATGAGTATTGAATGTTTTCTATTTGCATCTATTGTAATGATCATAGGATTTTTGACCTTTAATATATAAGGTGTGTTATGTTGAATGGTATTTGAATCTTTAAGCAATTTTATAATCCTGGAATAATTTCTACTTGCTCCTTTTTATATAATGTTGAGTTATACCTGCTAATATTTTGTTGAGGATTTTCGCACCTATATTTTGCATCTACAATGCAAATTTGTCTGTAGATTTCTCTTCTTATAATATATTTGTTAAGGTTTTGCTGGCCTTACAAAATAGATTGGACAATGTTTCTTCTTTTTCTGTTCTCTGAAGAGTTTATGTAATACTAGTGATATTTTTCCTTTGAATGTTAGGAAAAAGTCACCAGTATAACAACAGGGCCTAGAGTCACCTTCATGGGAAGGATTTCAATTATAAATTCAATGTCTTTAGTAGATAAAGAGCTTTCATTATTTTCTATTTTAAAAAGGTTTTTTAAAAGGAAATGTTCCTTCTTTATATAATTTCAAATTTATTAGAATAAAGTTGTTCAATCTATCTTATTATTTTTGTATCTATAGGAATATATAGTGGTGCCTGCTTTTTCATTACTAATACTAACAATTCATTTTCACCTCTACTTGACCAGTCATCATTAATTTTTTCAAAGAATCATCTTTAAGTTTTGTTTTATTCTCTATTGAACAACAATTGTTTATTTCATTGACTAATGCTCTGAGGTTTTTTTTTACCATCCCTTTATGGGGGTTTATTTGGTGTACTTTTTCTATATGAAAATGGAACTCAGGTAATTTGTCTGCTTTTGTAGTGTTTAAATTTTAACAACTGCATTATCTTAAATATTAATTTTTAGATGTCAGAGTTCCCATTGTGGCTCAGCAGGTTAAGGACCTGATGTTGTCTCTGTGAGGATTTGGGTTTGATCCCTGGCCTCGCTCAATGGGTCAAGGATTTGGTATTGTCACAAGCTGAGGCATAGGTTGCAGATATGGCTCAGATCCAGTGTTGCTGTGGCTGTGGTGTAGGCTGCAGCTGTAGCTCTGATTCAACCTCTGGCTCAGGGACTTCCACATGTCACAGGTACAGCCATAAAAAGAAAAAAATTTAGGTGTCAGATTTTCACTAAAATTCAGTTCGGGGAGTTCCCATTGTGGCACAGTAGAAGCGAATCCAAGTAGTATCCATGAGGATGTGGGCTGGATCCCTGGCCTTGTTTGATGGGTCAGGGATCTGGTGTTGCCAATGTAGCTGTGGTGTAGGTCTCAGATGTGGCTTGAATCTGGTATGCTGTGGCTGTGGCGTAGGCCGGCAGCTGCAGCTCTGTTTCGACTAGCCTGGGGACTTCCATATGCCATGGGTGCGGCCCTAAAATGCAAAAATGAAATGAAATGAAATTCAGTTCCAAATGTTATCTAATATTCATTGTGGTTTATTTTTTGTGCCATATATTTGTTTAAGTGTATTGCTTAAACCTTGATTTGGGGATTTTCTAACTGTCTTCCTATTACCTATTTCTATTTTGATTATATTGTGGTCAGAAACTCTATGATTTCAGTTTTTGAAATTTGCTCAGTGTATCTTTCCATCAGTTTGTATTATCTTTGATTTCTTTCATCAGCGTCTTACAGTTTTCAGAGTGTAGTCTTTTGTCTCCTTAGGTAGCTTTATTCCTAGGCATTTTATTCTTTTTGATGTGATGGAAAATGGAATTGTTTCCCTAATTTCTCTTTCTCATATTTCATTGTTAGTATACAGAAATGCAACATATTTCTGTGTATTAATTTTATATCCTACAACTTTACCAAATTTATCGATGAGCTCTAAGAGTGTTCTGGTAGCATCATTAGGATTTCTATTTATAGTGTCATGTCATCCACGGTGATAGATTTATTTCTTCTTTTCCAATTTAGATTCCTTTTATTTCTTTTTCTTTTCTAATTGTCATGGCCAGGACTTCCAAAACTATGTTGAATAACAGTCCTTGTCTTGTTCCTGATTTTAGCAGAAATGCTTTCAGCTTTTCACTGTTAAGAATGATGTTAGCTGTGGGTTTATCATATATGGCTTTTATTATGTCACAGTGGGTTCCCTCTATGCCTACACTCTGGAGAATTTTTGCCAGAAAGGGGTGTTGAAGTTTGTCAAAAGCTTTTTATGCATCTATTGAGATGATCATATGGTTTTTATTTTTCAGTTTGTTGATGTGGTGTAGCACGTTGATTGATTTGTGGATATTAAAGAATCTTTGCATCCCTGAGATAAATCCCACTGATTATGGTGTATGATCCTTTTAATATATTGTTGGATTTGGTTTAATAATATATTTTTGAGGATTTTTGCATCAATGTTCATCAGTGATACTGGCCTGAAATTTTTGTGTGTGATGTCTTTGTCTGGTATTGGTATCAGGGTGATAGTGGCCTCATAGAATGAGCTTGGCCTCATAGAATTCCTTCCTCTGAAATTTTTTGGCGGAGTTTCAGAAGAACAGGTGTTAACTCTTCTCGAATGTTTGATAGAATTCACCTGTGAAGTCATCTCGTCCTGGACTTTTGTTTTTTGGAAGTTTTTAAATCACGGTTTCAGTTTCAGCACTTTGTGACTGGTCTGTTCGTGTTTTCTATTTCTTCCTGGTTCAGTCTTGGGAAGTTGTACCTTTGTAATAATTTGTCCATTTCTTCTAGGTCATCCATTTTATTGGCATATGGTTGCTTAGAATAGTCACTTATGATCCTTTGTACTTCTGTGGTGTCAGTTGTAACTTCTCCTTTTTCATACCTAATTCTATTGATTTGAGCCTTCTTCCTATTTTTCCTGATGAGTCTGACTAAAGGTTTATCAATTTTATTGAATTTTTCAAAGATTCAACTTCTGGTTTCATTGATCTTCTCTAATGTTTTCTTTGTGTCTATTTTATTTATTTCTGCTCTGATCTTTAAGATTTCTTAGACTCGCTTAATCCCTCAACATGTGGTCTATTTGAGTAATTTCCATGTGCACTTAAACAAAATATATATTATGAAATTTTTGGTGGTAGTGTTTGATATATGTCAGGTAATTCATGTAATTGATCATATTGTTTATTCTGGGTATTTTTGTTGTTGTTGTCGATTTTTCTCTTAGTATACTGAGGGAGCTATATTAAAATCTCTACTGTGATTGTGGATATGCCCAATTTTTCTTTGTTGGCTTTGGTTTGTCTTATTGATTGTACTAGTTTTAGGATTGTTGTATTCCTTCAAGCTTGCCCAAAACTGTCAACTTACAAACTATGCACAACCTAAAAGCTGAGAGCTGAGTTTTATTTGAGTTTTATTAAGACAGCTCTGAAATACTGCCTTAAAGAGGTAAGGGGGAGTGTTAGTATATATGTGATTTTGGCTAAGGGAGGAGGTACATGCAACCATGCACACATTTTACAAGAGGTTCCTGCTAGTCTCCTGAAGGTTACTACTAGTTATAAGGAACAGACATCACAATGAAGGATTTTATTGCTTTTTTCTAGATATGAGGCAATTCAAGAATAGAACTCATAAAGTCTTCTGAAAATATCTAAGTATCTGAAGACCAGTTCTGCCAGTTTTTCCAGAGCTTAGAGTACCTCACTCCTGATCTGCACCCTGAGCTTTTTTCAGGGGATGTTGAGAGTCTGCATCTGCAGTGGCTCATGATTCAATCCTTGTAGAGGCAGATGTGAAGTGCCAATCTCCACTTCACAGTTGAAATGATACTTTTATCATTCTTTGATGTCCTCCTTTATCTATATTGATATCCCTTGCCTTAAGTATAGTTATCTGATATTAATATATATATATATATATATATATACACTAGCTTTTTTTGGCTAATGTGCTTATGATATACCTCTTTTTATCTATGTACTTTTTTTTAATGGCTGCACCCATGGGCTATGGAAGTTCTGGGGCCAGGGATTGAATCTGAGCTACAGCTGTGACCTATACCATAGCTGTCACAGTACCAGATCCTTTTAACCTACTACACTGGGCTGGGGATTGAGCCAACCCAAGCACTATAGGGCAACCTCTCTGAAGTAAGCAGTCAGAGATCAGAGTTTGGGGAAATTATATGGCTATAATTTGCAGGGGGGACCCTGAGAGTGAAGGAAGCTATGCAGACAAAGAACTCCATAAGTCTTCTCAGGGGTCCTCTTGTGTTCTGGACTAATTACTAGTACTAATACCATATGAATATTCTGCAATTACAATGGCTTGGCAAAGAGCAATTACTTGGAAAGGAGAAACTAGCAAATTGCAAAAACATCAAATTTCACAGATTAAAAGGATACATTTAAGTTTCAACTTTATATAGTGCATTGTTTTAATTAAACACCCAGGGCATTCAGTGGAGACCCAGAAAAGCCATACTTAGGAGTAAGAGTAAATTAGCTCTAGAGTAAATGGTACTCTATTCCCACCATAAGAAAGCTTGAAAAGAAATTTCAAAAGGATCAAGATAAATTGAAAGTAAATGAATACCCATCAGAAGATAAATCATACTTCTTTATTTAAAACAATAAATTCTAAACACTTAGCAATGTAATATACATATTATCCAATATACAGTAAAATACCACACATATGAAGAAGCAGAAAACAGTTACTAGAAAGAGACTAAGAAATTACAGAGGTAAGAGAATTAGCAAATAATGGCTTTAAAATTGGTATTATAAATATACTCAAGGATTTAAAGGAAAATACAGACATACTGAAAAAAGAAATAGAAAGAATAAAAAGGAACATTTACAAATCCAAGAAGTGAAAAATACAGTATCTGAAATTTTAAAAAATACTTGAAGAATTTAAATGCAAATAATTAGCTGTGGAGTAAATTAGTTTTAATTAAAGGCAGGGCAATAGAAACCACCCAGACAGGAGCACAGAGAGAAAAAAGGCAGGGAAAAAAATAAGCAGAGACTCAAAGCTTTAAGAACTAATTGTGTACCATATGTGCAATTAGAGTACCTAAAGAAGGTAGGCCAAATTGTATATTTTTGAATAAAAATGTTGATCATAAAGAAAAAAAACCTTTATAATTGGATAACCAAAATAAAAAACTATGGTTCCTTAAAAAACAGCTTATAAAAATAAAAAGGCGGTGCACAGACCAGGTAAAAATATTTACAATACCTGTAAACACACAGAAGATATATATCTATTTATATATATATATATAAATAACAAATATATGTGCATAATATATAGCAAGTTGTGTGTATTATATAAATATACAATATATATTTTATAAATACATAATTTACATAGTATATATAACTATAAATTACTCCTAAAACTTCCTAAGAAAAAGACAAAGGATTAAATATAAAAATGTGCAAATATTTGAACAGTTCAAAAGGAGATATATAAATGGTCAAAATCATATGAAAATATAGCTTATTCCTTAGTCATTAAGGAAATATAAGTGTAAGTTAAAACCACACTGAGATACCATTATATACTTAGTAGAAGGACTAAAATTAAAGTACCAACACTAAGAAGTGTTAGTGAGACCATAAAGCAACTAGAATCATACATTGTTGGTGGAAGTGTAAAATGATGCAGCCGCTTAGGAAAAGTTTTTGGCAGTTTTAATTTTTTTAACTTTCTTATAAAGTTAGAGATATTACAGCCCCACCTTTAGACAAAATTCCGTTTTTAGAGGGAAAAAAAGATGTACACTCATAAAAAGACTTATGAATGAATTTTTTTTTAAATAGCTCCAAGGTGAGGTAAACCAAAAACAGGTGAATGGATAACAAACTGAGGTGTGTTTATACAGTGGAAATCTAACCATTAACAAAAGGGATCAAATTACTGATACATGCTGCAACATGACTGACTCTCAAAACTTATATGTTAATTGAAAGGATCCATATCCAAAATGTACATACTGTATAACTTTTATTTTTATAAAATTCAAGAATAGGCAAAATTATCCTATAGCAACAGAAGTCAGATCAGGTGTTGTCTGGGCTAGGATTATGGATAAATAACTGAAAGGGAGCATAAATTAACTTTTTGGAACTATTCTGTATTTTCTTTGTGATGGAAGCTACACAAATGTGTAATTTGACAAAATTCATTGAATTTACATTTAAAAACGGGTACATTTATTATACGATATATATTAAATATAAATATAGTTAATACAAAAATAGTTCTGTCAGTGCTTGACACATACATCTTTAGTATATTAAAGACTATGTTTTAGTGCTTACTAAACACTAAATGTGCAGGACTCTTGGTTAAGTAATATGGAAGAACACAAAGTGGTATTGGAAACATTCCTTCATCATCAAGGAACTAAATATTTAGTTCATAAGTATGATGTTGACCAAATATTTAGTTATATGGTGGTAAAATTGATAAAGTAATAGCCATGGTAGATATGGAAGAAAAAGTTATGAATTTCAGAGTTAATAAGTTGATACATGAAGACAAGAAAAAAGCACAATGCCCAAGAGATAATATGTGCTCATCAGGTGTTATTTTGCTTTTCAAAAGATGAGAATTTATGCTTTAAGTGGTGAATCAAGGCACAGTTGAGGAGGTGGTATTTAATGTAGGCACTACATAATAGGAGGGTTTTTATAAGCATCAAGAACTGCTGAGACATTCAGGTCAGGAGAATGTCATGATCAAAGGTGTAGAAGTGAAAAAGCACAAGGCACGTACAGTAGAGTGAGATGTTTGGTGAACTCATTTGATGAAAATGAAGAGTTTCTGGTAGCAGAAGTAATAGGAGATTGAATTGCTAAGGCCAGATTATGGAGAGCACCTAAAACCAACTTGTATATAACCTTATTTTAAATCAGTCTCTTATGGGTTGCCAATACATAAATAAAACCAGTAAGAAGGTATATTTTATTAGTAAAAACTTATTTGTAATTTCATTTTATAACATTAAATATAAAGTCAACTAACCAGAACATCAAAGCTGTTTTGATGAACACAACACTGAAATTGGACTTTGTTGATCTTAGATGGGAACTGTTGTCTTGGTTATTGAATAGTGTTCCTCTGAACATAAGGGTGCATATATCTTTTTGAATTGTAGTTTTGTTGGGATATATACCCAGGAGTGAGATTGCTGGATCATATGGTAGCTCTACATTTAGTTTCCAAGGAACCTCCATACCATTTTCCATAGTAGCTGTACCAATTTACATTCCCACCAATAGTGTGGGAGGGTTGTCTTTTCTCCACACCGTCTCTAGCATTTGTTATTTGTAGACTTATTAATGATGGCCATTCTGACTGGTGTGAGGTTTACTTAACTGTAATTTTGGTTTGCGTTTCTCTAATAATTAGTGATGAGCATTTTTTCGTGTGCCTGCTGGCCATCTGTATGTCTTCTTTGGAGAAGTTTCTATTGAGATCTTCTGCCCATTTTTCAATTGGGTTGTTTGCTCATCTCTATTAGTATTTTTAGGCTCATTCACTGTCCTCCGTGTGCCAGGGAGGATGGTCATGACAATCGCAGACCTAAATGCTGATAGCTTTCAACTTGAGCATGAGAGTGCCTTTCCAGACTGTCCCAGCAGAGAATTCTGACTGGGTCAGATTCCTCTGTGTGGTTGTGAGAGGCACTAGGAGGCAGACAGCAAAGCACTGTAATTGACATCTCTCTCAGGACAGTAGTGGCATTCAGAAATATTTCCTAAAGGAAACCAGAAGAAGGTATATAGGACACAATGGGCTCACAAAAATTATTGTTTCCAGAGCCCTGTAGAGTTTTAAAAAAAATCAGTTAAATATGTATGCGAAAGAGTGAAAAATAAATCAGAACCCAAAGAACAGTGTCCCATGTTATATGGTTTGAACACCTTAGCCTTTGGCAGTGGAGCAGCAGAAAAATAATGTCAGCCTGCACATTTACTTCGTGTACATGAAAATAAAACGTAATTTGGGAGGGAATCACTTTTTTTGAGTTTAACAATATTTTTAAGTAGCATATTGGCTATTCCTTAGTGGATGATTTCAGAAAAGGAAAGTTCTTAATTCAAACAAGGTAAGGCATTATGGAAAATTCAATATGGAGGAACAGGAAGACCAATGTATTGAAGTGGGTATAGGAGAATTGACTGTTGAACACTATTGACTTTCACAGTTATACCCTGAATTTTTAGTGCCCCTCTCCAAATGACCTAGAGTGTTTCACACTATATCCAAAGCAATTAATAAAAGCTATAATTATTATCTCCTATCAAATACTGCCTTGTGGAGAGCATAAAACTCATGTTCAAATAATGCCTTAGTCATTTCAGTAAAACCAGCACTAAACTGGAGTCAGGGCTCTGTCACCAACTGTTTGACCTTGGGCAAGCAAGTGACTTCCTTATCTTGACTCTGGTTTCCTCATTTCTTAATGAAGTTTTGGTCGTAGTGATCATTGAAATCTCAGCTGCAACATGAGGCTGTGAACCTCTGATTTACCTGCTAGATATTTCCCTCTTTGTCTATACTGGCATAAAGAAGTTGTACTTTGATAGATATGGGAGAGGAATTTGGTTTTGAATGATCCTTTTGATACTGTTTTAGGTGCTGATCAGCTTTGGAAAGCAGATGAAAGAGATACCTCTTACCTATACATAAAGAACAATGTGACTTCAATTAATGCATATTAAGTGCCAGTTTTAAGGGGTCCCTATAAAAATTATAATACTTTGGTAGATCAAAACAGTATAAAGAGAGACTATTGCATCTAATGGGATGATGTCTATATGTGTATTTCTGGCAGCTTTCAAATTGGGGCTTTTTCTCCCTTATGAGCATGCCAAAATCTTGCATCTAACAGTTCTAATGACATTTTCAATAGCTTCCATTGACAGACACACACACGCACACATACACAGTCACTCACAGTATATTATCTAGTAAAGTGGTTGTGGAATTAACATTTTTCCTGGAAGGAATATATCTGATTTAATGACCAAATCGTTTTAAAGCAGCACAACAGAATTTCACAGGAACTAAATCTATTTCTTCACACCGATCATGCATGTTTTACTCAAGCATTGAGTCATTAGCATGTTTATAATGGTTCTAATTTAGCACAACATTTTCTGAATTTTATCCTTGAGTCATTTACAAATTGTTCATATTGAATAAACAAAGGAAACAGATTGCATTTTATACTTAGTAATTTATCTGAAAGAAGAGGGGAGGGTTAATTGTTTTAAAGTTTTGGTCTGTTTGGGGAAGTGAGCCTGCTTTTTTCATTGCTAGGCATAAATGCCATTTCTCTTCTTTTCGGGGGCGGGGGGAGGCTATGGAGGAGTAAAATGAAAAATTAGGACCAGGACAAGATTGGCCACTCCCAGAGGGGAGTGTGGAGCAAAAGGGGAGCTGGCACGAGATTATCCAAAACAGTTGGTGCATTCCTTAATGATCAAGTGCTTGAGAAGTCCAGCTCTTCCTGGCAGAGCATCTGTGTTGATGTTTATATCATTGCCCTGCTGTATGGGAAAGGCATGCTTTCTCTTGCTGCTTGGCTAAAAATAGGATGGAATATAGCATTGTATGAGATATTTTAAGATAGCAAAAACATTTAAGAGGTTAAAGGTTTGGCTTTTGGATCAAAAAAGATCTGTGATATAACCCATGGTTTTCCTTGCAGACTGAATTTTATCTAGAGCTTGTCAGTGATTCGAACTCTTGGCTAGGCAAGTTATTCTAAGTTCATTTGGTGGAGTCTGAAAAACCCACTTTACTGTCTTTTCTGTCAGCTTCCCAGCATGAAGAGCAGGACTGAAAACAGCCTCTATTTATACTCCCTTGTTCGTATTTGGAAAATCAGTTGTTTCATTGGAGAGAGGGAGAGAGAGAAGGAGAGCACGAGCAGTCATCAGGGAGTGTGCTTTGTACGTTATAGTGACTTCAAAATAAAACTGGCACATTTTAGTGTCTAATTATTTTTAGTGAGCTTGGAGGGTTTTAATTAAAATTTAAGAGTGCTCTTCAAGCTCTCAAAGCTCCAATTTTATCCCAGTGTATTGTGGAGCACTTGCCAGTGTGGAAAAATGTACAGTAACTGGCATGTGCATCTCTGTTTCCTAATGAAAATGTGGAATTGATGATCAGCAGGAACATAAATATATATTGTCAGAATTACTTGTAAACTAAGGTCAAGGATGCTTTTGATAAGTTACTGTTGTTCTTTGGATACATAGAAAATTTATTGCTTTAGAAATGTATGATTCCTATGGTAAAAATAAAAGGGATTGCTTTAATATTTTCTCAAAAGATTTAATAAAGCACTAGGAAATCTGTGTGCAGGGGCAGGAGTCATTGATGTTTCTCACCAAAGTTCTTTTAAAATATTTTCTATGTCATCTTTCTAATTTGTTAGCATTTCAAACTTTAAATATCACTTTGAGGTAAAAGGGAATAATGATAAATATTTATTCCCAGGTAAATTGTTATAAGCCATGATAAAAAAATTTCTCCTTCTCTTTTCCTTTTCCCCTATGATTTAACTTTAGTGATGATTTCTTTATTTACTCTCTTTAATTCTATAAATTTGCTTAGAATAGGAGTTAATACTGCTGCAGCTTTGTTTCGCTAGGAATAATTTAAAATTTTTCCTAAAGTATCATCATATAGATTAGCAAATAAATCTCTCACGTACTCTCACTTCAGATTTCCCTTCAACTGTGAAATTAATTATTAGCATGATAAAGCATTCCTAACTAACCTGGCCTTCGATCTAGGTACATAGGAAGCAGAAACATTGCTTTGCAATCCATTATGCAACATATTTATAAAATATTAGCTCTGAATTATATCTTCCCTTTTTTTTTTCCTTTTTAGGGCCACACCCTCAGCATATGGAAGTTCCAGTCTAAGGGTCCAGCAATGCAGGATCCAAGCTGCCTCTGCAACCTATACCACAGCTCACAGGAATGCTAGATCCCTAACCCACTGAGTGAGGCCAGGAATCGAACCTGCATCCTCATGGATACTAGTTTAATTCATTTCTGCTGCACCACTAGGGGAACTCCTATCTTCCCTTTTTTCCTTAGAAAAAGATAAATTTGCAAAGGAAAAGAAAAAAACAAAAGCTATGCAACTAAGAATTGATTTTTAACATATCAAAACTTTTACATCCTTGACTAAAATATAAGCAAGAACTGAAGTTCAACTCTTGATTTTTGATAGTCATGTTTCTATCACATTGTTTATAAAAATTAGAAAAGATAAATATAATTAAGTCCTGCATTTCATTGAGTATGTGTTGGTTTATGGACACTAATTCTTTCAAAGTAAGAGAAATTAACTTTGGCATTTTGCAATTTATACTGAAGTGTTATGGCTTACATTCATTTTAAATATATATATGTTCTGCTGACACTTAATATTATAATGTGTGATGCTTTATCTCAATTTCCAAAAGGTATGTAGTTTCTTTCCTATTTAGCTGAAGACAACTCTGGTCAAAATACCAAAATTTGAGCTGTCAAACTCAGATAATAAAATACACTGTATATTTTTTCATTGTTTTGAGGACTGTGGCACTACCATAACTCTATTAGTTGTTTTCAAGGCAATCATGTAAAACATAATTATCTGTGTAGAATTATCCAAGAATATCTGGGTGATGTTCAGTCCTTTTTTTCCACTTGGATTCCCGCGTGACTACTGAGTTAAAGCTATTTTGCATGACCTTACTCTTTCTCTGTACATGACGCAAACTGGACTCCTTTACTTAATTTGACCTTTTTGATTTTTGCATTTGTGCATGATCAGAACGCGGCAAAGTCTGATCTGATGAATTGCCTCTATAAAACTAGTGTCCTATTAATGTAGTTGAAGTATATGACTCTTCATACTTACTTTTAATTTTTACTCTACTTTTAATTTTTATCCTTACCTGGATATTGTTTGGCATGGGAAATGTGAAAAGATAAATTTAATTTTTAACTTTATTACATATCTCCTTATTTCAAGTCAGAAACATCTTGGTGGAGGCAGTAGTGTCTTCTGCACGTGCCATACGTAACAGCAACCTGCATCTTATTGTTTTTTTCCCCTCACCTTATTTGTTTTACATCATAGTGTGGAATGTGCTTAACACTAATTGTGGTTTGTATACCCTTAGAGGTCTGGTAGTCAGCTAATTATGTAAGAAAGCTGAGATTTTCAAGAGACCTCCTCAGAGTCTTGAATCTTCTTGGAACTCCCAGAATTGAAATTAAATATCGATAAGTTTGTATTTAGTGACCTTTATTGTCCTGTAGGTAAAGGCAGTCAGCGATTATTATTAAATATTTTTGTGGGTCATAAATATAGACAGACAAGTACTGTTTTATTTTACCCCCTCAACTTCTTCTACTGAAATGGGAACTCATACAGCTAGGTTAACTCAGCATTATGGTGAGAATTTATTTTCTAATAGGGATGTGAAATGTTTTGAATTTATTAACTGTTTTACTAATGAGTAATTTTTATGTGAAGCTGTGTCTGCATGGTTTGATTTATGTTTGAAGTGTGTGTTCCTGCTATCTATATAGTTCTGTTTTTCTCTCATGAAGTTTCGGCATTCTTTTCCTCGAGCTCTGAAAGATTTTAGGTCTATTAATAGAAATGGGAAATATATTTTAGCTGGTTTTACATTTACTGTATCTAATCCTAGTTTATGAACCTCATCTGAATTTGTGATCAGTACTAGTAAATTGCTCATTTGTTTTGACCACTGTAATATATACTCTCAATTCAAATTAACCAAATAAATTATATTTAGCATTTACATCAATGATTATCAGTTTAGTGCAATGTTATAATATGTATAAAAGGGTAAAAAAATATAACTGAGTAGGATAAGAAGTCGAAGCCATTTTGTTGATTATTCTTATACATGATCTAATGTCATATCTATCTATCTCAAAAACTTAAACCTGAATTGAGAGTAATCGCTGATAGGTGTGGCTTTGAAGATTTGCTTAACTGTCAAACCTAGTTATTATCATTTCTCTGACTTTAGCATGAAAACAAAATATGGATAGAACAAAGTATATACCTTGTTTCTGAATTTAAAGTAAAAGTAGCAAGAGACTATGTTGGAAATTAAATACAAACTGAACATACGCATATGCATGTAGGCCCTATTGGCAGGTAATTCAGAATCCAGTTTTTAATCACAATGGTAGATCACTTGTTGAAGCCTAGGAAAATAATTAATAGGAAAAACTGGAAGGAAAGAAGGAGGAAAGGTAAGAAGGGAAGATATAAAGGAAGGAACAGAGAGCTTTCACTTAATAGAATCAGGCCGACTTCTATTTAGAAAGAACTTTAGCTTAGTGATAGGGAGTGGTATAGTTGTTCTTCATCAGCCATTTCCTGACACACTGATCTGGATTCCATCCTTTCCTTGACTGATTGATCATGTCATGGACAAATGTTAATTGTTTTCACCAATACTTTCTAACCATGCAGAGGTCTTCTCATCACTTACCCAGGGCTCAGTGTCCTTTTCTAAAGCTTATCTGGTTTCTAAAACCCTTCAGATCCATCTTGACCTTACTGTCACTCTGAAAAATTCAAGGCAAATTTAGAAATTGGAGAAAAAATGAAAGGGAAAATTTGCTAAAGAGACAGGTGGCTTTTGGAATTGAAGTAACTATTTTAAATATAATTTTAAAAAGAAGTTATCAGAATTTTGACACTTGGAATGTTAAAGTTTAATGGGAGTATGCTTTGCACTAAGGATTTAGTATTTAAATCGTCATTCCCTTTTGGAAACATGGACTGTTTATTAAGATTTGAGGCTTAAAAGATACACAAGGAAATAGTTGCAAGCAGTTGCTCCATCTGAAGAGAGAAAAAAATAACTCATTGATAAAATTGTTCTAATTATTAGAACATTCTAAAATTTAAACTTCTGTAAACTTTATGAATCTTTATAGAAACAAGTGTAATCACTCCCTATAATCGAGTATGCTATTTAGAAATTCAGTAGGTCAAACAGCGTTTAAGTAAGGAATTTTTTGAAAAGATCATGTGTCTCTTTTTATATACAAGAAAAATTTTAGCTGTTTTCATTACTGGGAGACAGAGAACATCTTGACTTTATTTTCTTTACATTTTACTCTAAATGGGTATTTTACAAAAGTTGCCATATATTTATTTCTTTTTTAAAGACTAAGTAGTTACAAGTTGATTGGTCTCTTCTCCCTTGAAGATTTGTCATTCTTCCTTGAATAGCATGTGAAATTTGCTTAGATTAAAAAAAAAATCACCTGGATTAAAAGGAATAATACCTAAATCTAAGCCTGTAGGAAAGAGCCCCCTTTTCTGCCCTGTCAGTCTAAAAAAATGATAAATGCTGGCTGAATATTAGTATAATTATAATAGCAAGATAAGATTGAGCATTGTCTTTTTCCCCTGAAAATAGTTTAAATAATGTTCCATCAAAAAAAATTTAGTTGTATTTTGTAATAGAATACTATATTGTCTGTATCCTAGGGCTAAAACAATAGCAACAGAAATAGCTTTGATCATTTTTTTTTCCTTTTGTTGTTTTAGGGCCACACTCACGGCATGTGGAGGTTCCCAGGCTAGGGGTCTAATCGGAGCTGTAGCCACTGGCCTACGCCACAGCCACAGCAACGCGGGATCCGAGCCGCGTCTGCAACCTACACCACAGCTCACGGCAATGCCGGATCGTTAACCCACTGAGCAAGGACAGGGATCGAACCCGCAACCTCATGGTTCCTAGTCGAATTCGTTAACCACTGCGCCACAACGGGAACTCCTTGATCATTTTTGAATGACAGAATTTCTCCATAAACTGGCCTTCTGGATTTGTGATAATTTTAATACTTGAAAATACATATGTAATATTTTTAATACTTACTTTTGTATTTTAATAGATTCCTCCTGCATGGAAAAACTACTTTCAAAAGATTGGAAGGAAAAAATGGAAAGATTAAATACCAGTGAACTTCTTGGAGAAATTAAAGGTACAATATAAAAATATCAAACATCTTAATGTAGAAATGTTACTTTGTACCACAACACATTTAGCTTATCTTCTGTACCCTAACATTAAATTCTTACTTCTAATATTTTTTTATGTTTTAAAGGGTAAATGAATAGTGTGTTCCTGAAGTTTTATCCTTTTGTAATGTTTGTAGAAGGAAATTTTTGCCCTCTCTTTTTATTAGTTTGTAAACATGTAACTTATAGGATAAGCTGTTTCAGTCACTTACTGAACAAAAATTCTGAAAAAGAAAATGTTATTTAAAGATGAACAAATTAAGTTAAAGGTAATTTTAATGTTTCCTTTAGAAATCATAATAATAGCTTAATTTATGAATCAAAATCATTGATTTGAATTTCTTCTGATCAAGGAGTCAACTGTAGTACCTATAAAAAAGTTTATAGAATGTGCTCTTTATTGTTCGTGGGTGGATTCTGAGGCCTATTTACCTTGTTAAAAATCCTTGGCTCTGTCACTTATTACATGAATGATTTGGGGCAAGACACTGAAGTTTTCTATGTTCTGAATTCCTTGTTATCTAAAATGAGAATAATACAAGTATCTATCTTACAAGGTCATTAAGAGAATTTAGTGTATGTAAAGCTTTTAAAACCTATTGGCACTTTAAAAAGCCCTCATGAGGGGAAGTTGTGGTGGTCATTAGTAACTGCACATAGGATTGTAGGTTGATTAATCTAAAATAGATTTTCACAGGATTTATCATTTCATGATCTCTTACGTGGATGAGGTTGAGCATCTTTTTTTTTTTTTGGTCTTTTTAGGGTCGTACCCATGGCATGTGGAGGTTCCCAGGCTAGGGGTCGAACTGGAGCTGTAGCTGCTGGCCTATGCCACAGCTGCAACAATGCAGGATCTGAGCCACGTCTGTGACCTACACCACAGCTCATAGCAATACTGGATCCTTAACTCACTGAGCAAGGCCAGGGATTGAACCTGCATCCTCATGGTTCTTAGTCAGATTGGTTTCTACTGAGCCATGAAGGGACCGATGTTATTATTTTAAACATGTCATGAAGAGAGCAATCTCAATCCATTACAGAATTAAGATACTATATCAGTTAAGAAGTTATACTTTTTGCCCAACTCTCCCTTCTTGATTCCTTTATGGAGATTAAGTACTATATCACTAGTGTTTAGTATCATGAATAGAATCCATTGTAATATATTAATTTTATCAGTTGTCCCTTATGGACAGTCATCCTACTGATTTTGAACTAACAATTTGAGGGCTAAATTACATTAGCTTTTGAATTTATCAAATGATTTCAGGTGAATTATTCCCACTGGTGGTGGATAATTTCTCACTTAAGATGAACATTTGGTAATAGTTATCTGATAAAAATTTTATATTAAATTTATTACAGAAAATTGCCTAGGTTCAGCCATGTTATGCTCAACTCAAATGAAGAAAAAAAGGAGTCATCTTTTTTCTAAGGAATAATTAATAACTCATTCTATTAACTAACACAATATCAAAATCAAGTGAAAATTGGACATTATTTTGAATTTCACTGCTTCTGCTTTGTACTCATAAAGGCCATTTGCTTTTTCAGAAAAAAAAAGCTCAACTTATAACTGATGTTTAGAAAAAAATCATCAGTGACATATTTTTTATCCAACTGCGATAACGTGGTGTGTGCTACTTTCGACGTCATTCTGTGTTTTCTTCCCTTTCCAAAGTCATTGGTTTTATAACAGTGAGAATAGAAATGATTTATGCAAAGACAAACTTTTGCTGGCATGAATGATGGGGGTCTTGCTTTCCCTTAGTAATGTGGAACCTAACATTTTATTGTGTTAAGATTCAGCTTCCAGTTTTTACACTTTATTTTTCCCCTCCGACTTTCTTTATTTTTTTATTATAAAAATGCAAAAACTGTACTAGTTTTA
>PVHT021183666.1:30073649-30255782 GCA_004024745.2 Catagonus wagneri
CTGTACTAGTTTTAGATAGTCAAAATGTATAAATCTTGAAAGTGAAACACATGCGAAATTAGGCTTTTCAAATTCTTTAACCTTTTTCCTCTGGATTCTGTTTGGAATATGCAGACTTTCATTTGTGTGCCACATTTAGCTTTATGGACATAGAAGTACAAATTCTTACCAAATTTTTCATTTTGACTTACCCTACAGAAGTGTCTCTTTTTACATCCTAATGTTTTATCACCATAAACATTATACAGAAAATATGCCAATAATATAATAAAAAAAGAAAAAATTAAAGTAGTATTCAATTTGTTTGATTCAGCCACTGCTGAAACCCAGCCTACATTTTTAGTGTAGATGAGATCAGGTTTGTTATAAGCTGCCAAAATTAGTTCTAAGTCTTCTGTATTATTTTAAATACAGTCTCTAAGAAAAGCATATTATTATGGCTTATCAGTATTTATACATCTCGTGTTGTGTATTTATATACATCTTATTATTTTCCCTCATTAAAAAATTCATACATAGTTATTGTCAAAAGTATGTAAACACACTCAAAGGAAAATATAATTGTCCTTTAATTCTACTTGTATTATAGTATGTATCATTTCCATTTTAATTTATGTATATGCATTAAAATTTTTCTTTTACAAAAGAACTTTTATTGTTCTTTTGTAATCTATTTTTACTAAATAATGATGTGAATTTCCTTGTGATTAAGTCATCTTCTAAAGTATTACTTTTATTTGCAGGAAATATTGCATAAAATGAGGTTTTCATAATTTGACTGAGTCTTTTATTCAACATTTAAGTTATTTTTATTTTTTGTCACTATAAAGAAAACCTTGAATATGAATAAATATTTTAATACTTTGTCTTAATTAGTGGTTACTTTCTTAGGATATATTCCTAAAAAGTGAAATTACTCAGTCAAAGAATATGTTCATTTTAAAAAAGACTTTTGATTCACATTGCCGTGATTCCTTTCAGATATAGTGTTCTGTGCTCTCGTCAGTAGTATCTGCAAGTACTCTTTTGCCCTCAATAGCAAGTACCATAACTTTGAACACTTCTTGGCAATTTAATAGGGTAATATAACATATTATTGATGATTTACTTTGAATTTATTATTAAGAATGAAGAGTTACACAAATATATTTGTATAAAATATCTCTTCCTGGAGTTCCCATCGTGGCTCAGCAGGTTTCAAACCCGACTAGTATCCACGAGGATGAGGGTTCATCCCTGGCCTTGCTCAGTGGGCTAAGGATCTGGTGTCGTCTTGAGCTGTGGTGTAGGTCACAGATGTGGCTCGGATCCTGTGTTACTGTGACTGGGGTGTAGGCCAGCAGCTGTAGCTCCCCTAGCCTGGGAACTTTATATGCCTCAGGTGCAGCCTTAAAAAAGCAAAAAAAGTCTCTTCCTTTGTGAATTGTCTATTTATGTTGTTATTACATTTTTCCTTTAAAGGATTTATCTAATTCTTATTGTTTTATAAGACTCTGAAAGAATATTTTAATATTAAGTTTTACCTGTCATATATGTTACATTTTGTCATTTTGTTCACTTTATGGTTTTGTTGTCAAATCTTTCCTTCCCTTTTTGAATTTTTTTTTCCTGTTTGGCTTTGTTTAGAAAAACTTCCCCTACTCTAAGATTATACAATATTCTACTGTATTTTCTTCAATTCTTTGACAATATTTGTATATATTAAATTCTTTATTCCTGTTGAATATATTTTGATGTATAATTTCACTCAGAGATATATCTTAATTTTTTCTTCAGCAATTAACTCAATATTTCTGTATCATTTATTAAATAATCTATCTTATCCCTTCTGACTTGAAATAACATCTTTTATTACCTACTAATTGCATATTTAGAGCAGTTTCTCAGTTTTTGGTTTTATTCCATTTATCTTTCTATCTAAACTTTTAAAGTGCTATGCTATATTAATTACTATAGCCATATGTATATATGTTTTTTTTTTTTTTTAGGGCTGCACCCACGGCACATGTAGGTTCCCAGGCTAGGGGCTGAATTGGAACTGCAGCCACCGGCCTATATCAGAGCCACAGCAATGCCAGATCTAAGCCATGTCTGGGACCTACACCACAGTTCACAGCAACACCGGATCGTTAATCCACTGAGCAAGGCCAGGGATCGAACTGGCAACCTCATGGTTCCTAGTCGGATTTGTTAACTGCTGCGCCACGACGGGAACTCCACTTTATAGTATTTTTGAAAAGTATTCCAAGACGTCATTCATAGTTTTCTTTAAGACGTTTGTATGCTTCCCTAAAGTTTATCTTTAGACTTAAAAGTTGTTAACTAAAATTCCAAATTTTTTTTTGTGTGTGTGTTTTTAAAAATTTTATTGGAATATAGTTGACTTACAAAGTTGTATTAATTGTTAATTTCAGGCATACAGCAAGATAAATCATATATATATGATTTTTTTTGTGTCTTTTTGCCTTATCTAGGGCCGCACCCACGGCATATGGAGGTTCCCAGGCTAGGGGTCTAACAGGAGCTGTAGCTGCCGGCCTTTGCCACAGCCACAGCAACGCGGGATCCGAGCCGCGTCTGCAACCTACACCACAGCTCACGGCAACGCCGGCTCCTTAACCCACTGAGCAAGGCCAGGGATCGAACCTGCAACCTCATGGTTCCTAGTCGGATTCGTTAACCACTGAGCCACAACAGGAACTCCTATGATTTTTTTTATTTCATATAAAAATCCATGCATGTATCCATTTTGTTTCATGTAAAAATACACATATCCATTCCTTTTCAGATGTTTTTTCCAATATAGGTTATTACACAATATTGAGTAAGTTTCCCTGTGCTATACAGTAGATTCTTATTACAAATCTATTTTATATGTTGTGGTGTATATATATAATTTATTTCTCTCCCCCATGTTTTTAAAAAGATTATAAGACTATGGGGGTAAACTGACATCTTTTTGTGTTGCATCTTTCTTTCTATTCCAAATAACTTACTCAATTGTTTATGTCCCTCAGCAGCGTATGGAAGTTCCCAGGCTAGGGGTCGAATTGGAGCTGTAGCTATTGGCCTGCACAACAGCCACAGCAATGCAGGATCCGAGCCACGTCTGTGACCTACACCACAGCTCATGGCAATACTGGATCCTTAATCCACCGAGTAAGGCCAGGGATCGAACCTGCATCCTTCATGAGGTTGACATGGATGCTAGTCAGATTCATTAACCACTGAGCCATGACGGGAACTCCCATATTTTTAAATGCATAGTGTTCACATTTCCTTTGATGTTTTCTCTATAATATTTAATATTTTACTTGCTTTTTTTTTTGAACATCTGCACCTGTGGCATATGGAAGTTCCTGGGCTAAGTGTCAAATCAGAGCTACAGCTTAGGTCTACACCACAACCACGGCAACACCAGATCCTTAACCCACTCAGTAAGGCCAGGAATCCAACCCGCGTCCTCACAGAGACGTTGGGTCCTTAACCCACTGAGCCGCAACAAGAACTCCTTTTTCCAACTTGCTCTTATGAAATATTCTTCATATTGCTTCCTTTTTGCTGCTATATTTAGGGATGTCAGTGAATTTTGCTGGTTCATTTTATAACTTCCCTTTTTATCAAACTTATTAGCTCGTCATATTTCAGCTGATATGTTTTCTCCTCTTTTTTGACAGTTATTTGATCCCTTTTTTTTTTTCATCCCTTTTAGCACATTGCCTAGGATGTCAAGAATAATACTAAGTAATACAGGCAATAGCAGGTATTTTGTGTAGTTTTTAATATATGGAATTAAAAAAATATTTTCATCATTAAGCATTATATTGACTATTGACTTAAGATATCCTTTATCATTTAAAAAACACTGTAGTCATAGTTTATTAGGAGTTTCTATGAGAAATTGCATTTTAGTTTATGGCGTATCTTCCTGGTTTTTGTTTTCAAATTTTCTGATGAAATAAACCCTGATTAGTCATGGGGTAGTCTTGTTTAATGCACTGCATCTGTAATTGTAAATGAGATTAGTTTGTGTTTTTCTTTATTTGTGCTATTTTTGTTAATTTTTAGTACCAGAGTTCATGAAATTATAAAGCTTTTCATCCTTTTCTGTGGAGAAAGGCTATGTAAAAATATTGAATGGATAACATGGGAATCAGTTATTCCTTGAAATTCTGAAAGAATAAACATAAAATATTTAGGCCTAGAGTTTTCTTTGGAGATAATTGTTTTTCTTACATTTCTAGTTTATATTTTGTCAGGAAAAAAATTTCTAGAAAATTAAATATTTTACTAAGATTTTCAAAAATATAAGTATTGTTTTAAAATACAGTATTTACTTTAAGTTTTGTATTTATTTGCTGTTATATATTCTATTTGAATTTTGCATATTTGTATTCTCTCCCTTTTGTTCCTCAGTTTTACTTGCTGCTGGTTTTTCATCACAGCTCATGGCAACGCCAGATCCTTAACCACTGAGTGAGGCCAGGGATCGAACCCTCAACCCCATGGTTCCTAATAGGATTCTTTTCCCCTGTGCCACAACCAGAATTCCTAGTGGTTTTTCTTTTTGTCTCTCCCCTCTGACTCTCCAGTAAGGGTCCAGCTTTTAGGTTTACATGTCAGTTCTTCTGCTTTTAAGTATTCTAACTATTTAATCTTGCTTTTACCTTTGTTATCTCTCCCTTCTTTGTTTTCCTTATACTTTTTCTTTTGTTTATTTTCTTATACTTTCTAATTTTCTAAGTTGAATATTTCATTTTAAACATTTGCCATTAATTAATAAGACATGTTTATCCATGAATGTGTTTGCAGAATTGGCTTTTACATCCCATAGGTTTGAACTTTTAGAATTCTCATAGTCATTATTTTCTAAACAGCCAACATTTATATAATTTTCTAACTGATCTTTTGTTTCTATGTCACTCTTAAATTTATATCTTCTTTTGGATTCAAGAGTATAATGAGGCTGGGAAAGTGAGGAAATAGTCTCTATCACTACCACTGGAAAATTCTATGTGATGTGCTAGAAGAATTAAAGTGTGGGCAGGAGAATGGATAAGCCGTAGTGAAAAATGAATCTTCAACTTTAATATTACAACATAATAAAAAACAATATATTAATGATCTTTTTAGATTTTACTTTTAAAAATGCCATTGCTTTCAAATAAAAGTCTTATTATCTAAATGAGGTAAAGCAGTATTTCTCAAACCCTTTAATAGGAGTTGGAATATTGCTGAAGTCTGAGAAACAATGAATCACATTTTTTTTTTTTTTTGTCTTTTTGCCTTTATGTGGAGCCGCACCGCGGCATATGGAGGGTCCCAGGCTAGGGGTCTAACAGGAGCTGTAGCTGCCGGCCTTTGCCACAGCCACAGCAACGCGGGATCCGAGCCGCGTCTGCAACCTACACCACAGCTCACGGCAACGCCGGCTCCTTAACCCACTGAGCAAGGCCAGGGATCGAACCCGCAACCTCACGGTTCTTAGTCGGATTCATTAACCACTGAGCCACGAAGGGAACTCCTGAATCACATATTTTTAGTGGACTTGTCTCTGAGTCTTATCTAATATTCTTTAAGAGAAAATCTCATCCCTAACCTCCCATCATGTTCCCATAGGTAGCCTCTTTTAGGGCAGCATTTATTGAGGATAGAATGCTATAATTTGCTTTATTTAATAGCAATAATCTCAAAGTAATAATTAAACCAAGGTAACATTATTATAAGTATTGTTAAATAAATTTGCTTTTAAGACTTTAATGAAATATATCATAAAATGAGGAGACCTTTGCCTTGGTCCAGTAGTACCTAAAGTATTGTGTTCTAACTGGGTTACCATATTTTAAAGGATTTGTTGTGAAATTCGAGTTTATCAAAAGTTGTTAGAATGATGAATAAATTTGAACATTTAATGTGAATAGTAATTAATGACCTAGGGAAGTTTGACATAATGCAAGTTAGCTGGTTGGAGTTTTGTTAAGTAGAGGTGGATGAGATTGTTGTGTGGTTTTAGGGGGTTAAGGTAATAGGAAAATTGTTCTCAATATACAAAAGAACTTAGAAGCAGTTAATGGCTACCTGACTTTGATGCACTTAGGCTGTGTTGAGAGACTACCTTGAATATAGTATATTTTCAATAAATATTTATTAAATGGGTAAGTGAATGGGTGAATTAATAAAATAAAGTCAGTAGAAAGGAGTTCCCATTGAGGTTCAGTGAGTTAAGAACCCAGAGTTGTCTGTGTGAGAATGTGAGTTTGATCCCTGGCCTCACTCAGCGGGTTAAGGATCTCGCATCGCCACAGGTTGTGTTTCGGCTGAGTCTGGGATCCAGTGTTGCTGTGGCTGTGGGGTAGGTAGGCCTGTAGCTGCAGCTCTGATTTGACCCCTAGCCCAGAAACTTCCATATGCCACAGGTGTAGCTATTAAAAAAATTTTTTTTTAAATCAGTAAAAATGTAAACAGAGATAGTGTAGAGGGATATTCCTACTCTACATGTTATCTTCATGATCTCCTAAAATCCCTTAAAAATTATAATATATTTATTACATTTTCTTAATTATAAGACAGATCTTCAGTATGTTATCCATTTCTTTACAGTAGGTAATATAGTAAATACTTTTAACAGATGCTTTACTGTTTTTGGCCATGTGCTAAAACACCTACATTATTTTATTAGAACCTTTTGGCAACCCAGTGAGGTAAATATTTTTATATTGATTTTATGTATAAGTAAAATTGGACTAAGGAATTAAATGTCTTGTTTGTGTCACTAAGAAAGTTGTGGATATAGGTTTTGAATTCTGGTCACTAAAGCCTCTGTTTAGTATAATACAGAACATTTTTCAAATTCTTCAGAGTCTTAGAATTCTGCATTGGGCACAAAGGGAAGACAGACTCTGGTCTGTTTCTCCCTCCCACAACACACAAACAACCAAAATAATTCCCTTTTTGCTCTTTTTTATATAAGCGAGGTAGTATAGCAAAGCAGGAGTGGGTATAGGTAATATAGTTTTTTCCTCTAGTTGTATTTATCATTTTTAAAAATTGAGATATAGTTGATTTACAGTGTTAAATAGTATCATATCATCCATAAAGAGTGACAATTTTGCTTCTTCCTTTCCAAATTGTATTCCATTTATTTGTTTTTCTTATCTTATTGCTATTGCTGGGATATCCAATACTGTAGTGAATAAAATTGATGAGAGTGGGCGTCATTGTCTTGTTCTTGATCTTAGGAGATGCTTTCAGGTTTCGACTGTTGAGAGTAATGTTAGCAGTGGGCTGATCTTATATGGCCTTGATTGTGTTGAGGTATGTCCCCTCTACACCCACTTTCTGGAGAGTTTTTTTTTTAAATCATAAATTGATGTTGAATTTTGTCAAAACCCTTTCCCACATTGGTTGAGATGACTATATAATTTTATTTTTCAGTTTGTTAGTGTGGTGTATCATATTGATTGATTTTCAGATATTGAACTATGCGTGCATCCCTGGGATAAATACACTTGATCATGGTGTATAATTCTTTAAATGTATTATTGGATTTGCTAAGGATTTTTGAACCTATGTTTGTCAGTAATACTGGTCTATAATTTTCTTTTTTGTATGTGATATCTTTGCCTGGTTTTGGTATCAGTTGGATGTTGGCCTCACAGAATGAGTTCAGAAGTTTTCTTCCTCGGCAATTTTGTGGAATAAGTTGAGAAGGATGTGTTAACTCTTCTCTAAATGTTTGTTAGAATTCACCTAGAAGTCATGTAGCCATAGACTTTTGTTTGTTGGAAGTTTTCAAACTATAGATTAAATTTTATTACTGGTAATACGTATTGGTCTATTCGTATTTTATATTTCTTCCTGGTTCAGTCTTGGAAGATTGTATATTTCTATGAATTTGTCCCATTTTTTTCTAGGCTGTCCATTTTATTGATACAGTTCTTCACAGTAATCTTATGATCCTTTGTATTTCTGTGGTGTTGACTGTAAACTCCTTTTAAATTTCTGATTTTATTTATGTGGCCCTCTCTTTTTTTCTTTATGAGTCTGGCTAAGGGTTTATCAATTTTGTTTATCTTTTCAAAGAATCAGCTCTTAGTTTCATTGATCTTTCCTGTTTTTTTTAGTCTCTATTTTATTCATTTCTGCTTTGATCTTTATAATTTCTTTTCTTTTACTAACTTTGGGTTTTGTTTGTTCTACTTTTTCTAGTTCCTTTAGGTTAAATTGTTTATTTTTAATTTTTCTTTTTATTGAGGTAAGCTTGTATTGCTGTAAACTTTCCTCTTATAATTGTTTTGCTGCATAGCATATATCTTGGATTTTTGTATTTTTTTCATTCGTCTCCAGATATATTTTGATTTTTTTTAGATTTCTTCAGTGATCCATTGGTCGTGTATTAATATGTTGTTTACCCTCCACGTATTGTTTTTTGCAATTTTTTTTTTCTTGAAGTTGATTTCTAGTCTCATAGGGTTTGGTTGGAAAAGATGTTTGATATAATTTCAGTTTTCTTAAATTTAAAATTTAGAAAGACTTGTTTTTTGGCCTAGCCTGTCATCTATCCTGGAGAATGTTCCATATGCACTTGAAAAGAATATGTATTCTGCTGCTTCAGGATGCAATATTCTATATGTGTCCACCTGGCCTAATGTGTTACTTAAGGCCAGTGTTTCCTTATTGATTTTCTGTCTGCATGATCTGTCCATTGATGTAAATGGGGTGTTAAAGTCTGCTACTTTTATTGTGTTAATGTCAGTTTCTCCCTTTATGTCTGTTAACGTTTGCTTTATGTATTTAGGTGGTCACATAGCAAGAACAGAGTTTGATTGCATATATATTTACAGTTGTTATAACTTCTTGTATCAGTCCCTTGATGTCCTAATTTGAATCTTGTGACAGTTTTCTTTTTAAAGTCTATTTTGTTTAAGTATTGCTACCCTTGCTTTCTCTTTATTTTCATGTGCATTGAATTCTCTTTTCTATCTTTTCACTTTCAGTGGGTGTGTATATTTAAATCTGAAGTGAGTCTCTTCTAGGCTGCACATATACAGGTCTTGTTTTTATATCTATACAGCCACTATGTCTTTTGATTAGAGAAATTAATCAATTTACACTTAAAGTCATTATTGATATGTATGGATTTATTGCCATTTTGATAATTGTTTTAGGTTTTTGTAGTTTTTTCCCCCTTCTTCTTTTGTTCTCTCCCCCTGTGATTTGATTCATATCTTTAGTGTTATGTTTAAATTTCTTTTTTCTGTGTGTGTTTTATAGATTTTTGGGTTACCATGTGGTTTGTATATAACAGTATTTTTATGAATAATTATTTTAAGTTGCTGATCTCTTAATGTCAAATGTATTCTAACAACCGTATATTTTTTACTTTTTTTTCCCCTTATTATTACTGTTTTTGACATCATATTTTACATCTATTTGTTTTGTGTACCCCTTAACTGCTTATTGTGGATATAGATGATTTTACTATTTTTGTATTTCAGCATTTCTACAAGTTTTGTACATGGTTGATAAACTACCTTTACTGGCTGTTTGCCTTTCCCAGTGAATTTTTTCCTTTAGTAATTTTCATGTTTCTAGTAGTGGCCTCTTCTTTTTGACTTAGAAAAAGTCCCTTGAACATTTCTTATAAAGCTAGTTTGGTCGTGCTAAACTCTTAGCTTTTGCTTATCGTAAAGCTTTTGATCTCTCCATCAAATCTGAATGAAAGCCTTGCTGGCTAGACAGTATTCTTGGTTGTAGGTTTTTTCCCCTTCACCAGCTTAAATATATTGTACCACTCTCTTCTGGCCTGTAGACTTTCTGCTTAAATGTCAGCTAATATCCATATGTGCATTTCCTCGTATGTAATTTTTTTCTTTCCCCTTGCTGTTTTTGGTACTCTCTCTGCATCTTTAATTTTTGCAATTTTAATATTACAGTGTGTCTTAGTCTGGTCCTCTTTTTGTCCCTGTTTGGGACACGTTCTACTTCCTGGACTTAAATGTCTGTTTCCTTTCCCGGGTTATGGAATTTTTCAGCCAAAATGTCTTTAGATATATTCTTTGCCCTCTTCTCTCTCTCTTATGCTTCTGGAACCCCTGTAATGTGAATGTTAGTACTTTTGATGTTGCCCCAGAGGTCTCTTGAATTGTCTTCATTTCTTTCCATTCTTTTTTCTTTTTTCTGTTCAGCTTCAGTGATTTCCACTACTGTGTTTTCCAGCTTGCTTATCCATTCCTTTGTATTATTTAGTCTACTCTTGATTCATTTAGTGTATTTTCCATTTCAGTTATTGTATTATTTATCTGAGTGATTTCTTTGTATTTTCTAACTCTTTGTTTAAAACTCCTAACTTCCTGCTCTGTTCATCCATTTTTCTCCTGAGTTCTGTGATCATCTTTATGATCACTATCTTAAGTTCTTTCTAGGGTAGATTTCTTACCTCCATTTCACTTAATTCTTCTGAGGTCTTGCCTTGTTCCTTCATTTGGAACATATTCTTCTGCCACCTCATTTTGCCCAATTTGCTGTTTTTATTTCTATGTATCTGGTGTGTTGGTTGTGTTTCCCAACCTTGAAGTGGCCTATTATAGGAGACATCTAATGCTCTCAGCAGCACACTCCCCACTGGTCACCACGCTGTATGCTCAACCCCTGCATGGGCTGCTTTGGGTCTTTCTGTTGTGATGGGCTGCTAATGTGGGTGGTCTGTTAGGTGTGGCTGGCACCCAGTCTGGTTGGTTTCCAAGCCTTGCCTTTTCTGGAGGCTGCTGGCCACTGGTTGGTGGGGCTGGGCCATGACGTGGCTGGCTGAAGAACCTTGGGGGGCTCTGAGGCTGGTGCTGGTTCACTGGTGACTATCATTGGAGTCCAAGAGATCCCATGGCTGATACCTACCCACTGGTGGTTAAAGCAATGTCCTAGGGCTAATGTTGACCTATAAGCAGGAAAAGCCAGGTCCTAGGTCCTGGTTGTAGGGTTCAAGGGTCTCAGAGTTGGTGTAGGACAATTGATGAGTGGAACTGTTTCCTGACACAAATGGCTGAGGAGTTCAGCATGTCTTAAAGCTCTTTTGCCTGCTGCTGGGTAGGCTAAGTCCTGCCAAGTTTGGCTAGGGGCAGCAATTCTCCCGTGGCTGATGTCCACTGCTGGTGGATGAGTCTGGTCCTGAGGCTAGAACAGGCTTACTGGTGGGTGGGGCCTGGGAACAGGGAATTCTAGGGATGATGCCTGCCCATGGGTGGATGCAGCTCAGTTCTGGGATCTCTGGCTGTAGGGCTATGGGGGTCCTGGCTCTAGTGCATGTGTATTGGTGTGTAGGGCCAGATCCTTGGCCCTCTGGTGAGCAGGGATGTGTTCAGAGATAGTTATAGGATCAGGGGTTCTTAAGATGGCCTGTCTGATGGTGGGGTAGGGCTGGGTACTGGAGTGTTAGATTTTATGTGTACCCTTTTAGAGTGGAGTCTATTTCCCACAACCCTCTGGGTAAGCCCTACTGGCCTTCAAAACCAAACATTCTGAGGGCTTTTCTTCCCAGTGCAGGATTCCTGGGCCAGGGAGCCCAATGTAGGGCTCAGAACCCTCTCTCCTTGGGGAGAATCTCTGCAGTTGTAATTATTCTTCTGTTTGTGGGTCATCCACCTAAGGGTATAGGTCTTGACTATACTATAACTCTGCCCCTCCCACCCATTTCCTTGTGGTTCCGTTTTTACATCTTTAGTTGTAGAAGAAATTTTCGTGTAAGTTCCAGTTCTTTTTTTTTTTTTTTTAATCAATAGGAGCTCTGTAAATAGTTAAAAGTTTGATATGTCTACGAGAGGAGGTAAACTCAAGTTTTCCATTTTTTTTTTTCAGGGCCGCACCTGCAGCATATGGAGGTTCCCAGGCTAGGGGTTGAATTGGAGCTGTAGCCACTGGCCTATACCACAGCCACAGCAACACCAGATCCTTAACCCACTGAATGAGGCCAGAGATCGAACCTGTGTCCTCATGGATACTAGTCAGATTTATTTCTGCTGAGCCATGATGGGAACTCCTTAAGTTCTTCCTCTCTACCATGTTTGGCAAAAGAACCCCTATAGTAGTTTTTATCTCGATGTAAATCCAGATTCTCGAGAAGGGGAGAATAATACAGTAGAAGGATACAAGGTGAAACTTGATTACTAAAAGTCTATAACCCATTTTGTGTGTATGCTTATTTATTTGAGTTGTACCAAATGAGTGAGGATGCCAGGAAAAGTATGGTGTTGAAACATTTCTAAATGCAATGTTGACATACTAAATGATGTCTAGATCATTAAGATTCATCCTCTGTTTCTATGGTTTATATAGGAGGATCTTAGCCAGCCTCCTTTTGTTGCACACATGCCCCTATATGCTGTGGCTGGCATCTCCTCCTTGGTGTGAAGGTGCCTTGCTGGGCAGTGTGCTCGTGTTTGTCAAACACACAGATGATAAGAGAGAAAAAAATAATGGTGTGATATGAACCAAATAAGGAAAGTAGTGTTTTCCTTCCTTGGTCATTTATGATTAATCATTTCAATATTTACATTTAGGGATTAAGGTAGATGTGCTTGTAGGTATACTCTCCTGCAGCTTAGAAAAATGAGTCTATTTCTGCTAGGGAAAAAGTGATGAAACATAAAATTTTCCATAGAAAATTCTACAAATGATCCCTAATATTTTTAAGTTATTGTTGAAACACAGTTAGTTATTATATAGTTATTCAACTAAAATATCTGAGAGATTTGTTCTAGAGTTTAAATATTACTGCCATATTTCACTGTTAAAAACTTCGAGATTGCTCACTATTACTTCACTAGAGGTTTTACTAAGAGAAATAAAATAAGGAACTGTGTAGCATCAAATAGTACAGGCATACTACAATTGTGTTTGGTGCATGTACTGAAATAAAAAATGAGAATTTATTATAATACAGCTACTATGTGCCACCGAGAGCCTAGTTTCATTTTCGGTTTGGGATGCAAACATAAATCTTTGGAGGAGAGTCCAGAAAGACAGAAGTCATGGTTTCTTTTAGTGCATGGTATATCTTTGAAAATCATATAGTGTAGGTTATTCTTGAGGTAACTTAAACAGTGCTATTATCACCAAAGGGGCAGAATGGATGTAACAGCATTCCCATAGAATTAGTGTTCTGCATCACAGGTTACTACCTTAAATGCCAATTCTCTCTACTAGTTCGGTCACTAGTAAAGGCCTAAACTATGTCTAAGTACTTTTATTGCTTGTTCTGCACATTGCGCTTTCTACAGAATCTTTGCTTTTTAGGAATAGTAGCTCATAGTTACTGGTATTTTCTTTTGTAGGCAATCACAAAAGGACTAGAGTGGTTTTCCAAAAGCTATGACTATACACCTTACATATTCATTTATAAATGAATTTCATAACATTTCCATTTACAAATTTACAACAATTTCTTCATCTGAGAGAATTTAAAAAAAATCTGGAAATGTTTAGAAGTGAATCATTTCCCATTTTTCAATTCCAATATAATCAACAATTTACCTACCTAGTGATTTTTGCTGTCTCACTAGGAAAAAGGATTGAAATAGTAATATTATATCAATGTTTAGATTTCAAGTATTTTGAAAATTTTAAATTGTTATTTCTAAGACAAATTCTCTGTTGCTCTAGAGACCAGCTTGTGAAAGAGATTTAGAGCACATGTAATTTTTTCATTTATTTGTATGAAATGATGTAGAAGAGTGTCAGTATTTTCTCTGTAAATCTGTGAAACTGTAGAACTTCAGAGTAATATCTAGAATTATGGAATCTCCAAAAATTAGAATAGAAGGAGCTTTTCATATTATGAATTCAACTTCTTACTTTCATATGGGGACCCCAATATTCAGAAAAGAAAACTCACTTCCTTAAAATCACATGGTAAATTACTAAGGTGGAATCTTAATTTCCCCCAGATAGCGTGTTTAGCCCATTTCACATAGTCTTTTGGTCATCTTATAATCAACAGTGAGTTTTTATTGCAGAACTCTTATTTAAAGTCCTTTTACTAACAATAAATGCACACTGTGGCTAGTTTTATAAATATATATGCATTATAACACAGCAACACTCAATTTTTAAAAAAATTTACTACTTTGCACAAAGGTAAACATTTCAAAGCTCTCCTTTGCCCTACTCTCTACATCTTTTACTTCTTTTGATTTCTGTTGTGATATATATACAAGCAATTCAAACCTCTCCCCACTTGGGGTTGGAGACACAAGGTCGTCTTAAAATTCAAACAAAAGCTACTGGCAAAAATTACTGCTATGTGATTAAGGTCTAAAGTATTATGATACATTAGAGTTTTTGTTAACTGTTGGGATTAGAAGAAATCGATATTTGGGGGAAAGATCAGTTGGATCTAATTAAGAAATCAATGTTTACTTAAAAGAAAATATGCAAGTTTAATAACAGGTTCTGGCTATAAATATAGCACTGGCTAAAACTGTTTTTTATTATTATTATATTAACCACATAATCGTATTTTAAATTCATTGAACAAGAATCTGAAACTTCTCTTTTAGTAGTTAATTGTTATAATTTAAAATGTAAAACTTTAAAATTATATCTGATTTCAAACCTTTCAATTATAAAATATTCTTATATGTAAAAATAGTCACCAATTATAAAATATTCCTATTGATTCCATTTAAAAAGGCTAATTTTAGCAATAGCTACAGCCTAGACTGGGAAAGAAAGCAAAATTGGTTAAAAGGAAAAAAGATCCAAAGTATTCTTACACAATTATGATTACATTAAATATGTATTAGTCTATTTGGTGACATATCAAAATAAAAGAGAACACATTTTGATATAATTCAAAAACAAGACATTTCAGTTTTTCTTCCTGATTGCTGTGATGAAAATAAACATTATAACCAGCATGGAGAAGAAAAACTATTACTAATTGCAGCCTAGATTTTAAGTAAAATGAAGGTCATTAGCAATTTCCTGGAAGCCATTCAGATTGCTTACCAGGAAATGGTAGCTAGCAGGACATCTGTAATCCTCCTGTGTGGAATTAGTGAAAACATACTGGAGCTTTAACGATGTGTGTTAGATTTAGGCTTATAGTGGAACCTTTCTTTATTAAAATAGCTTGTATTCTTTGAATACAAATGTTTTTTTATTGGTGTACAAACCCAGAATTAGAAATAGACTTTAATTTCCATCCATCCATATATATATATATATATATATATATATATATATATATACATGAATTAATACATACCTGTAGATTGGCGTGGGATTCATAGTAGAATAAGAGATGACAGGGTAACAGCAGAATCTGGGAGTGCAATGTGTTTGGAAAAATTGAAAGAAATTTCTCTTATAACTTGGAATGCTGATTTTACAACATTTTGGGTGATGAATTTAGTCCCATTTTTATTTTTTTCTTTTTTTGTTAGATTTTTATTTCTTCTATTAGTTGATTTACAGTGTTCTGTCAGTTTTAACTATACAGCAAAGTGACTCAGTCATTCATATATATATATTTTCTCAGATTATCCTCCATCACGTTCCATCACAAGTGACTAGATATAGTTTCCTGTGCTAGTCCCATTTTTAGTAGCATCTTCTTGTCTCAATAAAAAGATAAGCAAAGCTTAGTGTTAAGTAAAAATACCTCACAGGACATAAACTTTTGTTTTCATTTTTTTAAAGTCTTATTAAAGTGTAATTTATTTATAATGTTGTGCTCATTTCTGCTATGCAACAAGGTGATTCAGTTATACATACACACACATCCATTCTTTTTCATATTCTCTTCCCATATAGATTATCACAGAATATGGGGTAGAATTCTCTGTGCTATACAGCAGATCCCCACTGACCACTCATTCTGTATTCCACAGAGTGCACATGCCAGACCCAAACCCCTAATCCATCTTTCTGCTTCACTTGTCCCCTTTGGTAACCTTAAGCTTGTTTTTCAAAGTCTGTGAGTCAGTTTCTGTTTTGTAAATAATTTCCTTTGTATCAAGAGTCCACATATAAGTGATATCATTGTCTTTCTTTGTTTGACTTACTTCACTTAGTATGATAATCTCTAGGTCCATCCATGTTGCTGCAAATAACATTATTTCATTATTTTTTATGGATGAATAATATTCCATTTGTATATTACCACGTCTCTTTTATCCATTCTTCTGTCAATGGACATTTAAGTTGCTTCTGTGTCTTGGCTGTTGTTGTTAGTGCTGGAGTGAACATTGGGGTACATTTATCTTTTTGAATTGTGGTTTTATCTAGATATATGCCCAGGAATGGGATTGTTAGATCATATGGTAGTTCTATTTTTAGTTTTTTGAGGAACCTCCATACTGTTTTCCATAGTAGTCGTACCAAATCACATTCCCACCAAAGCATAGGAGGGTTTCCTTTTCTCCTCACCCTCTCCAGCATTTATTGTTTGTAGACTTTCGATGATGGCCATTCTGACTGGTTTAAGTTGGTACCTCATCACAGTTTTGATTTATCATATCTCTAGTAATTAGCAATATTGAGCATTTTTTCCTATGTTTTTTGGCCATCTGCCTGTCTTCTTTGGAGAAATGTTTCTTTAGACCTTCTGCCCATTTTTTTGACTGAGTTATTTGTTTCTTTGATATAGAGCTGCTTGAGGTGTTGGTATATTTTGGAGATTAATCCTGTGTTAGTTGCTTCATTTGCAAATATTTTCTCCCATTCTGGAAGCTGTCTTTTCATTTTGTTTATGGTTTCTTTTGCTGTGGAAATTTTAAGTTTAATTAATTCTACTTTGTTTATTTTTGTTTTTATTTTCATTGCTCTAGAAGGCAGATCCAAAAAGATATTTATACAGTTTATGTCTGAGAGTGTTCTGCCTATGTTTTCCCCTAAAATTTTTATACTGTCTGCTCTTATATTTAGGTCTTTAATCCATTTTGAGTTTATTTTTGTGTATGACATTAAAGAGTGTTTTAATTTCACTTTTTTACATAAAGTCTGACTTCCTCTGCATTATAGTGGGAAATGGGGTCACTGATTTAGAGGCTTTTTTTTTTTTAGCATAGCTTCTCCATATTACCTGAATTATTGTTTGGCTCAATAAGGATAACATCTCTGAAACTATTAAGACTATTAGGTAAAACTTAATAGTAAAACTACTAAGTAAAACTGAGAAGAGCATATTATGCTCCAATTTGTGTGAAAAAACTACATATACACAGAAAATTTCTGGAAAAGTATTTATAATTATTAAAAGAGGTTGACTATGAAGTGGGGAATAAAGGGTATGGAACAGGGGCTGAATTTGAAATTTGTACTATACAGTTTGTACTAAAGATTTTTTTAACCATGTGTAGGCATTGCTTTTTCAATAAAAAAAAAAAAGACTAGTTTAAAAAGACTGAAAGTAAGCCGAATAAAAAAATGAAAAGGTTTAGTTTCATTATTTGTACAAAAGAAAATGGATGATATACATACTTTAATTTCTGATTATTTTTTTGATAGGTTTAGAGAAAATGTGTAGTGTTTGGGGTAGCATAGATTAGAGAATCAATAAATGGTATAGGTAGGCCACAACACTTGTCAACAATAGTAACATAGTCAAGTACTTGAAACAGTAAATAGATATTGGTAGAATGACAAGCTGTAATTCTACAACTTTTTGACCTCAGGACTCCTAAAGTTATTGAAGACTCTAAAAATCTTTCATTCAGAGAGTTCCCATTGTGGCTCAGTGAGTTGTGAACCAAAAATGATATTCAGTTTATTGATAATTAGCTTACATTTTTCAAGGAGGCTAGGCTTAGTCAGCTTCATTCCCATCTTATAGATCTTTTAGCTATCATATGCCTTCCAAACCCTTATAGTATCATTAAATCACTCTATTTAAATACAATTCAAATTCTCTTTTCCACAACTTTAAGAGATTTTTCCATACAATTTTGGTTCTGGCATTTTATTATAGTGATAGCTAAAACTTAAATCTTGTTGTGAAAATGGGATTTTTACACATCATCTCTGGACATACAGTTGCTGTGAATTGTGTGTGTGTGTGTAATGTGAAAGATAGTTGAGATTTTAATAATATGGTTATTATTTTATAATTAAAAGTTACAGGAGTTCCCGTCGTGGCTCAGTGGAAACGAATCCGACTAGGAACCATGAGGTTGTGGGTTTGATCCCTGGCCTTGCTCAGTGGGTTAAGCATCTGGCGTTGCCGTGAGCTATGGTGTAGGTTGCAGATGCGGCTCGGATCCTGCGTTGCTATGGCTGTGGCATAGGCCCGCAGTTTGTAGCTCCAAAGAGCCCTATCCTGGGAACCTCCACATGCCACGGGTGTGGCCCTAAAATGACAAAAAGACAAAAAAAAAGTTATATATATAAGATTTTTAGTAAACATAAAATAGTATAAAAAGATTTAAAATTTTATATATCATTCTTTTTAATTTGCTCTATTTCATTTTAGTCTTTTTTGTTTGAATAAATGCATAGAGCTAAAAATACACATTTCTGGTAATATTTATATATAGTCGATTCTTGAAAGAAAAATTTATGGAATAGTTTTTAATCTCAGTGCTGTTTATAGGCCCAAGAATGCCCTGTGCCTAGCATCCTAGGGTGCCATGGTGTATCCTGGTTATTTCTTTAGAGTCAGCTCTTCACCAAAGTCTCATGGAATGTGTTTGTCACATTAAGAACTGGCCCATAGTACTAGACCTAGCATACACTTAACTATTTAGGTCATTTGTCTGAATTAAAAAAAAATTGTGAGGCTAACCACTTAACAAAATGTGTGTATTCCATCCAAATGGTGTGTTTATAAATGAGACCCTTGAAAAAGGCATAAATTGTACATTATTCTCTATATTTTTAAATGTATTGCTACCATTGGTAATTACCACTGAGTGCATATTTAATGCACTGAGGAAATTTGATGCAATTATTCCGTTTATTTCTGATTTCCCTTCAATCCAAATGTCTGCATTAAACTATTGAAAAAGAAAACTGCAGAGAATTTAGATCATTTAAAAAACACATGCATTTCCTGATCTCGGCTTATAAACTTGTATTGCACTAGCCAAAATAAAATAGAAAAAATCCAGTGTTGTAAAGGATAGGGTTCAAAAGTTTATGTAATTTTGAATAAAGTTACCTTTTAAATATAGCCTTAAAGAGCAGGGCCAGTTGCAAGGATACTGATCTTACAGAAGTCTGCAAGAGAGGTGTACAACTGAGCTCAAAATTTAGCTAGCTTAACTTCTGACAAATTGTTTTTCCTCAAAACCCTTTTCAGTACTTAGGAGTTGATTGTACCTGGAAATGGATTGAATAGACAGAAGTTGGTGGCTCTTAGAAAGTCTGTACAAAATAGTAGAAACCACAGGGGAAAGGTCTGAGTCTGTCTCTTCCATGAGTGCCTAGCATTTTTTAAAGCTCGGAGAATTTGGGTACTGAAAATCATCTCTAATACTGAAAGGGTCAGAAAATAAGAAGTGCAAGAGGGGTACAGCTTTTGTAGACCCACTTTATATTTTCTCCTTTGATCATAAGCTAGTAAGAAAAGTACACATTTTTTTCACAGAAATGATTCAACAACATTAAAATGGTTTGGTTGAGAATAGAATAAGGCAGAAGAACACAGGTATTAAGTGGGAAGGAGGAACTCTATAACCATTTTTTTCAGTAGATGTCATCTGGTGTTCCCTTTCAAGTTAATATGCAATTATGTGTTATACATGTTTTAATAATATTCTTAAATATCTCTCTATGACTATGGAAGGGATGATATTTAAAATGAAATCTATTCCATGGTTTTAAAATGTTTCTTCATATAATAGTAATGAGAGACCTGTGTTCTTATGCTTAAAGCAAAGAGTTACATTCCTATTAACATTTGTTTAACTAGGCTTCCATCACAACAGGTGCACAATTATTTTTATGAGTAAAATATTATCAGCCTTCAAAATTAGCCAGGGCAAAATGCAAGTTGTCTGATTAAATAATCAGAGCTGATACTTAAAATACATTTGATTTCCCCTGGAATTTTAAAATGCAAAGTCCCAGTCTCTTATTCTGATGTGTTGAGGAAACTGCAATTGTTTGTAGTATAGAAGTAGTAGATTGTATTGTAAATAATTTGATGTGTTTCACATATTTCAGTTGACATTATGAGAATCCAGTAAACTATAGTAACAGTTTATTACTTCTAGTCTAACATTTTAATCAATCAAGAAGTATTATGCTTCACATTAAATCAGTAAAATAAAAAAGTCACCCTTTTACTATTCTAAATTCACTTAAAAGTCACATCAGTTTACAGAGTTAAAATCCAGTGTATTCTTATTTGAATTTAATTTGCAGAGGGTAAAAAAAAAAAGTGAGAATATAAATTTTGTCCATAAGATATATGTCATAGGTACACCAGAGTTACTGAATATCTTTATGAAAAATAAAGACTCCCAAATGGTTACAATCAAACAATCAAACAAAAAACAAAAGCAAACAATACTCCCCCCCACCACATGCACTCTTCTGAACACAACAGGAAGCTTCTCTAGAAGGTACTTTCTAAACCATGGTTTAGAAGTGCTACAACAGTGCAGCTGTTAGAAACCAATTACAGTCAGGTAACTGTTTGTTTTCATATCTAAATCTGTTTGTCAATCAGGAGAATGCAGTGAATCAGGCAAGGGGTTCTCATACAAACCACAGTACAACACAGCATCTGGAAAGGGTCCAAGCCACAAAAATTAGGGCAGCAGTATAGATGGAATCAAAACCATACATGTACACATGGCTGCTATCTTTGACCAGCTTTTCAAACAGGCTCAGAAGTAGAGACTAGTGGAAAAACATGTCAGTTTTCTGTTGAGAGCAGTTTGATTTTAAAATTTCTTAGAAATGTGTGGCTATTTATAGATGAGTGATTGTGACATCTTTTGAAGTGATGAGTGATGAAGGCATCTTTTATAGATCTTTACAAATGTAAGACATTTTAAAAATTGGCCCTTAATCATCATTTTCAAATGAAGATTTAAACTTACTTTTAAATTTCAAATTACATACACATATATTTATATATATCTATCCCGCCATATTATAAACAGGTAGGTTTTCGCTACTTTAAAATTAAATCTATGACAGATTCCAGCTTATACAGCTTTTTATGAAGACACTTAAGTTTTCTCTGGACCCAAGAATAACACTTTAACTCAAGTTAGTAAAACTTCTACTGCTTAAATATGCAGCTGTTTTGCTCTGGTTGCAAGATGTCAAGAGACAGTGAAGTATACAAAGAGTGCTTCACATGAATCTATATGGGTAGAAGTTTTTCCATGCTGAAATGTGGGTAAACCTACTGAGAATCTGAAGTTTAAGTTGGTAACATCAAGGGGGAGTATAAATAGAAATTTATTAAGAAAGCTAAAGAAAATGAAATGGACAGACCATTCTGTGGTTTTGCTTAAACACAGGCTTTCACATCCATTGAGAGTCCTGGATTTCTTGTTAACTGCTTACTGAAAGGAGCTCTTTTATTTTTCCAGCCACAGTTTAGTGCCAGTGGGCATTTGCCCCTGAGCATGATGGCTCTAACCTTCACAGCCGACTGTGTATTTCTCGGCCATGGTTATCATGGTTTAGGGTTACTCCCCCAGGTGGATACTGAAAAGCATCTTGCTGTAGTATTTTCTTACTTGACCCAGGTTTCTCCCTGCATACTATTTAGTTTTGGTGTTATAAACAGGAAGAAGGGATAGTTACTGCCTGATATGGTTCTCGCTGTACCTGTGCTGTCTTAAATATTTACAAAGGCTCATCTGAGATGGAACCAGAATGAATGATCAAGAAACAAATGAATAAGAAGTGATGGATGAGAAGAAATAAAATACTGTAGGAAATATCATGATTTTTTTGTCTTTCTGCTTAAGATTGCAGAAAGAGCTCTGAGGAGATTCTGTGTGTTGCATTTCATAAAGAAAATTCGAAGTAGGACTGATAAAAAATTTCCTTTTTTACTCTCATGATGAACTGATTCTTATTGCCGTTGACACAGAGAAGAGTTTTCTTACTAGAACATTAAGCTCAGAACTTGAGAATTCATCTCATCCGTCCCCCTGCTTTCAAGAAGGAATGCATTTATAGAATGTCAATCTACAGATGTTTTTGGAGTGCTTATTATTTGTCCACCGTTTTGTTAGGCTATGTAGAGTTTACAATATTTTACATTTTCTACCCCTCAGACATGAGAAATTTCTGTTTTTAAAGATCTACAGAGAAGCAGAAGAGGAGGGTACTGACCAAAGCGAGAACTGATTGTTATTGGACTGTGTGTCACAGTGCTTTTGTTTATGTTATCTCACTTAATCCTCCAACCAATGCCATGAGGTGGACACCATTGTCTTCCTTCTGCAAAGGAGGGAATAGAGGCTCAGGAAAGTGACATAATTTTCCCAAGACACCAAGAAAATAATGGCCGATGCAGAATTTGAATTGAGGAATATATGATACCAAAGTTCAGGCTCTTTCCACCAAAACATGCTAACGTCTATTCTGGTCATTATTGGGACACATTTCCCCATGCATTTTCCAAGTCTCGCGTAACTATCTCTGAATTAAACAGAAAAACAAAGACAAAACCAAACAAACAGCAAGGAGATGATCATTCTCCTTATAGAAAATATGTCATATTCTTAACTGTGAAGTTTGAATTTTTTTTTTAGATTTGTGGGATCTTTTTCACTTCTTAATATCAAATGTTGCTACTGTAGCTTTTCTCTTTTCTATTAATTTAAATTCTTCAAGTGTGAGTATTTTACTTACCCTTTAGTGTAAGTTTTCTGATTCACTGTCAAGGATTATACCATATTATTCCAGCTTTCTAAGATAACCTGATCTCCAGTTCAACAGTGAATCATTGCTTGCTATTAGACAGTTGATCAAGTGTCTGGATACATGAGAGTAATTGTACAATATAAACTTTGGAAACTGTGAACACTGGCTAGACTATTAGAATCCTTACATTTCTAGCATAGTGGCATATATATAAATATATATATATGTACACACACACACACATACATATATGTATTTCTGTGTTTACTGCAGAAACTTACAAAACCATGGAATAGAATTTTAATAATAAATTATACTTTGGTTAATTAATGAAGCTATGGAAATAGATAAGGGAAGATTGTCATCTCTCTATTACAATGACCCCTTACTACTATGCCTATAATCCATATCTCACACTGGAATCTATTAATTATTTTATTGTCTCCAGGTCTTTCAATTCACACTATAATTTTCTGATTTCTCTGAAGATATTTTGGAAATCAGCTTTCTTTTCTTTTGATCAAGAGGAAAATAAAATAGCTAGTGCTCATGAAATGACAAATGTTTTGAATTTGGTGGTGTACAGAGGACACTATTATTTTGAGGATTAAGTCACTAAATTATCTTAAACAGTTTCCAGTTCAAAATTTTCCATTTCTTAAGGGGAAAGCCAAGAGAAATCAGACCAAGGAGTGTACTTAAAATCATAGGTTAGACAGATACCTTAGGTCTGGCGAAAGTTATGAATGGGGATGTGAATACTAAATCTCCTTAGGGTGAGGGGGATGAAGTGTGTGTGGTCTGTCAACACTGGAAGCATAGGAGCAGGAGGATAATGGTTACTGAAGTAGTTGAGTCCCGTAAGTAATTAAGCAGAGATGCCCAAGAACCCAAGTAAGGAGCATAAAGCACATTAAGGAAGTTATCCCAAGCACATATAGGTTTGAAAACCAGGGTCAAGTATAAGCTCTGTTGAAAATGGGAGTCAGGAGATAATACGTAGCAGGGCTAGGTAGTAGATACCCAGTGACTCAGCTCTGATAGAGGAGAGAAATAGGTTACCACAGATGATGCTGAGAGGACAATGTTATGACCTCTGATCCTAGAGCAGAGATTTGTCCAGATCTGACTGTCTGCTTAGTACAGTTTGAGGCCATTGTTTATGGCTAGATAAAAGAAAAAATTTTCTAATTCACACTAAATTTGTGCTGCCCAATACAAAAGTTACTTATCACATATGGCTATTTAATAAGTTAAAATTAGCTATAATTAAATTCACTTCCTCAGTACCTTAAAGAAAACAAGAAATATTGTGTTAAATTTAGTGAGGTTTCTGAAAACAGGATTTTGATGGGATAATTCTATTATATGAAGTTGGTTTCGAAATTCATAATTTTCTCTTTACTGATTTTTGTATACTGTAACAATAAATACAGATTTTTTTTTCCCACTGAGGAAGATCTATTAAAATTCTGTTGGAATGGTTCATATCTTATATATAAAACTGCTGAAATTATATTAAAATTATTTTTCTCACATGCATAGTGTGTGTTTGTTCAAGCATATCAGCTTTTGTGACTTGAAATTTTCTCATCTCCACTGATAGCTGATGGGAAAGTAGATCCTTCTTTTTTTCATAAAACTGTCAGCAAGGCAGCTTCCTGTTTTGAGTGCTATTTTTCATTTCATTGTATTTAATATACATGTTTTAATGTAGCATTTTTAGTGAATTTAGCACAGATTTTGCGTGTTTAACTATGTGTCAGAGAGAGAAAAAACATAACACAGGAAAAGATAGAGAGAGAGATGGGGAGATTAAACATATTGAGGAAAATGAAGTGAGTAAAATATTAGTTTTTTTCTCTTCAGAGTAAATTAAACTCTCAGAGAGAGTGAACTATTTCAATTTATGTCAGTATCTAACATTTTTCTCTAATATTCTAAACCCAAGCCCCTGAGAAGCACCCCAGTAAAGTTTGTGGCTTAGAGAAAAATCCAAATCCCTTTGTTCAGAGGTACTGCTTTTTGATTTTGGTGTAAAGGTTCTTGAATAGACATAGTCACTGATATGGAACCAAGATGAATACGGCTGACATAGCTTGTTGAATCCACACTGTCTCAAAATTAAATAGGCAATGCATAGAAGAGGATGCCTGAATAACAGGGAAATGCAAATTAAAGCAACAATAAGATACCATTTCACACTCATCACATGGATAAAAATTAGTTGTGAAAAGCTAAAATTCTCATAAAATACTTGTAGAGTTGTAAGTTTATATAGCTACTCTGAGAACAGTTTAGCTATATCTAGCAAAATTGAAGATTTACATACTCTGTGTACCAGCAATCCAACTTTTATATTTCTGTCTTGATATCCTAAAGAAACTCTTGCACATGTATAATAATGTTCACTGTAGCATTGTTTAGAATAGCAATCAAATTAAAGAAGCAGTCAAAATAAACGAGCTATGTATATATCACATGTATGAACTTTAAAACATGATATTCTTAATAATTATATATATAAATTGTATATCTAGTATATGATATAATTGATACAACTGAAAACATGTAAAACAATGCCATAGATATTTTCTTATAAGCTCATATGTATTAATAGTATAAAAACAGGTATTGAATTGATAAACACTAAATTTAGTATAACAAATATTAAAGAAAATAAAGGCAAGTTCTTCAGGGGCGCAGGAAATAAGCAGATAAGTGTGATTTGTTATACTCCAGTATTAGAGGCACCAACTTTTCTCAGACTAACCATGGTGCTTGCTCTTGGCTTTACCAACAGAAGCTTTAAAGTTGCTTAAGTCTCTTTTGTTTATTTTATTTTATTTTGTCTTTTTTTTAGGGGCTCACCTGCAGCATATGGAGGTTCTCGGGCTAGGTGTTGAATTGGAGCTGTAGCCTCCGGCCTACGCCACAGCCACAGCAACACCAGATCAGAGCCGCGTCTGTGATCTACACCACAGCTCTCAGCAACACTGGATCCTTTACCCACTGAGCAAGGCCAGAGATTGAACCTGCATCCTCATGGATGCCAGTCAGATTCGCTTCCACTGAGCCACGAGGGGAACTCCTCTTTTGTTTAATATGTGATTTTCAACCTCTTCTGGACATCTTCTCACCAGATGAGTGACAATATCTGAGTCATCAGTCAGTTGGAAGAAGTTCTTTTTACAAAAACAAAACTTCTCTCATTAATTGGGCACCTTTAGATAGCACCTGGGGGACACCCAGCAAATCCCAACCCTGTTTTCATTCATTTCTATTTTTATCATTGCTTATCATTTCCACTCATCTGTCAAGCACTTTTTTGAGAAGCTTTTATATGGGAGGTATTGGGAATACAAAGATGACTAAGAAATGGTCCCTACTCATAAGGAGCTCAGAGTCTATAATAGCATACATAGATAATTATAACAAATATTTTTAGCTCGTGATTTAGAGGATGCTAAAGAGGCATTGATTAAAATATTATGGTTTTTTTTCACTTCAAAGTAAGTAACAGGATTATCTCTTCAAGAAAGGAACATGTGCATTTATAGAACAGTGTCATAGTTTCTCTGGTATTTCAAATGCATGACAACTAAGGTTAATATTTATTTATTTATTTATTTATTTGGCCTTGCCTGCGGCATGTGGGAGTGTCCCAGCCAGGGACTGATTCCATGCCACAGTGACAATGCCAGATCCTTAACCTGCGGAACCACAAAGGAACTGCTAGGGTTAATATTTGTATTTCCAGCCAGACCTCTTTTGGAGCTCCCAATTTGTATATCCAATTATCTACTGTGCATTTCTACTTGAATACTTTTAACATATCTAAAATAGAACTCCTGATTTTATTCCCCAGATCTACTGCACTTAAATTTTCTCCCATCTCAGTAAATGGCAACTCTATCCTTCTAGATACTCAGATCATAAACTTTGAAAACAGCCTTGATTCCTCATTATGGTACATGTTTTCTATTTGTCCCTTTCTATGCCTTCTAAACTTGTTTGTGCTCTAATGGGCTGTATAAGTGAGTTCTCTTCCTCTTTGACTTCCAGTTGGGTTTGACCGATAAGAGTCACTGAGGAGAGTGACATAATAAAAATACAGAGACCGAATGTATCTTTATTATACCAAAACATCCCCTCTCCCCTTTGCTCTTTTTGCTCTTGGTATATTTACCTGTTGATGTTCCTCAAACAGGCACCCACCACCTCAGGACTTTTGCATTTGTTTTTCTTGGAATGCTTTGCTCCTAAATGCATTCTCTCACTGCCTTCAAATTCTGGCTTGTCTTTTTCAGACAGACTTACCTTGACCATCATAAAACTGGAACCTCAGAGTTCTTGTTATGGCTCAGAGATAATGACCCCGACTAGTATCCATGAGGATGTAGGTTCGATCCTTGGCCTTGCTCAGTGGGTTAAGGTTCTGGCAATGCTGTGAGCTGTAGTATAGGTCGCAGACCCGGTTCGGATCCTGCATTACTGTGGCTGTGGTATAGGTCGGCAGTTACAGCTCCAATTCGACCCCTAGCTTGGGAACTTCCATATGTTGCACACATAGCCCTAAAAATAAAATAAAAAATGAAATTGGAACCTCTTTCACCTACTTAGCTTTATTTTTTTCTATAGCATTTATTACATCCTAATATATGTTCTGCTTTGTTTTTATTTTATTTATTATCTGAATCTCACCACTGGAAGATAGGTTACATGAAAACAGGGTGTGTATGGGTTTACTGCCTGACCTAAGGTAAAATGTATTTATTGAATGAGTGATTGAATTGATATAATGAGCTACAAATATGTGCAAGAAATTTGTGCAGAAGGCTCTTTGGAGAAATTGCTTTTTTTCCTTTTGACTCCTCAGCCGGCTTCATACCACCAGTATGCATCTGCATCTGAATGGCTGTTCTAGTTAGATTATGCCTCAAGACCATAAGACCTGTCTGCTCATTTATGCCAACAGTTAGATGTAAATTTTGAAACTCAGATACAAAAAGATTCTTTTTTAACTAAACATCACAAATATGACTCAAGTAGACAAGAGTGTAGATTATTTTCTTTCTGTTGAGAAGAATGATAGGTGTAGAATGTGTTTTGTCTAGCCTGATTACCTTTGAAATGTGTATTGTTCATATAACCTAGACTGGATATTTTTTTCAAAGTAAGCTTTATAATAGATTTTAAGACCAAATACTTTATTGTGCAATATAATTTTATTTTTTAATGGAAAGAGGAACTAAGTGATAGAGTTTTTTGTTTGTTTGTTTTGGTAAATAGCAATTTAACTTGGGAAGTTGTCAATCAATTATCTCCTAAGCGATTTTATCGTACTTCGTTTCCCAGATTTGTCCGCTTTTTCCTCAAACATGTTTCACCCTAGGAAACCCTATTTAAGACACCAAAAATTAAATCAGATATTAAATTTCAGCTAATATTAAATAACTGCAAGCAATCTTAGGAGAAACATGCAGTTTTTTTAAGTTATGTTTTACAGAAACTTTAAAAAAGGGACAGCTTCTATAACACAATAAAAACAGCTAGACAAGAAGATAGAAATTTCTTTTGTGAATAAATTGTATGATTTCTTGACCATTGATATATAAATTTTTCCTTCAAACTAATTGAATCTGAAACCCTTGTGATTTACCTTAGATTTGTCAGTGGATTCTGAAAAACGCATTAGTTATTTTCGGGAAAAGGAAGGCACTTATTGAGCATTTTGCTGGGCATTTTTACCTTTGTTCATTCCTTTACTTTTTGTAATGGCTTTATTGAGGTGTAATTCAGATACCATAAAATTCACTCATTTAAAGGGTACAATTCAGTGGGTTTTTTAGTTTTGCGACTATAACCACAATTAATTTTACAATATTTTCATCACCGCCAAAGAAATCGCCTACCTTTTAGCAGTCACCTTCCACTTCTTCCTAAATTCCCTAGCCTTAATCAACCACTGATATAGTTTATATCTTCATAGATTCACCTGTTCTGGACATTTAGTATCAATGGAATTATCTGTGTTTTATTTTGACTGGCTCCTTTCATTTAGCACAGTGTTTTCAAGGTTTATCCATGCTGCAGCGTGTATCTGTACTTCACTCCTTTTTATTGCTGAATAATATTCCATTAAATGCATAGCTATACCACATTTTATTTGTCCATTCTTCAGTTGGTGGAAATGGGTTATTTCAATTTTTTTGGCTGTTATGAATACTGCTATGAACATTGCACAAGTTTTGGTGTGGATATATGTTTTCATTCCTTTTGGGTATATACACTTAGGAGTGAATTTTCTGTGTCATATAGTAGTTCTATGGTTAGCCTTTTGAGGAACTGGCAGACTGTTTTCCAAAGCAGTTGCACCATTTTACATTCCTACCAGCAGTATATAAATGTTATAATTTCTCCACATCTTCCCTCTTTTATTTAGCAACATCGAATAACATTTTTAAAATATTAAAATGTACACACACGCACACACACATATATCTATCTTAGAGCTAGTTTCAGATTCAGTTCTAACTAAATACGTAGGCTTTTCATTAATTCCAAAATTCTATTTATTTTTCCAGAAATACTTTAGAGAATCACTTACATTTAGCACATATTTAAGTGTCTCCCATGGTTTAGGAATTGGGGAAATAGTTTAATTTGTTTATAGACTAGTGACACTAGTGGCTCAAAATTGCTAGCATATTAGGTCAACAATTTTAGGTCTCTTTTAATACCCTTAAAAATTAATTAGAACCCCAAAGAGCTTTTATTTTTGTAGCTTTTGCCTATTGATATATTTAGTATTAGAAATTAAAATCAAGAAAATGTAAAAATATTTATTAATTCATTGAAAATAACAACATTACCAATTAAAATAGCAAAGATTTACAAACAGAACTATAATGTCTATAAACAATTCAGTGAGAAGAGTGAAATTACTTTACTTTTTTATAAATTTCTGTAATGTCAGGCTTAATAGAAGATGGTTGAATTCACACGTATGCTTCTGCATTCAATCTGTTGCAATATATTTTGGTTGAAGTATATGAAGTATCATATGTATATATATATTTAGAAAATGAAATATTTTAATAACTTTTTTAGATGATTGTGGATTTTTTTGTACTACACCAAAGTTTATAAGTAGATAAAGGTTAATTGTAATTTAAAATTTGGAGCATAATGAATTCTCCATATTTTATTACATTAAATTAAAATCCATTGGTCTACTTTGAGTTTGAATAGAACTTCTACCAAAATATGATTTTATAACATCGAGTATTCATCATTTGGAAAATGTTGAATCACTGAGTTGTACAGAATTTCCAAATGTTGACATATTCTATGATACAGTATTGAAAAATCACATCCATTAATGTCACTTTTGTTAATTTGAAAGCACAAATGTTATTGGAAGCAAACACAATCAGTTGTTTTCCTTGAAGTGAAAGGTTCACTTATTGTTTTTGAGAAAATGACCTTTAAAAATCCAAGCTCGAAAAGCTGTTCGTGCCTGCCAGTCACATCTGAAAAGTTAATGCTGAGTTACATGTTAGTATATAATGTTAACCTAATGGGTATATATACAATATGTTTGCTTTCATAGATCTTGATAATATAAATGATTTTTTCCCTCATGCTTCCAAGATATTAATGATCTTCATAGATATAGGCATGACTGAAAGATTTTTTATAAAACATTAAAACTACAGAGAGTCTACAGTCAAGGAATACTTCTAGAATTACAACCCATTGCTAGAAGTGTCCTTATAGATTATCTAGTCCACCCTCATTTTACACTTGGGGAAATGGAGGCCCAAACAGCTATTTGTACAAGTGGCAAAACTTAAACTAGAAACCATATCTCCTGATTTATATATTCCAGTCAGTTTTCACTATACAACTTCATAGATAATAAAAATTTTAATATACTCCAATAACCCTGATTAAACACACCTTGCAATTCATAAGTTGAACATCATACTATTTTTGAATCTTACATTTTTCTCTTTCATTCTCTGTATACTAACAAACAAACCTTTACTAAATACTATACACTTAAATGATTTATCTGGATTCAGCTTGTGTTTATCACTTTCTGCGTTTCTGTTTTTTAAAATCCCAAAATGCCACTGATTTTGTAATTACTTTTTTGTTATTGTTGTTGTGACCCTTGTTTCTTAAGGAACTTAGATTAGTGTTTTTATGTGGCTCTTGCTCTTATTTAAAGGAAAAATTAGGATCTGTAGCACCCCTCAGGCACTTGGGTTTTCAAATACATGCCCCAATGAAGTGCAGAGATTCTCGTGGTCCATAATACTCTGCTTTTTATATTTGATCAATGATGGGCACTGAGGTCTTTTAAAGCCCATATGTACTGTTTTCCCTATAAAACATCCTGATTTACTGTTTCTGAAAAAAGCATCATTTAAACCATGATTAATCTCACTAAAACAGCACATATGAAAGCTCATATGATGAGGTTCCAGAGTGAAACTCTTGCTATCACTGGACAAGATGTGTTTCTTAAAATATTTTCCTATTGATTGCTTCTGTCATTTGACCAGCATTTCATTGTTAGATTACATGATAGACTTGAGGAACTGAAAATATGCTAAAATAAATAAAGAAATCAATGTTGCTTCTTAAGTGGACTGAAAAAAATAATTACCAAAATCAGCTATCTTCTGAAAGAGATTTAAGGTGGATCACAGTCATCCCTCGGTATCCATGAGGGATTGGTTCCAGGACCACCCTGCCTTCCAAACTGCAGTTGCTCAAGTCCCTTATATAAACTAGATAATATTTGCATATAACCTCCACATATCCTCCTGTGTATTTTATTTCTAGATTACTTACAATACCTAATACAATGTAAATATTTGTAAATACAATGTAAATGCTAGCGAGGCAAATTCAAGTTTTGCTTTTGGGAACTTTCTGGAATTTTTTTTTCTGAATATTTTCTATCCTTGACTGATTGAATTAAAAGATGTAGAACCTGCAGAAACTGTATTTCACTTGATTTTTAAAGAGGCGTCATATTATAGCGGAAGGAGTTCTGAACTGAGGACCAGGATCTCTAAGTTCTAGTGCTAACTCTGCCACTATCTAACTAACTGTAGGATAACAGACAGCTTCACTTTCCCCTTCTGGCTTTCAGCTTCCTGACTTGTAAAACTTGGGAATTTAATGATTTATTAGATGCTTTAGAACAATGATTTCCTGAGTCTATGATTGTTTACATGAATATACTTAAAAAAGACATTTCACTTTATTTTTAATAAAATGAATTAAAATTTGAAAAGTTAACTTCGGACATAGATTAATTGTTGAACCAGTGCTGGAAAATAATTGGCAGCAGATAAGGTGGGTTGATTGGGGAAAATGCAAGGTGTCTTTCTTTCATAATGCTTCCCTTTTCCCTTTAAAAAGCTGATATGCAGTGAGCTTTGCAACAACTGTTTGTTTTATGTTCAAATTGGGAAATGCATTTGGAGCTGTATCTACATACACAGACCACATACACACACACACCCTCTCTCTTCATCCAGTTCTCCAGTGTATGGGGTTAATCTGGGGCTTCAGACTGGGAAAAATAAGCACCTTGTTACTTTGATGCTAATGAGAGCTGTGAAACTTCCAGATAAGAGAATGTATTCTCAGAATATCAGTCTAGAAGGATCAGCTATTTTGAAGTGGGAAGGGAAATAGGTTTGAACTTAGGGTTTAAGTTCTGGCTGTGTGATTTTAGGTATATCTTGTGTCTCCTTTGTGTCCTTTTCTTCATTTGTTAATTGGTGGATAATAATAGCCACCTATGCAAGCTGATTCTAAGTTTCAAAGAATCAAATGTGTGTGAAAACTTCTAGTACTTTTTGGGTTGTTTTGATTCTTGTTGTATGTGTCTTATTTTCATGCACAGAGTAGCTGAAACAGGTCTACTCACCTTATACAAACTAAATGTTTAATGACCTTATAAACACATTTTGACCTAAGTTTTTAGGCTAACCAAGGCCATTTTTATGCTAGATTTTTATCACTTTACCAGCTCAAGTAGAAAGAAGGTTAAAATGAGTAGCTTATTAGGGAATAATTACTTACTATAAATTTTATTTTGGTAGAATTAGTAACCAGGTAGAAGTTCTATGTGGTTTTTATTTTGTAATGATAATCAAGTGAACAATAGTAATAATAAGATCACCACATTCTTGTTGATGATCTCCGCCTTATGTTCTTGGGCTGCCAGAGAAAACTCTTCTTGGGTTTTTACAGTTAGTCTTATCTGCTGTTGATTATTCAGTTTCTTAAGGAATGGAGGGAACAAAAGAATATACAGAGTTAACTCTTGATTAACCAGTGGTCTCAGTTGCACAGATAATTCCAAACAGCAGCTACCTCAGATGTTTATATTTAGCTCATGAATGGATGTAAGTGTTAACTGTGTTTCAATACAACCAAGACTGATAAGCTGGGAACTCACTTGTCTTCGGTTTGTTGCAATGAGAATTAAAACTTGAAAGTGTTTTGCCTGATCCAAAGTATATTTTATTATATAAAATACATTGGCCCACAACTCTGAGTTGTGAATCTTCTGGGGAGAAACTTTTTTGTTTCCTTCACTTCCTTGCCACACAGAAGATTGATATATGCTTGAGTCACTTTTGCTCTTTTTTTGTTTTTTTTTGCTCTGAGTTGACTAAATTCATTCTTTGCTTAAATAAAAATGTTGGAAAACTAAATTTTTATACAAATCTTGGCAGTTACTTTTTAAATGAATTTGGTTCCAAATTCCTACCAAATCTCTATTTAGCTCTATTGAATTGTAGTGATGATATAATTATTTGCTTTTGGATCTATGCAATCCTAAACATTTTAAATTAACTCTCCCTTTAGTATTTTAGGCTTTTTCCCTTTTTTTTTTAAGAAAAAATATTTCTGCTGCCTCTGACGTAGTTTTTGTTTCTATGAACTAACACTGTTGTAACATAACTCAGGTACACCTATAAGCAGTACCTGAAAAGCTCCAGGAATGATGGAACCTTTTTTCTCAAATCACATTTAATATATTTTTTTGTAACTGGTGTTCACTTGCTTTCACAGTGCCTTTTAATCTCCACTTGGTTTAGATTATTCAGTTTTTAAATTACAGGTCGGTCTTTAGTAATTAACTATTTTATTAAATATATTTATTTACGGAATTTGAGTAGGAATTGTATTTCATTTAGAACCTTCAGTTCCCCTCCCCCTCTTTTTAAAAGCTCTTTGGTAATGTCTGATTTGAACTGCCTGTGTATAAGCTTGAAAATATAATTTAGGACTCAGATAAAGCTCAGTTCTGGAGATGTAGGTTGTTTCCTTTTAACCTAGGAATTAATATAATTTGGGGATTATTTATTTGCTATATCAGTAAGAAATTGGGTAAATAATGTTGCTTAGATTTCTTAGAAACTTAACTATAAACTCTCTGGAAGAACTGCGAGCATGTAGATTTTCTAATATTGTTTTGTAGAACTGAGGGAAATACTCTTCCTATAGAATTTATTAAAGGTTATTAATTTTATGGCTTTTGTTGAATTGTAAGACTTGTCTAGATTTCCAAAAACTTGGTTGAATTTTATATTTAAAGTGGGAAAGTTTTTGTTTTATTATTTTTGTGCTAGACAATTCTTTCCATTAGTCTTCCTTTACAATAATTGTCATTACTTCTTCGTTATGTATATAACCCAAGGTCTTAGAATCTTCCAAAGCAAATATAAGTTTTTCTTTGACTTATGTGTTTGTATTTTCATCATATGAAAGACAAGCCTGCACTCAATATCAGAATTAAAATTTGTAGTGATATATTTTTGTAGGATTTAAATATTCTCGTTCTTTTACATGGGCATTTTTGCGTTGTTCAGTTAATTATCATGTAAAATTGTAAATTAGTCTCTTCTAAAGTGGGAGAAATTAGTATGACCTTAATATTCCCTTAATTGGGAATTGTATTTAATGGAATATGAATTGATTATTTCTATAAATGTTAAATTTAAAAGTTCTCTTCAAAATGTTTGGTAACTAAAGAGCATTTGTATAAACTTCCTGAAACCAAGATCACATTGTTAGGTTTACTCTAGATAATGGGTCTACTATTTATATGCACTTATTAAGAGTTTCTACATGTTTTCAGTAGTAATGAATTGAGCCTAATTATTCTATAGAATTGTGTCATTCATATTTCAGGCTTACCAACAACATAAAATTCATATTATGGAATTTTGTAATGTTTACTTATCAACTATAATGTTTTGTTTCTGTAATATTATCTAGTGAGAAACTGACATTAAATGAGGATAAGTTATGATTAGGGCATGCATATATTCTGATTTGCCTGGGATTGTCCTGGTTTACGTATGTGTTCTTGATGTACTAACTAACAGTGCCTCCTTTCATTTAAAAATGTCCTAATTTAGATGTATCTAGGGATCTGTTCTAGGTGCTGGGGATATTACTAATAGTAAACAAATTAAAATACAAATGACATACATTCTCAAGTAACTTTGAGTTTACCTGTTATTGTCAAAAAGATGTTATCGTTGTCATAGAATATAACAAAATAAAATATGTCATTGGTGCATTGTCATTGAATACGCTAGAATCACAGCATATTAAATATATAGAGAAAAAGGAACCTATCAACATTTTTTAAAGAGATTAAGAGAAATGCTATAGATTTGTCAATGAAATGGTAAGAATGCATTGTTTTTATAAAGTTAATGAGCACTTTTTTTCAACTTTATTTTTAAACTTGATAAAAGAAACAGGCTGCAAATACCATTTTAACTTAGTTAATTTTTTGACAAATAGAGCAGAAATCTGAAGTGAGGTTGCTTATAGTTTGTAAAAGCTTATTCAGTACACCTGTTATTTTCTTAAATTTTAGAAAGTGAATCAGCTGAACAAAATCTTCAGCTGATTGTGAAGGTATACAAAATGGACAGTGAGAAAGATGGGTAGGGGGCATAGATTTTAAAATATTGCGAGACAGAGACAGTGATCTAGATCAGTCTAAGGTAGAACAGTTGGGGTCATTCTTCCAACTTTAGAAATTCAACTGAAGAATGGATTTTTTTGCCTGAAATATACTATTAGGAGTTCCCTTGTGGCTCAGTGTGTTAAGGACCTGGAATTGTTACTGCTGTGGATCAGATTTAATCCCTGGCCCCAGAACTTCTGCATGCTCTGGACCTAAATAAATAAAGTATACTTTTAAAAACATCCTCCTAAAAAAGTTTCAGTGCCATAAGGGTAGGCAAATGAGTTGGTTAGTCAACTCTTTGGCAATTCCTTTTCCTTTTTTTTTTTTCATCGTCCAAAGCTCCACTGAAGTACAGATGATCCACAATGCTGTGACAACGTCTGTTGCACAACAAAGAGACTCAGCCACACATGCACACACGTCCACTCTCTTCCAGACTCCCTCCGTAACCCCCCACATAGACCATCACAGAACACTGGGTAGAGCTCCCCGTACAGGATAGCAGGTCTCTGTTGGCCAGTCGTTTCATATACCTCGGTGCGCATATGCCAGTCCCAAACCTCCAGTCCCTCCTTCCCCCTGCTCACCTTTCCCCTTTGGTAACTGTAAGTTTTTCAAAGTCTGTGAGTCTGTTTCTGTTCTGCAAATAAGTTAATTTGTATCCTTTTTTTAGAGTCTACATGTAAGTGACATGATTTTTTCTTTCACTGTCTAACTTCACTTGGTATGATAATCTCTACGTCCATCCATGTTGCTGCAGATAGCATTATTTCATTCTTTTTTAAGGATGAATAGTATTCCTTTGTGTGTATATACACCACATCTTCTTTCGGTGCACATTTAGGTTGCTTCCATGCCTTGGCTATCATAAATAGTGTTACAAGAACACATCAATGGGCAATTAAAAGTTAGAACCTGTTCCCTATTATACTGTCTGGACATATAATTCGATTTTATTGAAAGAAGGTTATATTAGAAGAGTGACTCCAATGATATAAATTCCTGTGAAATACTTCCTGTAAAAGTGCTCAGACCATGTATATAGTCCTTTAGTTGATTCTGCCTTCAGAATTGTGGTTTGTATTCATAGAACTGTTTGAAATTTTTTCATGCAATTTAAAATTGAGTCTCTAGGGGTGACTTTTTTGTCTTTATTTTTAGTTAAAGAATTTTATTACATTTATAGGTGTACAACAAATTATCACAAATCAAATTATAGCATTTCACCCCAAACCCTCAGTGCATTTTTTGAGTAGAATATTTTTAAACCTGTTTATGTTGACTCAGTCCTCTTAGCCATTAGACTTCATTTACTATTCACGAGATCTTAATGTTAAATTGTAATTGTTCTAAATGTAAATTTGTTTACCTTTTAATACCACTATATCTACCAATAAGGTGGATAACTTTTTAAAAAGTTAACTTTTTTAACTTTAAAAATGCAGGACTTCATGAAGCCTGTGTATGAAGTCATTGTCTTAAACTAGTTGCTTTTTTTTTTTTCCTCAAGAAACATTTGTGGTTTACTGGAAAGAGTCTGGGTTTGGAGATCAGACCATCCGGCTTAGAATCATGGCTCTATTGATTATAAGCTATGTTATCTTGGACATATTTAACCTTTTTCAGCCACATTTTCCCAATTTTGTTGAAACAGATAAAATGCTAAGTACTAATTCTAGCACACAGAAAGTATTTGGACCATCACATGTGCTCCAAAAAAAAAAAAAGTTTATTGAATCTGAATCTGTATTTCTTTAGTTGTTCAGATTTTATTATTTATCTCTATTTTTTGGTTGGATTTGATTTTCAACTGCTTACACAGCAGTGGGGATAGCCATTAAATTCAGTTAGTTAGAATGGTTACCAAACTGAAAGCAACTCAGACGTGGATCAAATACTGCTGAAGTTCAGAGCAATTCCATCTGGTTTGCTAATTGCTCTGGCTGCCTATCTCCAGCTATTCTAGGAACTCCTGATTTAGAGTTGGTTATTAGGTTCATTTTAACTTTACTGAGCACAAAATAAGTGGTAGGCACTGTAGTTATGTCTGTGCTTTGTTAGAGAGAAGCATGTGACATAGACACTGCCCTTAAGGATCTAACAGTCGATAAGAAGTACCCATTGTGGGCTATCATTTGCTCTTCCTCCCCACCAATTTTCCCTGTAGAATTATGAGTAGCATTAAGATTCTTGTCTAATTTGCAGCAGAACCTTTAAACCTGGGTGCGGAGCCAAGAGAGTCCAAAAGGAAGGATGTCCTTGAGATCTATGTGTTTGCAAAGCCTGCTGCCACTGCAGTTATTCTGGGACCACTGATGTTGTAATCATTTTTTACAAGAAAAGATCTTTTTAAGTATCAGCTTTAGATGCAACTATTACAATTATCTTTTGTTTGCCTTCTCAGATGTTTGCTTCTTCAAAACGTGGTGTCCAGCACTCCTAAGGCTATTTTTCAGGACTACCACATTGATTGTGGCATTCTATTTCCTATGAGGCTCAACTATTAATAAAATTTTCCCTTAATATTAATAATATTTCATCCCTTCCTGCCTCTGAATCACTTATCCAACTTTTGCTTGCGAGTTAAAAAATTAAAGTCTGTACTTTTATTCATTTGACAGTTGTAAAATGACATTTAAAACTTATGTTAGAACGTGATTTTTATAAACTTTTAAGAATTTCATTTGCAACTTGTAAATTATTGAATAAAATGATCATAACTCATAAAACTTGAATCATGCTTTTCTATGAATTTGTAAGAGAATGTCCCAGTATGAGAATAGGGCATCCTATTTGTGACTGAATTAATTTTGGCCAAACATATATTGACTTTTAACTTAATTTTTAGGCCACCAAACATATATTGACTTTTAATAGGCCAAACATACATTGACTTTTAATTTAATTTTTAAGAGGCTTGGAAATGGTTTTTAGTTATTTTGTTTGTATTCTACTCTAGCGTTTTCCAAATCATCATGTAATAGGAGACTTACTCATTTCTAGACCCGTGCTTTAATGATCTTTCTTTCTTTGACATTTCTAAGTGTTTATGCCTTGAATATTGTCAGTTTTACATGGGAAACATTAGGTAACCTTCCAGAAAACCTTTCTGGACATAATGTGTTTTCATAATACAATGATGATAGCGCCTATTGTACCCAGAAATCATTGTTAAAGTCAAAATTGAAAATGAAAAGAATGTGCTATTTATCCAGCTGTATTCAACTATGAAAGAACAAAGAAACAGCAATTTTAGAATCAATATGAAATTTCCATTTCCATTTTCCCTCTACAGGCTCATAATCTGAGTTCGTGATGGGTGGAATCTGTATTACTGGTCTGTTATCTGATCAGATTCTCAGTACTGTAATTTGACAAACTGTGAACTATCTCTTATTATGTAAAAACACAAATATTCACTCTCTCGCTTTAGTTTTGTTTTAATTGAAAATTTTTAGCACACCTTCCCCTCAAAGTCTTATTAGTGCCGACCACATCCAAGCTCACTTTCATGTCGTGACACCTGCAAATAATACAGGGGAAAAAACGTGGTCTGTACTGGGCTATGAAGTTTGCTGATCAAGTAATTGATGTCAGGGATGCATTTCATGATATCAGACCTGGAATAGGGAATTTGTAGCAAAAAGGGTACTAAAATCCAGAGGACCAAATTAATCTGTCGAAAAAAGTCACAATTCCATGATTTGAGAATCCAGGTCTGGGGAGTTACATGTAGAAATCTTGGCATGGGGAGTTGGGGAGAGGGGCAGGTCTTAGCACCAGGAGTTTAAAATTTGGAGTGAATAAAATCAGAGAGAGAGAAAGAGAATGAGTATGAGAGTGAGAGATTAAGTTAGTAATGAAAGATGACTGCAAGTGATAGACATTTGTGACTTTGAAAGGTCAGTAGGACTTTGCGTTAGTGGACTGAACTATCTTAAAGAACAAAAGGTATCATAGATACTTTCCTAGGTAAGTCTTCATTTTAGTAAGGACTTCAGGAAACATTGTATTTAGAACAAAACAAACACCCCAGGAGTTCACTGGTGGCTGTGTCACTGCTGTGTCTTGGGTGGCTGCTGTGGCACAGGTTCAGTCCCTGGCCCGGGAACTTTCACATGCTGCAGGCATGGACAAACAAAACAAACCCTCAAAAACAGATCATAAGAGGGAATTTCTGCTTTGTCTGCTGGTGAAGTAGTTTTGAGAAGGTGATCATTGAGGAGTCCCATTTTCCCTTTGCCATAGTGGTTAAGAGGACAGAAACTGGCCAAACTGCCTGGCTTTGAATCTTAGATATATGATTTAATAGTTTAGGACTTGGGCAAATTCCTTGACCTTTTTATGCCTTAGTTCCCTCATCTTCGAAATGCAGAAAACAATATGACCTACTGCATAGAGTTGTTAAGAGGAAAAAACGAGTTAATATATATCAGTTCTTACTAGCATGAAGCAATTGCTATGTAAGTTTAGGCAATTATTATTATTGTACAATGAGGCATATTGGGCTAGTGCAGGGATTCCTCTGATTTACACTTAGGCAAGTCATAAATACAACCCAGAAATGGGCAAGATATATGGTGTGTTTGTGCAGGCAACTGACCTTAAGCCTCAGTTATGTCTGGGAGGATCCACAAACCTTTCTAGGCACACTTCCTGGATTTCTCCAGATAACTTCCTCTTAGCCAGTACCTTACTATCTAAGCCGTAGGCACAACGCACCCCATAGCAGTAGCCACGGCATGTGTGAAATATTTGAGTATATTTTTTAGCCTTTCGTGAGTGTTGTAAATATTGTATCTGGAATATTAGGGAATGCCATGGTCCACATAACCTTTGTATTTGCTCACTGGGGAGACTGGGGAGAAAGGGGTTTGTGAAATAAAAGTTGTCAAGCTATGCTCTAATTTTTTGAGTAACTCCAGGCATATCGCTTAATATCAAGATCTATTTTTTACATCTATAGGATATCAAAGTTTAATTTATCACCTCTTTGGTTGTTTAATTGCCTAGCCTACCTCTTGAACTTTTTATTCTGTAAACACACTCTTACTAAGAGTTGTATATTTCTCAGCCTTATATGGCATTAAAATTCTAGGTCCGTTAGAGCATTGCTCTTAAACTTTTACAAATTCTCTCCAATATATTTTAAGTCTGAGGCAAGGGAAGATAGCTAGCTCTCCCATAGGCTACAGACTTCCTTGGATTAGGAGTCACAAGACCTGAATTCAAATCCAATCAAATGCTCTGACTTGGTAAGTCTTTTTACTTTTAATAGCTTAGTTTTTCATCAGTGCACTAAAAATAATGCAACATTTAGTATGATCAAATGAGATACCACATAAAATCTTTTAAGACAGTATCTTGTTAAATAAGGTCTATTTTTCTTAATCCTTCCTTTCCTATCTTGTAACTGTGATGCTCCTAGAAAAAGAGCCAATCTTGTAACACTCAGTGGTGATATTGAGAAAAATAGTTCTGTTTTTCCTCCAAAGGACCAAGAATTTCATGTTTCTGAAAGGCCAGAAATTACTATTTTTATGTGTAGATTATGGAGATGTAGCCATTGACTTATTTTTATCCATAGAAAACAGTAAAGAGCCTGTCTTCTCTAAAGGAAAGATGTTTCAAGATACCTTCATTCCTATACCCCAAAAGGATGGGCTAATAAAGCACAATGGGCTGAAGGCCCAGCTGTGAGATTAGGAGCCTAGATGGCAAAGTTCCATGGATTGTTCTTGCCCTTTGGGATCTGAAACATGAATAGGAATCATGTTATTCCAGCTGATCCAGGAATAGCCTTCCTTTTGCAGCTAGAAAGAGGGGCAGCTGGAGGAGAGGTGAGTGTGCCTGGATCAGAGTGGAGTGTTTCAACCTAATTTAGGGAGTTCTTGGGTATCCTTGTCTTGTTCACACACAGGAAGATTTTAATGCTATTTTAAATGCAAGTTGTTTACATTTTAAGAAGGAAATTCTCATACATTGGATTTAAAAAAAGAAAAAACCCAGCCTGTACCTCAGTCCATGAGCCACACTTCCCGTGTAGTGGTCCAAGTGATTCCTAGGAGCACAATTGCTGCATTTATTAAACTTTTTATTTACTAAGGAGTGGATAGTAGCATATGGGAGCAATGACAATAGCTGACTGATGAGAAAACAAAGAAATTCCAGTATTTTGCCCTTTTGAAAAAAGTCATTCAGAATGTAGTCATATTGGTTCAGCTGTTGTAACCAAAGACTGATAAGATAATAGAGGTCTTTGTGGTGGTTTTGTACTGAAATCCTTTATCTTTATGATGCACTGGGGCCCTTTAGAGTGGAAAGCTTTTGAAACTGCTGTTGGATTCAGAACTCAAATTAGCTGCTGTACGCTGGGACAGGGGTTCCTTTCTCAGGCAGTCACCACAAAGTAACTTTTATCAGGGGACCTTCTGATGGATTGTTTGTTTCTTCAGCTTACCCTATTTATTTTTGTTGACTTTTTGCTGTCCTATTTTGTGACATTTAAAAGAAGGCTGTATCAAAAAAGGCCAATGCTAAATGATGGACTGAGCTTGTGAAGTGGAGACATCACAGCTCATCTGATGTGTGAGGAGGCTGCAGTATGAGATGCAGCAGTTTAACAGGGTTACCTGTGGGCAGAAAAGATCAAATGCAGCTTTCTTTTATGATCTAGCATTGTATTTCGGCTTTCTTCTCAAACAATGTCCATTAAAAAAAAATTAGAACTGACCAGGGAATTGACTCTTAAGAGGTTTTCTTTTCAACTTAAAATCTTTCTGGATTATTGGCTGAGTTCCTTGATTGATGTTGCCTTGGAATTATTGTTAAGGTCTTTAAGCCTTTCTTGGGTTGATGTGGAAAAGCATATCTCCATCAGAATTCCGCTCCAGTGTCACTGCAACCCCTCCCTGTTGTTCCAAACACAGACTCTTTTCGTTACCCAGACTTCTTGTAGTTTCATTGTTAGGTCATATTAAGTTTATTCAAGTAGCATGTGATTCAGTAAAGGAGAATGGTTATATAGACGTCTTATTTTAAATTCCCTAGGATATGTCTCTAGATAATGCCATTTATTGATATTAGTTTTATTTGTCTTTGTAAATAAACATTGTCTTACCACTGCTCTTCATTTCATAAAAATGAAACGATAAAAAACATGCAGAGAAATTCACAAAACTTGATTTAACTGCACCTCTGTATTCTCTTTCCTTCTCTCTACTTCCTTGTTTGTACCTTCCTATCTTCTCTCTTCCTTGTTCTCTCTCTTCCCCTCCCCCACTCTTGAATTTTCTCTCTTTCCACTGCTGTGCTCGTTTCTAGGTTTTCTCATTAGAAAATCTTAGTCACCACCACATATAAGTGCTCCACTTTCAGGGGACAGCTATTAAGAGAGTGACCTGCTTAAAATTTTTGTATTGTAAAAGTCCCAAGTATGAGAACATTGTAAAAGAGGTGAAGCAAATCCATTTAGTAAAGTGCTCTGCAAGGTGCCTCCCTTGTCCAGATGTGTAGTCTTTAGGGGCTTTCCAGGGCCTAGTCTTATTTCTAACACCACTGATTTTAATTATGTATATTTCATATGGGCAAAATTAACTAGCAGATTGTGGTACTAACATTTATAAGCTGATGTAAAGAAAGAACTTAAATTTTAAACTTGATTTTTAATTTTTTGTTCTATAACAATGGGGGATTTATCCTATCTTATTATTTTATCTAAATTCTAGTCTATTTTGAATTTTCTATGTTGACTTTGGGCCTGGGGACAAGTAGTTATAGTTTGTAAAGTTTAAAATAAATAGTCTATTTTAGTTAATTTTTTTCAAGTTCTTCAGATTATGACCAAAAAAGGCTAGAGGGCTGATTTCGAAACTGTTATGGTGAAAGATGGTATTTGAAAACTTTTGATGAGGGAAATTGCTGCCGTATTTACATTTTGAAAAGTGTTTCCTTATTTACGCACTATTGACTTCCTATTGAGACTCAAAATTTTAAGTACAACTGGTAAAGAATTCAATGGATCAAACTCAGTAAATCTGAAGTCACTGGAATAAAGGCCCCTAAGAAAAAAATGTGTCAATTTTAAAGGTCTTTCCTAACTGAAGACCATTTTGTGATAGAGCCAAAGGTTAATAAAATCAGTAGTGAATGTAGCAATTTTACAGATAAGCTATTCACAACAAGTGTAGTTACTTGAATAAAAAGCTAATTCAGTTCTAAAATGCCACATGCAGTAGCAGTGAATAGCTGCTTTTAGGTGCTTTCTGGAGGAGGATAAAATACAGAATCACGGCACTCTTCTCTTCCAGCGTCCCTGGCTGCCTGTAAATTGCTGTGAATGGGGCTGTGGGCTGACAGGCTCTATTAAGACAAACTGCCTTTCTCATCGGAGAGATAAAATAAATCAGGTGTTTAGTCAAATTAAAATACTTCAGCTGGAGCAGGCCCTGGGGAGCACTGATCCACCTGACTAATCTGAGAGAAACTCAAGACAGATGTGGTTTGGGGATAAAGACGATCCCATGGAAAAAAAGAAAAAAACAACCAAAAAAAAAAAAAAACCTGCTGCACTGTCTTTGGAGTTGGAGAATAGATACAGTTTATAGTGGAGAATGTCAGGAGCACACTGTGTGATATTGGATAAAAGCAGGCACCCTGACTTGTAGAGAAGCCGTGTATGGAAGCTTTTTTTTTCCTGCTGGTTCCCTTTTTTTTTTTTTTTTTTTTTTTTTTTTTTTTTTTTTTTTTTTTTTTTTTGATTTATGAAACTGCTTCTGTTTTTTGTGGGGGACAGACTATTTTCTGGCAATGATTTTTAGAGAATCATTTTAAGATAGCCTGAAAGATGATATAGGCGGCTACTGATAACCTCTGCTAGCTTGGGCAGATCCCCAGGATCTGATCTCCTTTTTTTCTAAGCTGATTTTATCAAACCTCAAAACATAATTTAAGACAAGATTTTCTATGTAAACTTAGGCTACCTCATAAGGCATTCTGTATGGTCATTGGTTTGCCTTCTATAGTATGTATTTAGGTTTCTGCACTATGTCCCATAAATTGTCTACTTTTTCAACAACTCTGAGGCAGTTGTAGTTCCTTTGCTCTGGCAAAGCTTTGCATTCAATTAAACTAGTACTTTTGAGATGAAATAACTTGTGTTCACAAGTTGGTTGGTCAGCATGATTTAGAATTGTTATTTTTATTATAGCAGCATATACATTTGGTATCAATTAAAACAAAAATGCAGCACCATGGATTTTAAATACCTGGTTTAAACCACTAGATGTGAACAAATGTAATGGGTATAGAACAGAAAAATTACACACACACACATACACACCCCTATACATTTAGAAGCTATTTTGTGGTATAAATTGATTTCTTGTTAATTTGACTCCCAAGGAACTAGATTTTTCCACTTTAGGGGAAATTTTAGATTTGTTACACTACTACATTTCATTCCAAATGCATGTGTCATGCCACTCACATCTATTCAAAAACTATATATATGTGCCCTTCAAATTTAAGGAAAAGATAGTGAGTCTTACATGAGTACCTTAACTTCTCAGTTTAAAAATATTCATCTCCAGGAGTTCCTGCTGTGGAAGAGTGGGTTAAGGGTCTGGCATCTCTGCAGCAGCCTGGGTCGCTGCTGATTCACAGGTTCAGTCCCTGGTGTAGTGCAGTAAGTTAAGGGTCTGCCAGCATCGCTGCAGCTGTGACATAGGTCACAGGTGTGGCTCAGATTCGATTCCTGACCTGAGAACTTCCATATGCCATGGTGCAGCCAAAACGTACATATGTATATGACTTGTTTTCTTCTTAAACATGTATCTTTTAAGTTCAATGAAAGACTTATTTAGATGACACTGAATTTTTCCAATTAAAAAATTTGAATATAATGCTGATTTGTAAAAAGACTCAGTTAAATGGCGTTATTCTATAAATTCACATTTATATATCTGCACTTGGGCCTCCTGTAGTTGGTTAAACCTTCCCTGAAATATCTGTCTCGTTTGTAATTCTTATTTAGTTGTAGTTTATATTTTATGTGTGATTACTTAAGGTGTGAATAGTGAACTCTGCTTTTTCTTGCTATGATATCAATATCTTTAGTTCTTGATATAGTACCTGAGGTTCAGGAAATATTTGTTTAATTAAAGTACAGCAGAAATTGGCACAACACTGTAAGTCAACTACACTTTAATTTAAAAACAGTGAAATGAGTGAAAAGGTAAATTTCATACTTGTTTTGTATCTTCTCATTCCTCTATATAATTAGTATTTATATTAGTTGAGTTTACTGTGCTTCTGGGAACCTGATTTTGTATTTTAATGTTTCTGGATCAAGGAGTTCTTTCTTGGAGTTCCTGTCGTGGTTCAGTGGTTAACGAATACTACTAAGAACCGTGAGGTTGCAGGTTCGATCCCTGGCCTTGCTCAGTGGGTTAAGGATCCGGCGTTGCCGTGAGCTGTGATGTAGGTTGCAGACACGGCTCAGATTCTGTGTTGCTGTGGCTGTGCCGAAGGCCGGTGGCTACAGCTTCCGTTAGACCCCTAGCCTGGGAACCTCCATATGCCGCGGGTGCGACCTTAGATAAGGCAAAAAGACAAAAAAAAAAAAGGTTCTTTCTTTTACCTAGCTGAAGTTCCTATTGCTGAAATAAAAACTCACTTAAAAAAAAAAGGTCTCTTTCAGTAGCCAGAAGGAGCTGGTAACTGTCGTTAATACAGTATTTATTTCCTTATCAGTGGAATATATTTTTTAACATCATCTCACTGTCTCTTTTTTTTTTTTTATTTTGATTTTAGTCCCCCTTTCAGCTCAGTGAATCTTTAAGGGATTTGGGATATTGACAGTTATTTCTTTATTTCTTTGTTCATTTATTTTTAGGGACTTGAATTGGCATGAAGAATATCCAGATAGTTCTAAATATTGTGGCTTCTCTGCCAGTCTTGCCTTGTAGGGATTATATAACTAGAAAGTAATAGCCAGTGTCTTCTGAAGCCTCCCTTTTTCCACGGGCCCACTCAAAAAATAGGTCCACTCCTAATTAAAAATGTTTCAGTTTCTCAGATTGTCCTGGTACTTTCTCAGCAGGAATGGGGGGTGGGGGTGGTTCATAAGGAGATTGGAAGTCTCCTCTTCCACACATACAAAAGTCAGCAATCTTTATTTCCTTTGACAGCTGGTGGCATCTTTCTGAAAAGCTTTCAAATCATAGATCATTTCTTCATAATGAAACCTGTGTGGCTCAAATACAGTGGGTTGAAATTCTTATCTTATGCTGTGGTAAAATGCTCTAATTTAGATTCACAAAAGGATTCTGTACCCTTTACTTAGGAGAGCTGTGCAATTTGCCCATAAATAGACTGTTCAGCACCATTAGTGCATACCATAAGTGTGCAGCAACATCATAACCTTTTCAACCTCGAATGTGTTTTTTCCCTTTGAAGAATGACAAATGACAAAGGGGTGAGGGGGCCCCCCAAGCAACATTGTTGCCTTTAAGGATGAACTTGGGAACTTTAGCTTGATCCTCTCACAGGGAAAAAAAAAAAAATCAGTTTCAATCCTTTCTTACCTGAGCAAAGGCAGTACTTTTCTGTGCTTTTCCCCCCTCTGTAGAGCTCATCCTATGGCCAAGAGAGTGAACCCTGAATTCTGAGTTTCAGAGACAAATCTTTGCACAATAAAAATTTTTCTGAGGGCATTTATTAAGCACCTACTATGTCTTAGATCCTCTGTCACTGAGGGTAGAGGTGATTATAGAATATTAATACAACCCATAGTTTCTAATCTTGATACTAAATACAATGACTCCTAGCTTGATCAGATAGACTTGGTTGGAGAGGGAAGGGGAATGTGGTGAAAGGAAGAGAATGAAGTAGGTTGTTCTGCTTTGTTTTGTTTTGTTTTAAAGAGGGAGAAGGAAGAGTGAAAAATTTATTGGCAATCGTTCTTTTTCTTGGCAGGGGTGATGACTAACTCTAACTTTCATTCCATTGCTACTCCCGAGCATTCCTGCACTCACAGTGACCTCCAGTTATTGTCCCAGAAATTTAAGTGTCTTAGGGTAGACCCTTTCTAAATCTGCTCACCTACCACGTCCTTAATTCATTCAGACTTTTCTCAAACTTGTGAGATATCTTTTTGCTTCCATTTTAGGTACACCTGAGAGCCTGGCAGAAAAAGAACGGCAGCTCTCTACCATGATTACCCAGCTGATCAGTTTACGGGAGCAGCTCCTGGCAGCGCATGATGAACAGAAAAAACTGGCAGCCTCACAAATTGAGAAACAACGGCAGCAAATGGACCTTGCTCGCCAACAGCAAGAACAGGTGAGCCCTGCAAAAGGAGCTGATGAACTGGAGATGTGGAATGTGCCAAGCTCAGGGAGTAATCACATTGATTGGTTTATTTGTCATAAGGCTTCTTAGAAAAAGGAAAAAGAAGAAGAACGGAAGGAAGGTAGGAAGGAAGGAAAGAAGGAAGGAAGAAGCCTTCAGGAAATCCAGTCTTCAAGAACACTGAGAGGATGTGTGGAGGACAAAGAAAGGCATCATAACAATTGGGAATAACTGAAATGATAACATGGTTCCAGAACAGTTGGATTTGATTAATTACTCAGGGATACTTATTCATGCAGGCATCACATATAATCCCAGTGTAGCTTAACCATGAGTAAATTGCATCTCTTTGGGTCTTCCTCTTGTCATCCAGAGAAGGAAGATCCTAGTCTAGAAAAACTGAGTTTTTTTAGCTCACTGGTCCAAGCTAGGATGACCATATATCAGTTTTTCCAGAATAACTCTGGTTAATTCCTGTTTTCTAGGGCAATTATTAGTACTCCCCTCTTCCACTTGCAAAAGTTGTCCTGGTTTGGACGATAAATAGTATGGTCACTTTATTGACAGCATAGGTAAATCGTTGAAAACAAATTAGCACATGGCTCCTGGAAGAATTTGACTTCATTGATTTAGAAGTGAGAAAGAAGAAAAAGTAGCAAAGTTTAAGTGTATATCTTTTAAAAAATAAATCACTTTCCCAAATGTTTTTCCTGTCTTGTAAGAGTACATTACTCTAACAACAATGAGTAGTCCCTGATGCTTTAGATCAGACAGACCCAAATTAATGTGTAGTTTTTAGGAATCTGACATTATTACTGGAATTATCTTTTCAGTTAAATGTATTTTATAGGGATATATAGAGCAATATATGCTCTGTTGATTTTAATGAGTTGTGACGTCTGGTATTTTATATGCTTGAATATTTGCCCACATGTAGGAATATGGACTCAGCCCCTAATGGAAAATAACATAAAGGAACACTGTAAAAAATCAGAAGTTAGAATGTCATTTAGCCATCCAGAGATGACACAGTAATTAACTATTGACACTTGTGAATAAGCTAGCACAAATTAATCTTGACACATTTGCAGACGAGTGATATCTTACAGTGAACACTTTGTAATTATATTTCAAAATGAAAATTAAATGACACTTAAAACTAGGTTGTCATGCTCAATGAAGCGAGCATGTAGCTCAACCGATTGGCAAATAAAATTCAGAATTTGAGCCACATGGTGCTTATGCACCATACTTCACTGTGTCAAACCCATACGTCTAGAGTGGATGATAGTAATTGCACTGTGGTGTTTTGGATGTATTTCTATGCAGCACTTTATCATTTAGGAGGGACCATCAATATTAGATGCCTAGTGGTGTTTCACTGGATTGCTAAGAGGAAATAAATATTCAGAGATTCATCCTATATACCTAGAGTTGCAGAGTGAGTTGTCCATTTCTGATTTGAATGGTGACAAGCAGAGTGGGCCTTTCTAACCTGATTAAATACTGTTTCCATTTTGCTTATAAAGCTTTAGGGAGGAGTGGTCCCACTTCTCAAACTGTAGCCTATGTTAGAGGCAGCTTTATCATAACTTCCAGTATGAACCAGTCATCACCAGAAACCATAAAGCAGCATTTGGGGGAAGACTGCTATTTTGTCATTTCTGCTGAAAGAAATGTGATTTGGTGTTTCCGTCTACTCTAGGCTAAAATATCAATGGACTCAGGAAATACAGAGCTGAGGGCTGATTCATGCTCATTTCCACTTCCAACATTACCCATTCTAGAATATAGACTTTTGGAAATAGAAGAAATAAGAAGTTAAAAAATACAACCCTTTGCCTATAGGGCACCATTAAGCCAAGTCCTTCTAAGTGCTCTCTGGCCACACTTCCCTCTGACTTCCGAGGTTGGCAGTGTGTTCTCACTAAGGGGCTTGCCCCTGGGTTTCAAGCTCCAGCAGCTCAGCTTTTGAGGTAATAAGTAGCCTGACACCTAACTCATGTTTTGTGGTAAACACCATTATCCTAAAGAAGTTGCTTGCTCTCTAGCGGGACAGATTCAGTACTCAGTAGGGCTTGCATTAAGTGGTTAACGTTTCTTTTTGTAGACCAGATGATGTGTTAAGATGTTGAATTTGACCATTGATAAAGCAAGGGCGTACAGAACTTGTATGCAGGTCATGTGCTACAAAACTAACACATTACCCTCAAAAAGATAAGTGAGTAAATATTAAATTTTGTCTTTAAAACTGCTTTGTACATTACACAGTACATCAACAAAAAAAGTTAAAGTTTTTTTTACTTTTGCAGTGTTTTTTAGGGAGCTCCCTTGACAATATTTGTTAAGGGTTATCAGTTTTTAAAAATCTTTACATCACAAAAGTTTTCATCAAAATAGACCATATTATAAGTAATAGAAAGTTCTTTCCTATCTTTGCTTACAGATTTTACTTTTAAAACCCAAATTAAGCCCCTTAGAAAAATGTAGCCAGAGTTTTCCTGTCTTTATTCTCTCAGAATCAGATTTTGAAATTCCAGTTCTTTCCAAGTGACCAGCACAGATACAGATGAACTGCCCACAGACATAAAGGGGTAGCTTTCACATATAGGTAGAGATTCAGGGGTAAGCAGAGAAGTGGTACATGTTGAAATATTTCCTTTTCTCCAACTTTTGCTTCTGCCTCTCTTACTTTATAGGAACTCTTTCACAGAGAAGTGCAGTAAAGCATGCTTGTAATACCAGGAGAGATACCCGAGGTAATGGCAAAGGTGTAAGCATTTCATTTTAATTTAATGAAACTTTATTTTTGATAGATTGCAAGACAACAGCAGCAACTTCTGCAACAGCAGCACAAAATTAATCTCCTGCAGCAACAGATCCAGGTCAGTGTATTTTATTACTCTCGTCTGATTATACTTGGATACTTTCCTCCTTGAAAATGGAGTTTAAAATACTGCAAATGCACCCTTCTCTTATAAACAGCACCAATAGGGCTGTTATTCAAGGATGTTGTATACAATTGTATAAGTGGACGTAGGAAATATCGACTAGGTGGTGGTCTAAGCATTCTTTTCTGATGTGATGGTGTAAGCAGAATAAATCTTTAATCTTTTTTTCCCTTCTGCCATTGGCCTAACACAACCTGGTGGAACCCTAATGATTTCCAAGATAGCAGCCACATGCTAGTTGTATTTACCATCTAATACTGTCATGGGTAGAAGCTTATTTGCTTGTTAGGACTCTCTGATCGGGTCAATGATGAGAAGGATCTTAGGACCTAGGAAAAGGTTGGTGATAATTAATTTGTCCTTTAACAAATATTACCTGCATTTCTGCTGGGTGCTGAGGGGAATATAAAGTTTAATAAATAATTGTCTGTCTTCAAGAAGCATATAGTCTAGTAAGGAAGAAAAATTTGTCCTTAAGTAATTATAACACAATTTGGACACTCCTTTCTCTCTCTCTCTCTCTCTTTTTTTTTTAAGTTTTTAAGGGCCATATCCGGGCATATGGAGGTTCCCAAGCTAGGGACTGAATCAGAGCTACAGCTGCCGGCCTATGCCACAGCCATAGCAATGCCAGATCAGAGCCACCTCTGTGACCTACACCATAGCTCACGGCAATGCTGGATCGTTAACCCACTGAGCAAGGCCAGGGATCGAACCCACAACCTAATGGTCCCTCGTTGGATCCGTTAACCACTGCACCACAACGGGAACTCCTCTCTTTTCTATTCGTGTGTGTGTGTGTGTGTGTGTGTGTGTGTGTGTGTGTCTGTGTGTGTGTCTGTGTGTGTGTATGGAGAGTAATGCAATTTTTTATCGTAATTACAATGGCCTGAGAAAGAATTCTGATTTCTGTCATTTCTTTAGAAATTTGATGGTTAGTTGGATTAATAGCTATTTGAGTTAAGTAAGGGACGTGGTCTCCATTTTTAAATAGGAACATAAGCGTGTGACTTCTACAAAGCCTTAGAATAAGGAACTGGTTGTCTGGTAAGTAATCCTCAGAGACACTGATCCCAGAGTTATATGTGCCCATCACAGGCTCTGGTTTTCTTTCAGTTGCTGCAAATATTTTATAATGACTGGTATCTATTATTTAGCCTAGTTAGGGCAGTATATTCTAAGTTCTTTTAGTCATTTCCTGGAGATTAGTATTTCACCTTCCTGTATTCAAAAAAATCCTTAGCATAAAGTCATAGCTTACTTCACCTAACTGATGAAAGCCGGTGATTTTAACTGAAGATCTTTACTTCATTTTGTAATCACACTTAGTGTTCCAGGTAGTAGTTACTTCATTTAAAATATTGATTTTGTGCCTTCAGAATTACTTGTACCTAATTTGGTGCCTGTAGAAGACATTTTATCCAGCTGTCTTCACTAGGTGTTTGTTGTTATTGTTGTTTTAATTAGTTCTGATTCTATAGTCCATAGTCAAGTCTATATGTTTCAAAATAAAGAATCCAAACACATAGGAGATGGTGTGTCTCTGGCGTTTTTGACAGCCTTTACAATTAAATCTTGGAATAATTTCTCATCCTGATATCTCTCTTCTGACTCATGCTGAGATCCTTAATTAAATAACTATCCAGGTGTTCCCTTGTTCCTGCCCTTATTAGAGTTTTCAGTGGGTCTCCTACTGCTAAGGTCAAGATTTTTAGCCTGTGGCTTCCTACATTTTTCTCCAGATTCCTCTCTAAGAACTCAATAGGTGTTAAATAACCTGATCATTTAGTTCTTTCTGTGTCTCCTATTTGTAAAGTGGGAATGGAAGAAGTTCCCTGAGATGTTCCCATATCAGTTACTTATTATGAATGTTTTTACTACCCCTTTATTCCGTCTTTATTTATTTTGAATATATTTCACTTCGTCCAAAGTTGTTCATATTAACTGGATGTTTTAGTTGATGTTTGCTTATGGTACTGAGGATCAGATGAATAGCAACAAAAATCAGCTCAAAGCATTTTATTTGAACTATAGGTATTTATTGATTACATACAATTTTATAGTTATAACTTTTTTTTGGCTATGCCCGTGGCTTACAGATGTTCCTGGGCCAGAGACTGAGTCCACGCTCTAGCGGTGACACAAACCACAACAGTGACAATGCCGGATACTTAACTTGCTAGGCCATCAGAGAACTCCTTATAGTTAATAACTTGACTATATAAAATTGCTGTCTTTTTAAGAAAATTGTAGAACATGATCTTAAAATGTTATTCATCAGAATGTTCAATTTGAGAAGACAGGAAAATTAGTTTTCCAAGTATTCTAATAGAAATGTAATTGCTTTTAAATTTTGTAGGTATTTCTTATTGTTTAATTTTTTAAAAATTAAAGCTGTTCAGGCCTTTAAGCCATATAAATTATGAAATCATAGATTCAAAACATCAGTTACATTAATTTTAGAAATATCGGATTCTTTGTAATGAGTTCATATTTTAAAAAATAAGTGGAAGTAATAACCTGTATTTATAGTTCATTCTGTCCTAAGCTACTGCTTTACTGCATATCATGTCAGTATTTATCTTATCAGTATGAGACCATTCGAAGAATTTTTCAAGTACTGAAAAACACTTACTCCTTACACAAAACATATTCATCTCTGACACTTACTGAAGCACATGTTTGATATTCAGGCTTTTTAGGTGTTTTTTGGAAAGGGATGGGTTAACTGTATTTTCAGATATGTTTTTTGACCAGTCATAGACATGATCAAATTTAGAAGAGAGACTATTGTTTGGCTAATTTTAATTTGAGCAAAATATGAGATTTGAGACACTGCAAATATTTTTCTATCAAGAAAGAAACATTCTCCCTCTAAAACAGAATAAAGAGTAAAATAAGGTGATAAATACAAAACCTAACTTCTCTCCTGAAAACAAATGAATTCAGTGACAGTTCGATATCCTAAGTTTGACCCTTTTTCCTTTTTTAAAATCTTGTGTCATCCTGGAACCTCTTTGCTAACGTGGTCAGCAAGATCAAGCCATGGCAACTGGCCGTAGATCCTAAGTATCTGGTGGTTACATTCAAGATTATTCTTTACCTCTAGTTCAGAATGCTGGCTTCTGTTAGTACTGCTGTTTTGAAATTTGAAAACTGTGGTAGAAAGGGAAGAGTGTCTAGACTCTTGTAACAACCATGCACAAACATATCTGGGTCTGTTATAATGGAAACAAATGGAAACCTTAATGGTTTGCACACATTGAAAAGCAGAATTTTTCATTAGAGAAAGGAAAGGGCATGATTAAGATAGTATTGTAAAAGTCCCAATGCTTATTTTATTTGCAGTCATTCAAAACTTACACTGTATATGCAGTTCAAATTATTTCACTTGTATTTTTATTTCCCTGAATATAATTTTAATGTAATTTTGCCTTCATAAAATTTTAAAGGGATACTTTTTTTTTTGGTCTTTTTTTTTTTTTAGGGCCATACCAGCAGCATATGGAGGTTCCCAGGATAGGGGTCTAATTGGAGCTGTAGCTGCCAGCCTACGCCACAGCCACAGCAACGCAAGGAGATCCAAGCCACATCTTCGACCTACACCACAGCTCATGGCAACACTGGATCCTTAACCCACTGAGTGAGGACAGGGATCAAACCTGCATCCTCATGGATACTAGTCTTGTTCGTTAACCACCGAGCCACAATGGGAACTCCTAAAGGGACACTTTTAAGACCATACATGGTCTTTAAGCCATGTTGAAAAAGTTAAGATCAATGATTTTGTGAACTAATTATTTTATACTTTTGATGAGTCAATTTAAAAAAAATTAGGTTAATAACTTCAAATAATAATTAGAATTCTTTAATATTAACAGATCTTTTAGGAAGCTGTTTGCCTAGTGAATTCATGTCCCTCTGTGCTTTGGGGAAAATGGTGATTGCTCTAATTTGTTACATTTTAAGTAATTCCTGCGATATGGAACCCAGAAAAATTAGACATTTTTGATATTTCCAGAACAGAAAGAGCACAGTTTTTAATCAAGTCTGTGGAAAGCTAAACTAATAGATCATGGAATGTGGATCCTTGGAGTTGGGAATGTTGACACTGATGCTATAATTCCAAAGGACAGATAACTGCTTCAGTAATTTTATCCTCCTTCTCCCCCCACACATTGCACTATAGTATTTTAACCAATCTTTTGAAGCATTTTATTTATGTTATGTTGACTAGGAAACAGAATTCATTTTGAATATGTTGGGCATATTAATCCATATTTACAGTGTCTTCATCACCTTATTAAATATAAGTCTAATCTAAGCAAACCAGAAAATATTTTATAAATCTTGATTTCTTCCAACATCCATTCATGATAAAAACTCTTACCAAAGTGGGTATAGAGGAAAAATACCTCAACAGCTTAAAAGCCATTTATGATAAACCCACAGCCAATATATCAATCTGATTTCTTGATCAATTCATATATTTATTCATCAAACCTGGCTTGGCCATGTCGTGGTCTTTGAATCTAGAGAAGATATTCTTCATGGACACAACATACCTCATTCTTTGGTTTTGATAGTGCATCAGTAGGAACATATTTAACAGTAGCATTTTGTTGCTAGAACTTAGTCTTTGCAAGAGAATTCAGTTTATTAAAATCTCTGTGAGAGAAACATACCTTTTCAGGCATGAATGGTGTGATCCAAATATTCTTATTTCTTTAGAGCCCAGTCTTAGAGTTCTTCAAGTGGCTGTGTTGTGTGCTATACAGTCAGTGAACTCGCCTCACATCCTGACCAAACAACAATGGTCTTCTAAGAAGGGGCCAGTTGCTTGGGATTTTATTTGGGCATTTGGCTTCCTGGGCCAGAGTAAATGATTTAGTCGATTCCTATACACACATCTTTTGGGTAAAATTGTGAAGCCTGAAATTTTTACTTGTTAATTCTTATGATTATTAATCTATGTGTTAACATGCAATATTCATTGTCCTTCCCTCATCATTTAATACATGAAATAGATGGTGAACTCAATCTGTGGAAGGCCTGACCTAAATGCCATTGCTACTGCTTTCCAGATCTTTCTCTTATCTGAAAACTTTCTCTTTTAAATGCGCTACTACATGTTGCTTATTTGTAAAACCCAGTGTTTGTGTGTTCACTAAAGCTTCCCTCTGTTCTTAAGAGCATATGAGTATTTTTCATATACAGTGTTTCCTGTTTTGATTAGAATATATTCCTTTGTGCTATGTGTATATTTTGTCTCTGCATTTTTTGTGTGGTGGAGTACAATTAAATATGTGATCTCCTTTCTTCCTGTCTGTAACCAGTAGAGATATTAATATTATAAGTAGGGAGGTGATTGTTCTTAAACCGTTAAACAGAATAATTTGAGATGTACTCTCCCCTTTTAAAGAGATAAACCTTGTCTTTTGTTTCCTTCAATATGATTAACTACAGACATTTCGGGTATCTGCTGAGCAGAATAAGGACTACCTTTTTATGTGAAGTAGTTGTCTAAAGATCAGAAATAATTACTTTGTACATTAGCCTTCATGGCCTGCATGACACTGGTTAATTAATTTTTTTGCTAGGATAATAATAATAGATATATATTTGAAGATACGCTTCATCATTAAGTATCTAATTGACCTCTAATTTTAAGAGCTGGACCTTGCATTTATTGTCTTTTGGAACTGGCTGGAGCAGCCAGCAGAAAGACAGTCAGAAGCTTTCCTGTCTTACATAGTTTCTCGGTATTATGTTGTATATGTACTATCTCTTTGTTAATTGTATTTAGCATTGATAAACAAAAAGCAATTATACTGTTCCTGTTTTGGCTCTAGCAAATAGTCCTTTTTTGTGTGTTATTGATCAGGTAATGAATCTCTTTCCAACAGCCTCTGAACAGGACCAAATAAACCCATTGAAAGTAATTTGATACTTCTATTGGCACTGTACATGTATCTGATACTCTCTTGCAATGAAATGAGGGTTATAAACAAAGCTTAGAAGTCTAGGATTAGCCCCCAGCTTCAGCAAACCCTTAAAATATTTTGTAATTCTATCTTCAATCATGAATTAGCCAGGAAAAACAGACCCTCTCTCTTCTATTTCTCTGCTGTATGCTGTTTTTAATTGCCCATGGGCAGGCTGTTGTGATCTTCCTTGGAAGTTTTGAAACCAAGATAAAAATGCAAATCTAATTATTTCTTTTATGTAATCTAATTAACTTTTAAAGTAATGATAGATGCTCTAGAGCCTGCTTCTAACATTTTAATAATGAAATTTCTGAATTATAAAGAATAGGTAAAGCTGCTGTAATTCATGAATAGTAAGGACCTTAATAGCTAAAAATAATAAATTCTTATTGTGAATTTAAATTCTGTGTGAGTTAGTCATGCTAGATTGTTCAAGCTAGATCAGATCTAGAAATAAAAAGAGGTAAAACTTAACCAGATCCTATGAGTTGCTATGTGGAGTTATTAATCAGCTTGCTATCTATTTTCTAAATGTGGCCTTAAGGCAAAGATCTCATCCAGCAGCCCAGAACCTGAAGGTAGATTGCAATGCTTTTCAGACACTATCCTTCAATTTCCCCAACCTTCTCTAGGTGACTCTCCCTTCTCTATCTTATCTACTTGTGCTTATCTCTTAGACTTTACTCCTCATCAGTGATACTGAAAATTCAGGGAAGCCAAAGTCTCTGCTTCTTTCTGGGATTAATGGAAGTGGGAGGGTGCATTACTTCTTCAGGAGCGGGAGGGTATGGAGCCCAGTGGGAAGACGATCCAGGTGGTGCCAGGTTTTGTGTGACATTACCTAACACCAAGTCAATCCCCCAGGGAAAAAGCAGCTCTTTTCTGGTTTTTCCTTTGATCTCTCTGATTACACCCAGGGCTCAGTTCAGCATTAGTCTTTAACACCTTTCTAGGATGGACTGATCTCCCCTCATAGGAGAGAGATCATCTGAGTCTTTCACCTTTGGAGGCAATAGTGTTTAGCTTAGAATTTAAATAAAATAAAACTTTTATTTTCATTATTATCTGAATATCTTCTATTTATGACAGGTGATTTTCTTTTCTTCTATATAAAGTTAACTTTCGGAATAAATGTAAGCAAAAAAAAGTCAATTTAAATTTAAATAAAAACCTTAAGTAATAGTTGAGTACTTGGATATGGCAACACTCGTAAAGGTAGTTCTTTAATGATATAATTTTAAGAACCTCTTGAAAGAACACTTCACAGAGAGATGGTAAATGTTCCCCTTCCTTCTTCTTCCTTCACAGCACTTGGAAACATCATTTAGAGACCCTCCTGATTCTTACTTACTGACTGGGGAGCTATTCATATTGTACAATATAGTGATTTTATCATTAAGTTTTACTTAAAAATAACCCCGAGTTATGTTTTTTCCTTCTTTCTTTGGAATTAAAATGACCTTTCTTTTTATGAAGAAAAAGGTGAAAACAAGTGGTATGTGCTTTGTTTCTTTTCCAGTAGTTTTTCTTTGGCTAAATAAAAAGTCCCCAAATATGTGTAAGTTGCCATTTTTGTTTTCCTATGAAATTTCTTTGGAACTCTTTCTCTAGTCCCAATCCTTTACTTTATACAAAGAAACTGAGACATAGACCACAAACTTGTCCAAGCTTAAAAACCTGCATATTGTCAGAGGCAAGAGTAGAGCCTAATTTTCTTTGACTTCTAGTCTAGAACTGTTTCCAGCATTCCAGGTTATATCTCACTTTGTACTTTTTGTAATTTGAATGAATCTTAGGGTACTTTAGTTTCCCAGTTTGTAAAATGGGGATAATAATACCTAACATCTAAATTCTCATTATATTCTCTTTATCCTTAAATGTAAAAAAAAAAAGGTTGAAGATTGGCCATTTGAATCAGTTCATATTTCAGGAGCATTACAACTGAGGGTGCATCCCCGCAAGGGAAGAGATGAAAAGAACATAACTGGAATCTTTTTGCAACCTGGTATGGAGTATATTCATGGCTGAGTGACTCTTTTGGTATTTACACATAAACTTAGATAGTTTATTATATTACTTTCTGGGGGCTTAAAAGTGATATGTCTCTATATTGAAGGTCAGTCACCTTTAATGTTAGTAACCTTTTTTAATAGCTACCTTCTCCGGCTGACAGAAGTGAGCAGTGAGTGACAGCGTTTGATGCCAGTGGTTCTCAACCTTGGTTGTACCTTGTAATCACTTGGAAACCTTTTAAAAATACTAATGCCTGGGTCCCACTCCAGAGGTTCCTATTTAATTAGTCTGGGGTACAATCCCAGATGAGAACTGTTAAAACTCTCTGGATTATTCTAGCAGGCAGTCAGGATTGAGAAACCTTGCTATATGTGTGTGTGTGTGTGTATATATATATATATATATATGTATATGTATATATGTGTATATATGTGTATATATATATACATATATATATATATACAGTGCAATGCAGATTAAATGATTAAATGTGAACTCTAAATTGTTTGGACTCTTTATCTGTTTACCTATCATCTACCTATCTACAGATAGACTGAGGGCTGGGGCATAACAAATAATCCTTGAGCAGCTGAAATATACTTTTGACCTTAGTCACAGCTATTTTAGTTAATAGTTAGAAAGCTTATAATGGATCATGATTTAAACAATTTTAATAAATTTAGTTTTCTGACAATTTGATTTTTATTTATATATGAGTATACAGGCAAGACAGAAACATGCCATGTTAGAAGATTCGTGCCTTGGGGAGAAGGTATTTAAAATAAAAATTAAGCATAGTCTTTCATAAGACAAACATTTTTAGAAAATAAACACTCAGATGCTATTTGACTTCTACTGTCTATGTAAACATGTAAACAATTAATTTTGACCCAGGACATCAACTTATTATTATTTTTTAATGTGTTTAAATTTTTTTCTATGAAATTGACTACATCTTGACATGTATGAGGAATGTATGAATCAGAATGCACTTTTAAGCTAGATTTGCACATATAAATGGAATGTAAAAGGAATAAAATGCATTGCCTGAGAGTGTATGTAGTTTAAAATTTTTGTAGAACCAGCACTGGTGTTAGGGACAAATAAATCAAGATTTAAATTTCAGTTCTATTACTTACTAGCTCTGTGACATGTTTTGCTACTTACTAGCTGTGATACAAGTTACTTAATATCTCTGACCCTGCATTTCCTAATTTCTAAAGAATGAATAATGATAATACCTTATTAATTGTGGGATTAGAGATCATCATATTAAAAAAAGGTGTTCAATGCATTTTATCTATCACTATGATTTTTGTTTTTCTTATGTATGAGCTTTAGGAATAATTTCAGAATCCCTAATAGAGAAACACAGGCGTACATATTTTTTTGTGTATGCATGTACAAGTATGTTTGTATCTACATAGTATGCATATTTAGAACCCACAAATTAGAGCTGCATATATAGGATAATCAATGTGGATGTACTATAATCAATTATTAACACCAGGATAATCTGGAGGAAAAGAAAGGGTAAACGTTTTTCTGGCTGCCAAACGAGAGCTATTTCAATTGTCAGTAAGAAGAGAGTAAGGTTTATCATATACACAGAAATGGTTGGCCAAGAACTAGACAGAGCTGCCTGGAGAATTTCTAAAAGGAAACATGGTATTTTATTCTGGAAAACAGTGTCAAATTCTTACTTTTCACACTAAAATGGGCTTTTCTATTAGATCAATAGTGCTTGTGAAGTTAGAGGGATAGTAAATGAACCTTTCCAATTTATTTTACAGCTTAAAAAAAAACCCCACAGATGAAGTTAGTGATATAGCAGCACAAAATGCAAAAGTCTTTCTTGTTTAAAATAAAGTTGTTCATATAAATCTTATGTATGCCATCTCTGGTAAGTCAAGCATTTGCCCAGCTTTTGTGAATTATGTCTATACTTAGAATTTAAGAAGTTAAACAGTATGCATACCAGACTTGAGAGATGGGAAATAAAAATTGATATACTGTGTGACACTTGATATAGCACAGGGAAATATCTTTTAAATTCTGAAGGGATGTACTGACATAACCATTTTTAATTCATGTAAGGTAACTCCTACTCAAAATTATTAATGTTAGAGTCAAATATTTCTACTTGTTCAAAATAAGAGAAAATAAATGATGCAAATAGTGTAGTGTCTCGCTGTGAGACACTGAATTCATTTTATCTAGCACCCAATCAGTTAAGAAAATGTTAAAGCTGTAACACTAAACAATGAAAGTTAAGGAATTCACACATCAGAATAAAGAGTAAAGTCCATCCTCAGTCAGGTCGTAGTCATGACTTTTGTTAAACATATACTTCAGTGGAAGATTTTTATCTTAAAATGTCTACAGAAAAATTTTCTACAGTGGCTGAGATTAGTGCAGCTGGAAAGAGCTCTCAGCTAGGCTGACTTGGCTGCTGCTTGAACATGTTGACAAGGTGGACATAACACTATTCTAAAGAACAGTAACAGGCTATGCTTATTTTGTACTGTAATGACATCATTCATTTCCCAGCCACACAAATGTCGATTCTTTCTTATACATGTTTTAGTTGTATTTTTCATAGGAAAATGAGGGAAAAACCCCAAGAAAACTGATTTTAGTTTCAGTTGATAGTCTAATAACTTACACTCCCTTTCAAAAGTTGTGCTGATGTCAGGAACCTGTTACCCAAGTGGAAAAACATTCCTTATACTATTATTCAGTAAAAGATTTAAGTTCTCGTTTGGTGGAGTTTTTTGTTTCATTTTTTAGCTAGATGTGGCAGAAATCATTTGTTAATATATATAGAATTAGTTAAAGACAGGGCACTTTAGGATTAGTATAACTGAATGGTGCCTAAGGAGGCAATCAGAAACCTGAAACCTCAAGGAGAAGAAGGATCTTCAGCTGCTGGTTCAAGTATTTCTTCGTCCTAAAGGACTTTTTTTTATTATTATTTTTTTTCATTCTGTGACTGTCAGTCCCTCCTTCGTCCAGACTTCGACTGAGAATTGTTCATGTCCTGATAGCTTCCAGATAGATTATCACCTTAGTAGCTGAAGGCTGGGGTTTGAAAGAATCAACGTGGATACAATGATAGAAGAATGAGTTTAGAAGCAGAAGGTGGTGGAGGGGAGAAAAGTACATACGGATGGGTAGCTATCACCTTCCTTAGTTATGAGTAACAGAGGTTTGAGAAAAAGAAAAGCTAGTGCCAAATTTCCTTTCTACGCTGTTCTATGTAATTCTTTATGATGCTTTGTGCAGACTCAGATGTCTACGTTTTATGCTTGAAGGTTAGATGGAGTAGAGACACTGTTAGAGGACCTGGAATTTATCTACGGGAAAGCCCAGAGAAAAAGGCAAAAGTGAGGTAGTAGTATGCATTATTGGGTTCTAGCCAGAGCTTTGCCTTAGGTCAGTTAGACCAGGTCAAATCCACAGTGATAGAGCAAACTTATAGTCCACCATCGAAGGACTGCCAGCTTGTTTCTGGAATGTCTATAATGCAAGGGTAGAAACCAGAGCAAAGAAAAATGAAGTTGAGCTTTTGAAGCTGGCCTCCACACAATAGCTGTTTTTTTCTGTTCAGGTTGTTTGATTTCGTTCTGTTGTGGGTTCGTCAAGTACACTGGTTTCTGGCAGGGCTCTTTCATGGACTCCATTTTAGGGTCAAAGTATACCCTTGGGATTCCAAAGGTTCCCCTTGTGGGAGGGAAGCTCAGTTTATTGGCAGTCCAGTTGCAGATGTAATCTGAACTCTATGTTTAAGACCTTGGCCTCCGTATCAGTGCAGTATCTTTCCTTCGCAGTAAGCTTAGGTCCTAACTATGGAGACCCAGATTTGCAATATCCTGCATACCTCAAGTGGTTAAGAGTACAAAGGCAAATAAGTCTGTGTAGTCGAGTTATAAAGTGCTTTTTATTCTTTTAGTTTAATGTTTTTTTTTTTTTTTTCTGGAGTTCCCATTGTGGCACAGTGGAAACAAATCCATCTAGTAACCATGAGCTTGTGGGTTCCGTCCCTGGCCTTGCTGAGTGGGTTAAGGGTCCAGTGTTGCCATGAGCTGTGGTGTAGGTTGCAGACGCAGCTTGGATTCTGCTGTGGCTGTGGTGTAGGCTGGCAGCTGTAGCTCTGATTGGACCCCTAGCCTGGGAGCCTCCATAAACCATGTGTGCGGTCCTAAAAAGCAAAATAATAATAATAACAATAATAATAATAAAATTTTTAAAAAAATAAAAAATTTTTTCTAACACTTATTGCTTTTGTAAAAGAAAATAGTAAAATTTTTAAATATATATCAAAAGAAACCTGGATTATAATATTAGAAACATTACTAAATTTATTATGTTATATTCATATGATCAGCTGTTATAGACTGTTAAAAATGATACTTAAAAATAATTTTAATGATTAAGAATAATGCTTTCAGGAGTTTCCGTCATGGCTCAGGAGAAACGAATCTGACTAGCATCCATGAGGACAAAGGTTTTATCCCTGGCCTCGCTGCTCAGTGGGTTAAGGATCCGGCATTGCTATGAACTATGGTGGAGGTCGCAGACGCGACTCAGCTTGGATCTAGCATTGCTGTGGCTGTGGCTGTGGTGTAGGCTACAGCTTCAATTCCACCCCTAGCTTGGGAAACTGCATATGCCGTGGGTGTAGCCCTAAAAAAAAAAAAAAAAAGGAATAATGCTTTCAATATAACATTAAATAGAGGAAAAAATAAATAAACTTAGAACATAATCATGTAAATACAGTATAGTGTCAGCTTCATAAAATAGGCATTTTAAAAAAGACTGAAAAGAATGCATTGCTTTTATAATTAACTGTCATTATTACTATTTCACGTAAATGTGCATGTAGCAGAAAAAGAGCAGACATCTATACTTTTATTTGTGATCACCTCAAAAGATTGTGATCACTAAACAGATTATCAAATCTTTAAACTTGACTGTCACATAACTGATACCTCTTTTCTTAAACAGAGCATTCAGTTAATCAGAAGACAACCAGGTCTCCAGATAGCTGGAAAGATATACGGGTAGGGAATCTTTCCAGGGCTTTTCAGGCTGTTTTACTGTCTATGCCTGCTCCATCTCTTACTTGTTTTCCCAACTTTGCCTAGGTCACTGAATTAATTCCATAGACTTGCATACTTACTTCGGCTCAGAGAGGTCACAATTTCATGCCTGGGAAAAAAGAAGACATGGAAATAATTACTGACCAATTTTCAGCAGAACTTTTTCCCTCTCTCTTCTATGGAAAATGTGCAGTCCCAGCTGAGAGACAGAGTAGGGTTAGGGAGATGTAGAATGGCAGAAAGAAGCATAGTCTTGAGCTCAGGATGTCTGCCCCTAGTCTTTGGTCTGCTAGTAATGACGTTTTCTCTGTCAAATTATCCTTCTGCATCCATTCTCATTTTCCATATATTTAGGAACTAGGAACATTGTACAAAACTATTGCTGGAATTTTTTATGACTCTGACCTCCTTTGATTCTAGATGACAGAAATTAACCCTGGTCCTTAAAAAATGGAGAGCAGAGGGTAGTCTTGCCTACAAAGCTTTCAGGCAAATGTCAAGTTTGGCCAGAGCATAAGCCATGTCCACTTAGGAATGTTTGCATTTTAAACCATCGAAAGGTTTTGAATTATGAGGTCAAATTCATGTTTCCTTTGTGGGGTATTGTGATGGCTTGTAATTCCTGCCACATGAAATAATGGCTAAGGGGGATTTTTAGAAAAACACATTGAGAAAGAGGGCCTGTAAATGCCTGCTTTCAGACCACACCAAACACATTTCTGCAGCCAATGACAAACTCCTGGCATTAGGGCTTTATAATGGAAAGGGTGACACAAACTTAATTTTAGTGTTGTAAGTGAAATATTATAATTTTTGGAAAAAATCCTTATAGCTTTGCTAAAGTATTAATTGCAGGAAATTACAGCATATCCTAGTGAAGTATTATGTCAGTGGCATGTGTAGCACGTAACACCTTTTCCTAGTCTCTCTTGTTTTCACCCCAGAGTGTTGCATTTTCATTTGAAAAGAGATGTGTTAAGTAGTTAGAACTTTGCCTAACTGTGAGGGTGGTGCTGAGTGTGGTTCAGACTGTCTGAAAACAATTAAGCTGTTAAGGGGAGACTTCTTGCATATGCTTCCTAGAAGTGGGTTTACTGCTTGAAGCATAATGTTGATGTGGCTATTTCTGCCCATTTCCTCATTTCTAGGTTTTTAGGTTTGATCTCCTAGTCCCAATAATTTATTCCAACTACAATTTATTTATTGGGTTGCAAGATAAAGAACGAGAGAATTTCATTTCTGATGTGTGGTAGAGTTTAATATGGTTTTCTGATTTCCTCCCATTTTGTTTGAAGTAAATAGGGTAATTACTCACTAAAATTCTAATATCTTTCAGGGCTTTAGGGATGAATCTAAAACAGAACCATATAATGTTTTATTTAAGCTAATCCATGTTCTTATTAGGCAGTTCACCTTAATGTCATTTTTTATAAATAAACTTTGTTTTATTTTTTCAAGGGTTATTTAATTAATTGTGTTGTACTACCACATTCTGACATCTGCATCTGCTAAGGCGTGCAGGATGTGATTTGAGGTTTAAAAATGAAAATAATTTATTATTTGAAAAATGATAAATCATTTGGGAATGATACATAAATATGAATGTAAAAGAGTCCAATGCATTTCTATTCCTTTTTTTTTAATACTAAGGCACGTGTACAGTTATCAGCGTTTACACAAAGCATTGGTGCCAGTTTTACATTTGATTAATATCCAGCTAGATATGAGTGAAACCTATTCTGGAGAAACTACTGCCGTGCAGGCTTCTTGAACTGTTTATGGTCTCCATTAATTGCAGAGCTTTACCATATAACCATTGTGTAGATCTGGTTTTACTTATCAAATCCAGATCTGCTTTTTCTCCCCCTGCTGAGCAGGATGAAGTTCCTTGTGCTACCAGCTTCTTATTATTTTGGGGTTCACATCATCTTGGGAATTGAAGCTGTCAGTCCTGGAACTCCCCCAGTGTTTCTGTGGAAAGATTATCCATTGCTAGAGCAAATCCTTGGTAAGTTTGTTGTACCTGCAACACAGTCAGGTTAAACAAGCATTTTACTTTTTAGCGAAGTGTTTATTCTTATAATATGGACCGATACTCATTTTCCAGCAGTACTTCCCCCTGTCTATTTTGGAAAAGAGTAGGTCTAAACTACCATAGCCTCCATATTTTTCCCCAGTGGGGGGAGTAGGTGAGAGAATGAAGTGGACGTGATACAGAGAAAATTTCTATTAAAAAGTTAACATTGTCTTTTTTCCTTAAGAAGGCTTAAAGATCATCATATTTTCTTTGGAAATGAGCATGCATTAAGGGGTGTTTTGGTTTGGCTTATAAGAAGGCTGTTTTACTTTTTTGTAAAAAGAGTTGGCTGTTAAGTAGTAGTTTTAATTTCCATCATGAAAGAACATGTTGGCTGTGTGTTTGCAAAGGGACAAAATGTATTGAATTTAAATAGGACAGCAAGCCTGGCCCATTCTGGTCCCTAACTTTTATTTTTGCCAGATCCAACTCCCAAATCTAGGTTTAAAAGCAGCTGGGAGAGGCACTGGTAAATCACAAAAATGGGTGTTTTAATTATTAACCACAAAATGTAGGAAAAATATCTAGGAAGAAATTTAAGAAGATGATGTGTCTTCTTCATTTATGCCGACAGTGTTTGGGAACATTCTCATTACCTTTTTGACTAAAAAAGTCTTACCACATTCTGAAAAAAATAAACAATAGGAGAACCTTTTTTTTTTCTTAACTAGCTGTGAAGTTGTATAGAAAGAGAAAACACTTTGAAAAATGTTCTGAGCTCTCATGTATAAGCACAGCAGATGAAATGATTTATTGGGTTTTATACACATTTTGTAAAGGGTAAGCATTGCTAACAGAATGAGTGGCAGCCTCTGGGAGCTGAACAGGCCCCAGGGACTAGTCTTTGTTCCTCTGGTCTTGACAGGCATGTGTCTCTGTTAAATGAGAGCTTAATTTCTCTCATATGTGAACAATTTCCAAGCCCAACAAAGGCAGCCAGGACTGGAGCTATTTAAAAGAAGCAGCGCAGGAGGAAGCATTCTTGAAGAAAGGGGATGCTAAAAGGCTAATTACTTACCATGGCTTAGCAACTATTTTATTTTTTCCCTAAGCAAGGTTTATTAACATAGATCTGCCACTTGAAAAAAAAAGAAAAAAAAACATAAACACACATTAAAATTACAAGGTTATATTTTTATTCTTTGTGAAATAGCCATTTACTGATCTCTGCTCATGGAAAAGAGGTGCCCCCATCAGCAGTGGTGTATATCATGGAATATTAATTCACTAGAGGGGGAGGGGAGAGGCTAATATACTTTGGATCCTTTCTCTCTCAAGTGGAAGGAATTTAAACTATTTACTAAGCAGCATCCTTGGCAACACTGTGAACCTTTTCTTTAGACAGTAATTGCTTAAAATGTGGAGGGGATCTTTATTTTAACATTTTTTTTTTTTTTTTTTGCGGGTGTTTCAAACTATGATTAGTTTGGTTTGTCTCAATTTCTGAACTCTGGCATCAGGAAAAAAAATTGTATTGTTAAAGAGGCATATATATACAGGAGTTTACAGGTATGTCTCCACTTACACCTTTCATATTTTCTTAAAAAGACTGTAAACTGGACCATTTCCCCCTCTTGGCTTGCATTATAATCTTTATTAGCCCTTTAATGTTTGACCACTGACTGTTTATTTGTTTATTTCTTATCTTTTTTTAAGGCCCCACCCATGGCATATGGAGGTTCCCAGGCTAGGGGTTGAATCAGAGCTGTAGCCACTGGCCCACACTACAGCCATACAGGATCGGAGCAGTGTCTGCGACCTACACCACAGCTCATGGCAACGCCAGAGCCTCAACCCACTGAGCAAGGGCAGGGATCGAACCTGCGTCCTCATGGATGCTAGTCAGATTTGTTTTCACTGAGCCACAACAGGAACTCCTGATGTTTATTTTTTTCATTTTTGGCAGCCCCCACAGCATATGGAGTTCCTGGGATTAGACCTGAGCCATAGGTAACAATCCATGCCGCAGCTGCAGTAAAGAGGATCCTTTAACCCACTACAAGGGCTGGGATCAAATTTGTGTCCTGGTGCTGCAGAGACACTGCCCATCTAATTATGAAACAGCAGGAACTCCATGACCACTGATCTTTAAATTTCTGTGCTTTTCTTTTCAAGCTTGGGATCTTTTTCAGTAGGTAATGATCTATAAGCAAACATTTAAATTTATTTATATGGCAACTATTTACATCATATTATGTTATAAAGGTAAGAGTACTTAACCATGAACAACAGTCACTTTATCTGTTTTGTATATTTTTAAAAGACACAGCTATTAAACTGTTTACTAAGAAGGATTTTAGAAATAGAAGCTGAATATATATATCTAATGAAGACACTGTTGAATATTGAGATTTTTTTTGGCCGGATTTGCTTCTTGATTTATTTTAGAACTGAAAAAGCAGCTTAGATTCTCTTGATGATCACCAGTAATTTGCTGAATAACTTTTGGCAAGTCACTTTATCTCTGGGGTGTCAAATGCTTTATCTGTCAGTGAAGGTTTTTCCAACTCTAAACTTATGTTTTAATAATAATGCAAAAGTTGGTCTCCGAAATAAAATAAATGACATGATTGTAGAGTACATACAATAAATTTGTTTAAAAATATCCCCAACCATGATTAGAAATCTGCATTTTGAATTATTAATATAAATTTACCATTCTTTTCCCCCCAATTTTATTGATATCATTTTCATGCATCTCTGTATAAGTTCAAGGTGTATAGCGTTATCATTTGACCTCCATATTTTGTGACATGAGTACCACAATAAGTTCACACATCATCTGATATAGATGCAATAAAAACCAAAAGTAAAAAAAAAAAAGTTATTTTTTCCTTTAATGAGCGCTCTTAGGAGTCACCTTCTTAACAACTTTCATATGTATTATACAGCAGTGGTATTCACAATCATCATGTTGTATATCACATCCCTAGTACTCATTTATCTTATAACTGGAAATTTGTACCTTTTGAGCACCTTCCCCCAGTTCCCCCCCCACTCCCACCTTTTGGTAACCACAAATCTGATCTCTTTTCTATGATTTTGTTTGTTTTTTTAGATTCCACATTTAAGTGAGATCATAGAGTATTTGTCTTCCTCTGTCTGACTTATTTCACTTAGCATAAGGCCTTTTTATATTTCCTGTTTTTATAAATAGCATCATCACTTCGTCATACTTGATCCCTGCATTTCCTCCATGCATCACAGAATTGCCAATTCTAGTCCAATTTACCTCCAAATATCTCATATCTGTCTTGTTTCTCTTTCCCAGTATTACTAACATGGTTCAGGTTATCATCAACTCATGCCCACACTGCTGAAATATAGTCTTAAATTGTCTGCTCACCTTCAGTCTGACCCCTTCCACTTCACTCTACACATTCATTCCAATGTATTCTTCCTGAAGGGCACATCTCATTGTGCTTTCCTTCTGCTCGGAAGTTTCTAGTGGTGTCTTGTTGACTATAATTTTGATTTATTTAAAAATTATCATAAAGCACTTATGTTTCTGACCCTCCTCTAGTCTTTGAGGATGTGGCAATCTACAAAATCTCTACCCTGCTGAGCTTACATTCTAGTGGGAGGAGATAAATAAATGAGAAAAGTAAAATTATAGCATGCTATAAGAACTGCTGTGGAAGAAAAATAGGAAAGTGGGGAAGAGGTATTACAATTTACAATGATGTGTTTGAATAAGTACTTATGAAGAAGGTAATATTTGAATAAAGACCTGAAGGAATTGAGGAAGCAAGTAATGTGGATATGTAGAATGAGACCCTTTCAGGCAGAGGGACGAGCAGATGCAAAGATTTTTAAGGTAGGAGGAAGCCATCTCTATTTAAGGAACTTCAAGGGACCAGTATGGCTGGTGAGTGTGGGGATAAGTTCACTGTGTGAACAAAAGGGAGAAGAGTAGGAAATGAGAACAGAGAGGGTTTTCTACATCACTGTAAGGAATTTGGCCTTTAAGTGGGATGGGAAGCCATTGTGAAAAGAATGACATGATCTAACTTGGGTTTTAACAGAATCATTCTGGCTATTTTGTTGCAAAGTAGACCAAAGAGGGCAAGACTAGAAACCAAAGAGGGCAAGAGTAGAGACTATGAGAGGGTTATTTAGGCAAGAAATTTTGGTAACTTGGATCAGGGCAGTAGAAGTAGTGAGAAGGGTTGATTCTAGATATATTGTGAAAGTAGCCACAGAGATTTGAGGTGAAAGGGAGATAGGAAAGTCAAGGGTTATTTCAAGGATTTTGACCTAAACAAATTGAAAAATGAAGTTGCCATTCACTGGGAAAACTGTAGTGTCAAATATCAGCAGAGGGTGAGAGACTGGGAAGTTTGGTGGCATGGGAAAGAATTTAAGAGTTTAGTGTTGAACTAAGTTTAAATATCCATTAGAGATCCAGGTGGAGATGTTGAGTAGGTAATAGGACGTGTAAGTCTGGAACTCAAAAGAGAGATAAGGACTAGAAGTGTACATTTGGGAGTGTCAGTATATGTATGGGTGGATTTTAAAGTTCAAAGTGAATTTCATGGCCCTCCATAACATGGTTCCTACTCTCATTTCTAGCTTTACATTTTACTAGATAATCAAACTTGTCTTTGTTGTTTCCTAAACATGATTTGTACTTTCCCATCTTTGAGCCAATTGTCATGTTGTTTTTCTACTTGAAATGTCCATTTTTCTCCTCACATTCATCTTTGCAATTAAAAGCTTAGAATTCCATTAAGGCCTTGTTTCATGAAAACTTCACTGATTATCACCGTCCTTTTACCTATACCAGCCAATCATTCTTTTCTCTTCTGAGTTTACACAGTCTCTTGTGCTTATCTTATAGTACTTACTACATGCACCATATTTTAGCTATTTGTGCTTATCCCTCCTAAAAGATCATAGTGTCTTTGAAGACAGAAGTCACATTCGTTTTTGTATTCCCAATGTGCATGCACATTCGGTATATGTGGTTATATGTGGTGGATGTTTAGTGAATATTGTTGAATTGAATAGTTGAAATCTGAACTAATTTTAGTGGACAAAGGAGACAATCAAAATTATTATTTTTTTCTTGTTTTGTACACCCATTACTTAATGAAGCAAATGTTGCAAAAACATATCTGAAACAAATGTACTGAAATATTTAGCTCTTGACTCCATGAGTTAAGTAGAATGATGGAAATTTAGCAGTTGGTTTATTGAATTCTTCAGGCAGTGACCTTCTGAGGTTTGGAGGTATAATAGTTGATGAATTTTTTGTTCAATTCCTGCTTGATTAAAATTGGTATTTTTTAATTATCAGAAATTCATTTAAAAATTTATTGGAGTATAGTTGACTTACAATGCTGTATTAGTTTCGGGTATACGGAAAATTTAATCAGTTACACATAGACATATATCCATTCCTTTTCAGATGTTTTTTCCATGTAGGTTATTACAGAGTATTGAGTGGATTTCTCTGTGCTATATAGTAGGTTCTTGTAACTTATCTGTTTTTTATATAGCAGTGTGTATATGTTAATCCTAACCTCCTAATTTATCCCCCCCTCAACATTTCCCCTCTGGTAACTGTAAATTTGATTTTGAAACCTTAGCGTCTGTTTCTGTTTTGTGAATAAGTTCTTTTGTATCATTTTTATTAGATTCCACATATTTGCGATCTCATATATTTGTTTTTGTCTCTCTGACTTATAAAGCTGGTAATCTTGAAGAAATAAAAAGTATAACTTGGATAAATGAAAAAAATTTCTTAGTAGCCTATTAAAAATCACTTTAGTGACATATTTGTATTGACTCTGATGTTTTATATGAAAATGCTTAAAAAGAACAAATAGAACTGTTAATGCATTTATATTACAAAGTTTCATTGGCTCTCATTTTTATCTTTAAATTAGCGAATAATTTATATTTGTAAAAAAAGTAATATTGGGTACTTTTTATATGCTAAGGATTTTTATAAGTCCCTTACAAATATTACCTCCTTATATTCTAGGTGTTTAGTCCTTTAAAATTCTTCATTCAATATTATTGAATTTTACTATAGTTTTTGAAAGTAAGAAATTCTGTGGTTTCTTGGGAAAACTTCAAAAAGGAATAGGTAAGAGCTATGGTTTTACCATCTACTCTTTTTTCAGCTTTATAACTTCTATAATTCTTGTTTGTAATCTGTTAAAAGCAGAAATCTTGAAAATTATAGATTTAATTCAGTTCCTTAAACATTTTCTAAGTACCTTACCACTGAGCTGGAATGAAAAAGATAATGTGAAAAAGATAATGTCTCTGCCTTTAAGAAGTTCATGGTTTGAGAAGTTTCCTTATGGTGCAGTTGGTTAAGGTTCCAACATTGCTGCAGCAGGCCACAGCTATGGCGTGGGTTTAATCCCTGGCCTGAGAACTTTCTTGTGCCATGGATGTAGTCAAAATAAATTAATTAATAAAAAATAAAAAGAAGCTCATGGTTTAGAGAGACATCTGAACAATAGTCATATTTAATAAAATGCTGATGTTTTTCACTTAATTCTATTTTAAAATTAGCTTTGTTAACTGATCATAGCCTAAGTATTTTAGTTTTATAAACATCTAGGGTATATTCCTTAAATGTGATGGTATTTGTGGTTTGCAAACCAGAGCAGTAGCACTCTCTGGAACTCCCAAGAAAATGCACTGAAAAGTATTCCTCCAAAAGGAGATTTTTTTTAAGAACTATTTTGTTATTTTTAAGAACTATTTTGTTATTTTAGTAATCAAGTATAGGAAAAAAACCACAGTTAGCCATAAAGAAAAAAACTGAGCAGTTAATTTCACAGTCTTCACTGAATATCTTCTCTGTAATATGACTGAAAGCTAGGTGTATGAAGGCAATGTAGGAAATTTGAGACATATTATTTTCTCTCAAAGAATTCTCAAAGGAGCCAAGAAAACAAAATGTTCATGTATTTTAAAATGTGAGAGCAACTGAAGAACATCTTATCAGCAAGTACAAAAACACTAATTGTAAACATAATGGCTAAATGCTATAATTATTGGAAGTAAAAAGTTACAGACCTCATAAGAGACTACAAATTTTTTACTTGGCTAAATTAAACATGGTAATTATACTGTACTTTTCAGCAAGATATAGTTAATGTTATTTGAGAATTGCAAGATGCTCAACTCTCCTTTGTCTTGTAACCAGCCTTTTCAGAAATGGAGGGCCTTACTATCAGCTGGTTCTGAGATTGAGTCACAAGTATACCTATCAATGCCCAAACTTTTTACAGAGGGCACAACACATACCACATGATGAACTGCAGTTCACAAGAGCCACAGAGGAAGAGCCTGCAGGTTGTTATCTTGCTGGGATTAACATTGTCTTTGGGTTAGTCTTAGAAGCCAAATCCATGTGATGTCAAGGCTCTGGGAGAGTGATTTAATCTATAATTTAGGAGGACTTTACTCAAGATTTATTGGCAAGATTTGTTTTTCACTTTGAGGGAGAAACACTTTTCATCCTGAGACTTGATCTGGAAAGTATGTGTAGAAAGAGTTTTTTTCTTCTCTCAAGATTTTGTTTTTCCCTGAGATGTTGACTGAGCAAGTCTGGTTTCAGACCTTTCTTTGTCAGACAATACTGAACCTTCTGAAAGTTAGGATTATATGTTCTATCAGTAGTTGTAATCTTTTTAATGTGTTTGTTTTCTATAATCTAATTCTCTTTTTAACTTAAATCTTTCATTTATAAGGTATAATGTAAAAACTATAGGAAATTGGAAGACTTGGGCTAGAGGGATCTTGAGGATAACCTAAACTAACTTGCAATTTTATTTTGAAATTGACACAAGTAAAAAGTGTATTTCACATCACTAACCAATATGCTCATGTAGCACAATACACATATGTATATATAACAGAAACAGAAATGTCATTAAATGGTTACTAGTCTTAACTACCTGGGCTCTTGATCTTTTTCTATTTCTTATTTGTTTTCTCTCCCTTGTTTTTCATCCTCTTATCTTCTACTCTTTTCATCCCCTTTTTTCTGTTCTTTTAAATTTTCTCTTCTCTGTTTTCTCTTTCATTATCTTTTCTCTCTCATCTGTCCTCACTCTTTTCTCTCTTATTTCTTCCATCATCTCTCTTTCTCTACCCCTGCATTCTTTTACCTCTTCTCTTTTTCTCTTTATCTCTTTTTATTTTCTTCTTCCCTGTTCTGTTTTTTAAATGCTAGCTCTGTCTCACTAATTGGTCATAACTACAAAGTCTGGAAAACATTGACCCAGATGAGAGCATTTATTTTACATTTAAGGAAACCCAAGCTGATAGAGATGGTGTTTTCCAAGATCACATGTTATGTCCTAGTTGTTAACAGAGTTAGGTTTAGAATGTAGGACTTTAAAGGTCTCCAAAGAATCCAAAACACTCTGGACTAAATGGACACTAATTAAAATTCTGAACCTAATTCTCCCTGTTTTGAAGACTACAAGATATATCTAGTTGAAATTATAAGCAGGAATATCCTGGTAAAATTTTGGAAATTCATACAACTTTCCAGTTTGGCAAGGTTGCTGTCATTGTGAACTTAAAGTTATTATTTTTTTCAAGCAAGGGACAGTTATTCCAGCTACATTTAAAACCTGAAGAACGTTAAGGCTTCATTTACACATAACTGCATAGAATCTTTGCATTAAACTATGACTGCAAAGAAACAGGAGACTCAATTTATTTTCATAGTTCCAGGAAGGGGTATGAGAGTAAAAACTGTGAACAATCAGAGTCTGATAAAATATCTGTAAGTCTAGACCCCTACCAGGGTTAGTATATTTGAAAGTGAGTGTCTCGGCTACTGTGAATAGTGCTGCAATGAACATGCGGGTGCAGGTGTCTTTTTGAAGGAAAGTTTTGTCCATATATATGCCCAAGAGTGGGATTGCTGGGTCATATGGTAGTTCTATGCATAGTTTTCTAAGGTACCTCCATACTGTTTTCCACAACAGTTGTACCAATTTACATTCCCACCAACAGTGCAGGAGGGTTCCCTTTTCTCCACACCCCCTCCAGCATTTGTTAATGGAAATAAAAGATCATTATTAAAAATAAATAAATAAATAAATAAAAATAAAAATTAACCACAAAAAAAAGAAAAAGAAAGAAAGTTAGTGTCATAGAAACATGTTAAGGGCAAGACCGAATGAGAACAACAAAAACATAAATACGTTTCTCTAGTAAGTACCTTTGAGAGCCAAGTATATATCAAAGAGCAGAAAGAAAGCAGACTGGGAAACATTAACAAGAGTGTTGCATGGTAGAGATCTTACTAGACTATCATAATGAGCAGTATTTATTGATGATGAAGCAGCTTTTACCTTGGTAGAGGGGGTTGTGGTGCCAGTAAATCTGCCTATCATTTTATTTTCTCTTTGTCTTCCATTTGTTTCTTCAGAATCTCACACTATTTGTGTCTTTCTCAAAATCTACTCTGGGTATGTTTTTTGTTTTTGTTTTTGAAACTTAACATTGTTTCCATTGTTTCTCTTTTTTGTTTCTAGTAAGGTACGTGAAATTTTCAATGATGAAATTTGTATGGCAAATAATGTGAAGAAATTTGATATAATATTTAGATTTAGAGAATCGTCCTGGAGCCTACTAGCTACTGATATAATTCTGTTTTATATTTAAGACTTTTATAATATATATGTTAAAATAACAGATTCATTGTCAAATGGCAAGTAGTGTGTTTCTCACAGAATCTGAGAATGGAGAAAAGAAAGGAATGGGTGTATCAGTGGTGTGCTGGAGCCAACTCTCGCAGGTACTTAGGGGCCAGTTGTGTGCATCTTTTCCCAGCTCCTCCTTTGGTGACATTATGTTGGTAGGTTGAAATCAGCCATGGTGTAAGTACACTGTGAAAATTGGCAAGTGCTCTAAATCAGCTTTTTTCGCCCTTTGAGAGCTGGTTTACCAGCATGCAACTGGGTGTGATAAATAGCAAAAATATTAAATAGAGAAGCAATCAAACTTTTGACTCATTGAGTCTTGAGCTAAAGGTATTGGATGTTATTTACTTAATCATTATCACTGGTTTAGGATCAAGAGTTAAAACACTTTTTTGTAGTTTTGCTGAGAATTTGGAGTTAATCAAAGAATTAAAAAGGGAGCTCAACTCCAAAGATTCTTTACTACTTTAGAAGTATTTTCAAATAAATTACAGCCAGAAATAATTAGCCCCCTGGGCTCACTCTGCTGCTTTTGTAGATTTCAAGAAAGAAGAAAAAAATTTAGAAGTCTAAATAGCTTCAGAAAATGAAATAGTCTTCGATTAATTTTTCTCCTTAGTCTATAATTTCATTCTGAAAGTTAACATATCTTCTGTGTTCTTTGATAGATTTGTGAACTACCATGTTTTAATATAAAAGATTCTTATTTACCTTTAGTTTAAAAGTAATCACACTGGCCCCCTTCCCTCCTAGGCAGTTTTCCCACTTAGTATAATGCCAAAGACTGGTATTAAAGAGAAGTTACTATGGTAGAAGTGGAGATGCACTCACTATCCAGACCCCTCTTCAGCAGAATGCTTGCTGCCCAGCCACAAGAGTACAGGAAGGAGACAGCTTCTACCTGTCACCAACTTTAGCTTTGCCTCAGCTGCAAAGAGCTGCTTAGCCCCAGGTCATTTCCCTCCCAGGGCTCTCCTATTTGAGTGAAGGACATGGGCTGTGAAGGTTGGGCCTCTTAGGCCTGAAGCTAGACTCTTACTCCAGAGCTTCCTGCTAAGCTGAATGGAGCTTTGTTCAGCCAGTATCATCAGAGTTCAGCTTCTTTCTCTACTCAGTTTTGTCTCTTCCCACTTTGCATTTACAGGCGTTTCCTAGCAAGTATCTTGGACCTTCAGCCTTGTCACAGTGTCTGCTTTTAGAGAACCCAAGCTGCAGTATCCCATACATATACCTTGGTATTAAGCTAGCGCAACTTTGTCAGATTTTGCTAATATTCTGGAGCCCTGCATTTTTGGATTTTTAGCCCTCTTTCATGATTCCAGCCCCCCCCCCCAGCCCCATGACTTTGTCTATGGCTTGAACTGTTATGAAAAAGCTGAGTAAGTGGTTTTGCTCCATATTTCACTACTTGTTCCCCAAATTATGCCACTTAACAAACATTTTGTAATGAAGTTTTACCTATTCCAGTGTTCTACTGCATTAAATAGGTTTTCATAGGTAGTAACAGACTTATCAAAAGTCTGATTGTTCTGTAAGCCAATAAAAGTCAATAAAAGGGAGATTATTTTAATAGTAAATATATATGTTACAAGTTTATTTCATTTAAAATTTAACCCAAAATTCCACTTGGTCGAGGATTTTTAAAATTCCAGATTTGTGTGCAATGTTACCAGGTTTCTAAAATCCAATTATATATTTTATATCTTATATTACTCAGAATACTTTATAGAGATCTTTTTGACTTATTTTTTTCTATCAGGTCACAAGTTCACAACACCTAATAGTTCTTTATCAGATTACCTTCTGATACTATAAAGCCTAATAAAAAATTAAAAGGAAGGAAGCAAAATGTGTTTTTCAGTGAGCAGAGCACCAGTTCCTTCACATAGATGATTTGGGTAGTTGCATGAACATATTGAGAAAGAAGATAGGAGGAAAGTATAACAAATATGAGAGAATAATATTTATCCTAAAGTCATGAATTATTAAGAGCTTAACTTTAGCATTCATACTAGAAATGATTTTTGTCTAAATTAGAAAAGTTATGGGAAAATAGGATTTAGTCACAGCTGAGAACCACCAGTAATTTTGGATAAGGAATTAGTATTAGATATTTTTGGCTACTTAGCACTAGTGATCTGATGAACGCCTTCTCTTAGAGGTGTAGACTTCTGAAGCATCCTTGGTAGGTTGATTGGAGGCATCAAGTGAGCTTCTATGGGCTATAGGCATTGTCTTTCTCCTGTGAGTGATACACTTATTTCATTGAAGTAAGTGAACGTGAAAGTATAGCTTCCTATCACAGGGATAGTTGTAAAGAAAGAAAAAAGTTGCAAATTGAAATGTGTTTACCTAACTTTAACTGCTTGGATAGTTAATATAAGAAAAATATATTAATTTGAGGCTTAAGGGTAAAAAGACTTTAAAGAAAAGAAGTGGCACATATTCAAAAACATATTTTCAAAGTCTGTCTCTGCTATCTATTTGGCATGTGATCTTAGACAAGTCATTTAACCTTTTGAGCTTTTTCTGTAAGTAGATGATCACACACACACACACACACACACACACACACACACGCACGCACGCACACGCGCGCTCATATCTCCAGCTTCATGGGGCTGTTGTGAGAACTGGCAAGGTTAATGTATAGAGAAGTACTCTGGCAACTGTAAATTACCAAAAGGCATACTGTTAATAATAATGATAAATAAATGTATAAGGAACAAAATAATTTTATATCAATACTCATATTGCATTCACCAACATCTTTTTCTGAGATTTCTAAAAGAACCCCCAGGAAAGCAACAAAGCGGGCAAGAAATACTCTTTTATTTATTTTTTTTTTGAAATTTTTGAAATAGTTTAAAATTTAAAGTTAGACAAATTCTTTTAATGTACACTAGTTTCATTTTAACTTATTTGCTTATTTGTTAGTAAAAATCTGTTTTTAAGATTCTCTGTAAATTTTCTGAGCTGTAATGTAATTGAGTAAAAAGAGAAAAGAAAGCAAAGGAAAATAGTCAATGTTTTATATATATTTGCATTTTAGAAGTATTTTTTGTCAAATTTCTTTTAATAATAATAAACTTAAATAACTTGAAGCAATAAAAAAAAAGAAATACTCTTTTACCACTCCTAGAAGCCATATCCACATTTTCTCCATTTTGCCTTCATATCCCCTTTCAACATCATTTTCCCTGCCAAAAATATAAAGAAATAGCAAATTCCTCATATTGTTGTTTATATGTAAGTTATATTTGAGGTAAAAATAAATTACAACTCAGGAGATATGGGACAAGAAATACCTGCCCGTGAGATTAACTTATTTGTTTGTTCTTTCTTTGATACATTTAGTGCCAAAGAAAGGCACAGTTTCTTACACGTTTAAATCTGAACCAGACAGAATAAGACAACACCTGAGGGCCATGCACTATGAAAGCCATAAGAATAAGATACACATACCAAGAGATATAATGGGTTTTTGTGATCTTGGCTTTAAGGAAGTAGAGAAATTAGAAATAATTAAGTGGGCGTTTGGGTAGATCTGGTAATTTAGTGTCTAGATGCATTGAAAGCATTTAAGTAAGGAGAGATATACCTAAATTCAGGAAGGAGATTTATTAATTCAACAATTTTTGAACTGAATGAATTTAATAGGTTTTATTTATTAAATTTCTTATACTCTTTGGGCATTACCGAGGACCAGGTATATAGAGAATAATGACACATTACCTATCTTTGGGAGTTCACAATCTAGCAAGTGACAATAATGTAGCATGCAAATTGTTATAACAGACGTATTCACTGACTACACAGGGCTGCAGAGAAGAGGCATCTAATCTAAATTGACAGGTCAAGAGAGCTTTACCTGAAGAAGTGACATGTAAGATGGTTCTGGATTTTTAAGAAGTAGGAATGAACCAGGATGTGGGGGGACATTAGACAAAGAGAAAAGTCTGTACAAAGGTTCACACGATGGAAATCATTTCATATAAGGGAACTGCAAATAAATTAATTCTCAGTAAGGTTGGTAGCATACAAGTGGAGCTGTGGCAAATGAAGCTGGAATGGAACTTTGTACCAGATCTTAAAGGACTTTATGTAATGAATTAAGAACAATCATCTAAAGAATTTAAAAAAGGAAATGAAAATGGCATTTGCATTTCAGAAAGATCACTCTGAGAGTAGCAATGTGGAAAACAGTTTTGAGAAGGCTGAAAGTAGAGTCAAAGAGAATATTCAGGGTTCTGTTGAAATAATCCAAAGGAGAAATGCTAGGATCTGAGCTATGGCAGTAGTAGGGGGAACAGAGATGAGGAGATGGACTTGAGTGGCACTGAGGAAATAAAATCTATAGGATTAGTGATTGATTGGATGTAGGAGTTCGGAACAATCAATTTTTTTTTAAATGTAGTTGATTTAGTGTTGCATTAGTTTCAGATGTAAGGCAAAGTGACTCAGTTAAACATATATTCTCTTCCAGATTCTTTTTCATTATAGGTTATTATAAACTATTGAATATATTTCCCTGTGCTATACAATAGGCCCTTCTTTATCTATTTTATATATAGTAGTGTGTATCTGTTAATCCCAAACTCCTAATTTACCACCTCCCCCCCTCCCCCCGCTTTTCCTTTGGTCACCATAAGTTTGTTTTCTGTCTGCGAGTCCGTTTCTGTTTTGTAAATAAGTTTATTTGTATTAGAGCAAAATTTTTAATTGAGAGACCTATAGACTCATCTGGCAAATTGAGAACTGGACATAGAAACAGATTAGCCTAGGAAATAATTTCAAAGGGAAAAAAATAAGGTTTTTTTCTCTTTTAGGAGGGTCAGTGTGACACACTCCATAGTTAAAGAGGGTAATTCAAGGACCACCTACAAAAAAGAAGGAGCAATAGTCTCAAAATGGGAAATTTACCAGCTTCACAACTTGTAAACGAGGAATGCATGAATAAGAACTAAAATATGTGCAGCCTAAATTGGCCCACTACAAATATTTGAACACTCCCTGAAAGACTGGTTGCCCAGGAAATGCCTGGTTACAAATTCAAGGTGCAGATTTATCAAGGTAGAGGTACCGTGTGTGCTTAGTCTGTGGCTGTTTGTGCAAAGTATATGTGGGGAAATGGAGGCAGGAAAATTTGATGTATATATATCACTAAGATTCTTTTGTATTGTCTTTATGTAAAGCTATTTTGCATATTTTTCACGGGCAAATATTAAATGGCTTTAAAAAAATCAATTAAATTATGGTTGAGTGATTCAGAAGACCATTGTACTTAATTTAATTCAGATTTAGGTGATTAGAAAAAGTCTGACTGGGGATGAAGAGAAGTCGCTTAAAGGGCAAGGTAGGGACACCAGAGAGAAGCATCAGTAGTTCATTTCTATAAACTCCATACAATTTAAAGCAAAGTTCTCTAGGATAGTAAAAAGATACTGCTCAGTGATATGTAGCATAAAGGGGGAATTACACAAGAGATTGGAGAGCTGTTTCTAGTTTATTGCAGAATGTTAATCGGGGTATTCTTTTTTTTTTTTTTTTTTGTCTTTTTTAGGGCCTCACCTGTGGCATATGGAAGTTCCCAGGCTAGGGGTTGAATTGGAGCTATAGCTGCTGGCCTACGCCACAGCCACAGCAGTGCCTAATCTGTGCCACAGTCTGCAGTCTACTCCACAGCTCACTGCAATGCTGGATCCTTAACCCACTGAGCGAGGCCAGGGATCGAACCTGCATCCTCATGGATACTAGTTGGGTTCATTACCGCTGAGCCACAAGGGAACTCTGGGGTGAGTATTCTTATTCTATTGTGATAATTGTTAGCAAATGCTTCCTCCTTTTATTTTCCACTTATACTTTTCAGTTGTGCTCCTTATTTTAATTTTTTCATCTAGTATTTGTAAACTCCACTTATGATCTTGATTACAGCATAGTGATAATTTTAAAACGTGTGATGTATATTTATAGTTTGTCTCAGGGTATCTTTTCTATGAATTGTATTTGTCCAACATCAAAATGTAGGAAACATGTAACAAAGCTTTTGGTAGTGTTCCGCCATAATAATGAAGATAGGAATGTGATCTGAGCCAAGTCTTACTTCACTGTGACTTTCCTTTTTATTGTTAGGTAGCATTACCCAAAGCTTTGGGTACAGTACCATACTTTTGTTATCAGAAAAGTAGAATTTAGAATGATGCTTGAGTTAGGATTAATTGATACTCTGCAGAGAAAGAAGTGGAACTCTATTATATTTCACTTTGGGATTATGCATTGTCTTTTAAACATATGTAGATTTTATTTAAAATCTTGTCAGCAGTGTATAAGCTAAGAAACACATATCTTTTTTTTGCCTTATCTAGGGCCGCACCCATGCCGTATGGAGGTTCCCAGGCTAGAGGTCTAACAGGAGCTGTAGCTGCGGCCTTCACCACAGTCACAGCAACACAGAATCCCAGCCATGTCTGCTGCCTACGCACAGCTCACGGCAATGCCGGATCCTTAACCCACTGAGCGAAGCCAGGGATCGAACCCACAACCTCATGGTTCCTAGTTGGGATTCGTTAACCACTGAGCCATGATCGGAACTCCAAGAAACACATGAGTTTGGGGCCACATAGCTGCCTTACTAGCTTCTTCAGTTCTGTAAGCATTTTGGCAGAAGAGGCAACTGGAAATTTTAAGCAGGCTTTGGGTAGGAGACCAGAGAGCTATAGCTGCTGATTGTATTTTCTGAGACACAGTGAGATGAGATTGGGTAGAAGTTTTGATTTGCTTGCCCTGTGGGTTGCAGATGTGTTCAGATGAGTTCTGTTTGCTCATGTTGTGTTTAGTGGCCAATGGGGTGGTTTGGTATTCTCTTTTCTTTGGGGTGACTGGTTAAGGTATTTATCTAGCCAGTCCCATCAGAGGTAGTTGATCCTTTTGTTCACAGGGTTAGAAAAACTTACTCTGTGTTTCCCTGTTTCTTCTTTGTAGGGGAACACATTACCAAATGAATTTTGGATAACTGCTGGATTTGGGTTCACAAAATTTTTCCCTTTCTTGAGACTATGAATTTTTTTTCCTTGAAAAAGTAATTAATATAACAACCCTGATAGCTTTGTTTCTAAATTAAATATGTTTAAATAGAAACAAGCTAAGAGGTAGAGGGAAATATAATACTGTTAATTCAGTTACTATTGCATAATAAAATCAAATATTTATCAAGAATATCTTAATAGGTCTGCTTCTTTTAGTCATCTGTATTAATGAGGGTGGATGTTCTTCCCATTTAAATACACATATGTGTTAAAGAAAGCAATAATTAGTAATTTTTTGGTTTTATTTCTGTAACTTATTGAAGGTCTAATGCCAAATTCCACTGGTCTGTGTGGGGATACCTTTTTATTTGTTTGTGAAATAAGCATCTGTATTTCAGTGATCTCTAGCCAACCTTGGGTTCTCCAGATACTGAACAGAGCTGCCTGTGGGTGGGGTCAAACCCGCCTGTGACTTTTGACCATTGAAAATGAAGGAAAACATTTGTGGTAAGAAACAACAGCACATGCTTGACCTCCAAAGCACGCACATCTATAAATGGATAAAAGTGACTATTTAAGGTTGCTTCGAAAAAGAACCACTGTGTCTACAAAGAAAGAAACCTTAATTCAATGTTTGAAAAAGCAAACTACGTGTGGGTGAAAGAACATGTTTTTGTCAAAAACATCTGTGGTGTTCCCTATGATGTATTTGATCCTGATGGTAAATCAACAAAGTTAAGTATTACAGACAAAATTGTCTTTTGACAACTTATTATGTGATAAATAAGGTTAATTCCAAAAGATCTCAGGGCTGACTTTAAACTGGTGCTATTGTGGCTAATTGCCAGATATACAAAATGAAGTCCTCACTTCAGAACTGAAGACTTTGCTTGAATTTGTTATCCAGCAGTGGCAATTGGTTGTGTATATGTTCTTTTGTCCTCATTTTTTTCCTGCCTTACCACTGTGTTTCCTAGAGGTAGTCACCTTACTGTCATAAGATAATTGCCACTAGGACTAATTTTATAGGACTGAATTTTTGACTTGCCGGATTTTTACATACTTGTACTTATAAACATGATTTATAGATCAGTGAAGATCTAAGGGGTTCCATAACCGATTTTATGAGTATATTTTCTTCCCCGAATACCAAAATGATAAATTATGGAAGTCCCCAAAATACGACTTAAAATTCACAGATGTAAATAATTAGGCATGGAGTTCCCTGCTGGTGCAACAGGTTAAGGATCTGGCATTGTCACTGCTGTGGCTTTCGTCGCAGCCGTGGTATGGCTTCAGTCTCTGGCCCCGGAACTTCCACGTGCTGCAAGTGGCCAAAAAATAAAATAAAATAATAACTAAGTATGAAAACTTATCTCTGAATCTGAATAAATTGGGTTGATGAAATTAGCTGAAGGCAACAGTAGAAGAAGATGGTTTTCACTGTGCAGGGATTTTATCCAAAGAAGTTAAGTTATGTGAAAAACAGTGAGTGGTATGATTTATTAGGTGATGAATTTTAAAAGTAGTGTCCAAATGTAAATAGTAAAATCATTCAAAGTATTACTCAGCAGCTGCAAGAGCGATAGGAAAGGCTGACATGACAAATTTACTCATTTCTTAATCACTTTCGTTAGGCACTATTGTCAGCTCCAAGAGGCAAATTTTCATCTTGATTCAAACTCATAATGCTAATAGTTGAAACCTAGAAATTCTCAAAATCATTTGCTTTCAAAACACCTTTTATATCATCTTCGATGTCTCTATGACCTGTTGTCATAAAAATATGCAAAAAATATATTGCATGTCATCAAAGAAAATTTCCCATTCCCCACTTTTGTGTTATAAAGAAGATATTATTTACTGTAAGATCCAAAAGTATTAATTAGCTGCCTTTGCTTTAAATAAAATTGATTGTTAAGGCAGAAAATAGAGGATAATATGAGTCCTGTTCTGCTGTAGCCTCCCAATAAAAGAAGCAGTGACCCAACTCATTAGCCCTTTGATTTAATATATTGACACTTGGGTAGGAATAATTCCGTTTAGTGGCTTTTGCTTCCCAGGGATCAATTTAATTAGTTATAAAATGTGACTTCTTGTCAGGAGCTAGAAGAAATGCTGACGTTAAATAAAGTCATACGCAATTTAAACAATAAAGCTATCGATGCCTGGTTAAAAGTTAATGATGCAAAAAAAATGGCTTAATAGAGACAACCTCAGCAGTGAAAGTGATGCTAGGAAAATTAAGCTAAGTGGATGAATGAGGAATGGTGATGTTGTTGAATTGTTAAAACAAATTCATGACTGGTCTGATGGCTGGCTAGGTTGCTGAGTACATTATCCTTAAGCCTGGGAGACAGAACTAGTTGTAGACTTCTTGCTTAGTACTATTTCAGTGCAAGTTTCATTTTAAGATCCAAGGGAGGGAGGAATTCTTGTTTAGATTGTTTGGAGCAGAAAACTTCCTGAAACCAACTTTGTATTTGAAAGAAAAATGAAATATCACTCATGTCCACCTAGTGGCTTCCATGAAGTAGCCTCTCACATGAGTGCTGACTGGCCCCTCACATCTCTGAAAAATACCACTCTAGGAGCATACATTAGCTTAACCATGAATTTGAGCAGTCTTTGTTAGCCTAAGTATATTGAGGCTTAGAATTTAGTAACTAGATGATCTCTAAAATGTTTTTTAACTCCCTAATTCAATCGTAGTTTTAAAATCAGCTGGTTAGTTCAGTCAAATCAGTTGCTTTGGGAGTAGTTTAGTCAAAACAACCAGCTGATTGACTAAATATACCCTGGTTTCTGCTGCTATGTATACATGTACCACATTTGACTCTCTTTTGGCAGTGGCTGCTGCCGGGTCATTAACACCAGTTAGCTAAATAAAAGATAACCACATTTTATTGTCAGGCAAAATTTGTATCTCACTTCTCCAGCTGTTGCCTTTCCAAGTCATTTGCTTATTAGCTAAAGATGAGGCATGTATTTAAACTTGATGAGTTTTAGAATACTTTTTTTCCTAGTCAAGGAATTGACTAAGTATTCTATGACTAAATTTTGTTAAGCAACCAAAAAAGTTTTCTTTTTTCCAGTTTTTCCCTTAGTTTATCTATAGGCTCTGAAGTCAGCGGTTGGTGGGTGAGAATACAGGAGCAATGAGCTGAAGTCTGGAAAGGAAGATGAAATGAGAATGTATGGTCTTTAACACTCTATCAGCCTCCTATTTCCCCTCTTTATAGGGAAGCACACACTCTCCCAGCCTCTTCTTCCTGGGTTGTACTGAAAAGTTTTCAGATTGAAGATACTGGGCGAAATCTTACTGTTTTGGAAATCTGTTTATTGGATTTTTTTTTTCTGCTGGTTCAGCTGCCAAAGAAATTAGTGTAGAGTCTACAGTAGACCATTAAAGTGCAATATATCCATCTAGGAAACTTAGTGAATAACTTCCCTTGTCTGTTAACATAAAATAACTGTGGTTGAAGTTATAATAAAACAGAAAAACCTTGACCTTCTAGTGAAATATGTATTTTAAAATATGTTGGAGCTGAAATGATTTGGATTTTTTTTGTTGTTCACACAGTGACAGGAAGGAAACATAGCAGTTAACTTTGAGAAGGGCCATTTTTGTGAAGGAGCTGACAGACACAACAAAATAGATTTCAGAAGCCTCCTAGGAAAGAAGAAACAATTTGGAGGCAAAGGAGCATGCTTACATAGTATTTGGTAAAAACATTAACAGTAGCAAACATGTAAGCACAGAGGGGGATATTGCTGAGAATAAAATCTGTGCCAGAGACAAGTTTTCCTTTGGAGTAAAGGTTATCTTTTTTTGCTTTTTTTCTTTATTGATGTTGGGGGAAGGGCAATTAAGTGAGGACAAGAGGGAAATTGTGGGGGACTGATGTTAGATAAACTATTTTGCCTTTGTGTTGACATTATATTGGCTACAGCCTACATACAAGGGATGCCTGGAAAAAAGTAAGGAGAGAGAGGCATTAATATTTTTTAGTGTGCGTGGGTGCGCCAGCACTAGAGGGGCCCGTGTTTTCTTAGGGCTCAGATGGCAAAGCTAAGCATTCAGCCTACGGCAGGAAAAAAGTGCCTTTTTTGTTTTCTGACTGCAGAGTCCAGGCATTCCCAGGGGAACACAATGAATGGCCCATTTTGTCCAACACGGTTTCATAGACATAGATTTCTTGTTTTTTCATAATTATTCTTGCCCGTCATTGGGTGTGCACATGACATTTGAGCGTGTTTTAAAGTCTTAACACACTCATGTGCCTGTAATAAAGTTACTCATAACAATCCCGGCTTTCTCCAGACAACAGAGCAGGGTCTGTTGTTTTCACAAGTCACAGCAGCTGGGAGGCAATTGTGAAGACAACAGCTTAATCTAGCTGGAGAATACAGGAAGAAGAGAATATACACTAAATTTCCTCCCATGTTACTTAAACAATGAAGAATTTTTTTTTAAATGGCTATGGGTGGTCTTATGCAATAACTGATTGGCAGAATGTATTTTAAATTTCTTTCGAATGTTGTCTTTAAAATAGTAAGGATCTACAAGGTTACGTTTATCATATTTGTTAATCAGCTAAAAGGCAGGCTCAGGCAGCAGTACAGAGCCATGTTTCAATGACTATAGAGGGTATTACAGATCTTTTTTTTTTTTTTTTTGTAGTTTGTTAAGTAGCAACTGATGTTTGTGTAAAAGGATGCTATGACCAAGTAGTTATGAGGCAATGGTTAATCTCCTTTGAAAGGTGTGTGAAAGGCTAAGAAGTTCATGGTAATTTGCATCTTCGTGCCAGGCTGAATTTCTGGCTTGCAGTCATTAGCGAGTTTTAAATTTCACACTGAATAATAGAATTTAGGGGAGAGGAAAGTAACTTTGAAAGATTTAAATTTAACCTGGAACATCAGAATGGTAAACTGGCTGTGCTCTTCAGGGCGCTGAACTGAACCAAGTTATTTTTATTTCATGTGGAGGGGAGGAGATAAGAAATGTGAGAAGTACAATAAAAAGAAGGAAACTTTTTCCTGTTCATCTAGCTTTCTTTGTGGGGGAAGGGATTAAGCAGGACTTGGGGGAAGGAAGTGGCTTAAAAAGCAAGACTGGCTGCGCTGTGCTTAACTGTTTAAAACTCTACTCTTTTTCTCTTCAAGGAAACATTTTGTGAAAGAACTTAAGGACTTTTAAAAGATATCTAGGTGACATGAAGATATTGGTCTCTAAGGCATAATGGTTTTATTCATATTTTATTGGGGAAGATGAAGCAATTAGGGCAGGCAACTTTACTAAATAACTCATCACCTTTGGAGGCACTCAATACCTGAATAACTATAATCTCATTTCATTTCCGGTCTTAATGTGGAAATGCTATAAAGAGTTTTTAAATGGAAATCTAAATGCTGATTGGGACCATAGGATAACTTTCACTGTCTTACCTCTCTCATACGCTGAGCATGAAGAGGCATATTCTTCCTATTACTTATTGAGCACCTATTCTAATCTTCCTTAAATTTCTTTTAAAAAACATTTTCTAGAGTACTAGTTCTCATTTATTTCCCACATCTCTTTTCTATTCTTGGCAGAACATAGCACTGAAGAAGGCCCAGTTGTCAGGTTCTTGGGTTTCAGGATGTAGTTCAAAAGTTAATCCTTTTGTTGTCTTTGCTGGTATTTACCTGGCTTGGCTTAATAACAAAGCATAGGGAGTTCCCACTGTGGCTCAGTGGAAAAGAACCAAACTAGTATCCATGAGGATGTGGGTTCAACTCCTGCCTTACTCAGTGGATTGAGGATCTGACATTGCTGTGAGCTGTGGTGTAAGTTGCAGATGTGGCTTGGATCTGGGGTTGCTGTGTCTGTGGTGTAGTCTGGCAGCAGCTCCTATTTGACCCCTAGCCCAGGGAACCTTCATATGCAAGTGTGAACCTTCACAAGTGTGGCCCTAAAAAGCAAAAAAAAAAAAAAAACCCTAAAAACCCGCAAATAAAACCCAAAGCACAATTACGTATGTATATACCTTTATTTTAGTGTTTACCACCTAAGCTTAAAAGTTCTCATTTTTGGTCTTATCTGCAGAGCACCACTATCAGTTTCTTTATGTGTATTTTCATTAATCTTTGTAAATATGCAACACTGGAGATTTTACACTCACCATTTGACAGATGAGGAAACTAGGGTTACACATCTAGTTAATCAGAAGTAGGTATCAAGCTTAAGTCTGCAGTGTCAAAATCGATGATCTTTCAATATACCATGCTGCCTCCTAGTTACATAAAAGGCAGGAAATAGCAGCTGCCTAATTAATAGAAGTAGGAATGTAAACCTAAAGATGATAGTGCTTCTTTCCGCTCTTTTTCTCCCAATTGGAGGAAGGTAGCTGAGTGGTGTCCTGGTGGGGATTGAGGACCCTGTGAGAAACGTGGTTTATCAGGGTAATGGCTAAAAGAGTTGGGGCCAACTAGATGAAGAGTACCAAATGAGTAAGTCGTTTGACAGGGTCAGGAGATTGGTTGATAACATATAATATATAGGAGACAGAAAAAATAATTGTGTATACTTACACACACAAATACATACATATACACAAATATGAATATATATGTATTTATACACACATATACATATGCATATATAATGGGAACTTGGCTTTTTTATTTAATTAAAATTTTTTTATTAAGATATATTTTTATATTAGTTTCAGGTATATAACAATGTTTCAATATTTGTGCAAAATGATAACCCAATAAGTCTAATTAACTTTTGTCACCATACATCATTACAAAATGTTTCCTTATGAGACCTTTTAAGATTTACTGTGTTAACTTTCAAATATGCATTACAGTATTATTAACTATAGTTACTGTGTACATTATGCTGTACATTACATCCCTAGGACTTAGTTATTTTATAAATGGAAGTTTGTACGCTTTGACCTTTCTTACCATTTGACCCAATTCTCCTTATTAGGTAGGTTGCCTTTTCAGTTCATTGGTGGTTTCTTTTGCTGTGCAGAAGCTTTTTAGTTTGATGTAGTCCCTCTTGTTTATTTTTGCTTTTGTTGCATTCACTTTTGGTGTCAAATTCAAAAAGTTGTCACCAAGACTGATGTCAAAGAGCTTACCATCTATGTTTTCTTCTAGGATTTCTATGGTTTTAGGTCTTACTTTAAAGTCTTTAATCTAATTTGAGTTAATATTTATATATGGTATAAGATAGCAGTCCGGTTTCATCTTTTTGCATGTGGATGTCCAGTTTTCTGAACACCATTTATTGACAAAGACTGTCCTTTTTCTATTGCATAAACTTGGCTCCTTTGTCAGAAATTAATTGACCATATATGTGTGGGTTTATTTCTGGGCTTTTTATTCCGTTCCAATGATCTATGTGTCTTTTTTTATGCCAATAACATATCATTTTTGTTTATTATAGCTTTGTGATATAGTTTGAAATCGGGAAGGGTGATGCCTCCCTAGCTTTGTTCTTCTTTCTTAAAATTGTTTTGGCTATTAAAGCTCTTTTGTGGTTCCATACAAATTTTAAGATTGTTTTATTCAAATAGAATAATGAGTGGAATTTTGATACAGTTTTACATATTTTTAGAAAAGAATTACAAATACAAGACAAGGCAAGAGAGGAAGACAAGAATAAACTGTGCTACTGTGTTGGAATTGGAAGTTATTAATGGGATGTTATGGTTTTATGTATGTCTATCTCAATCTATAGATACAGATATATTTAGATATATCTAAAAGTGAATTGAAGTATAAATGTATGTATCTCTGGGTGTGTGATATTGTACCATCCTTATTAATGTCACCATGTTATTCAGGTGACATTAACAATGTTGGTACAATATGATATCATAAGCTACCTGATGTGATGTAATGAAAAGAGCATAGTATCACTTCTGTAGCATTTCTGTCAAACATGCATAATCTGAATTTAATCATAAGACTACATCAGAAAAAGAAAAACAATTTAGGTACAATCTAAAAAATAACTGGCTTGAAATCTTTTTTTTTTTTTTTTTAATTTTTGTCTTTTTCCCTTATCTAGGGCTACACCCGCAGCATATGGAGGTTCCCAGGCTAGAGTTCTAACAGGAACTGTAGCTGCCGGCCTTCACCACAGCCACAGCAACGTGGGATCTGAGCCACGTCTGCAACCTACACCACAGCTCACAGCAACGCCGGATCCTTAACCCACTGAGCAAGGCCAGGGATCAAACCCGCAGCCTCATGGCTCTTAGTCGGATTCGTTAGCCACTGAGCCACGAAGGGAACTCCTGGCTTGAAATCTTTAATACTGTTCAGGTGATAAAGGTCAATGAGGAACTGAATAACTCTCCCAGACTGAAGGAAACTAAAGAGACATGATAGCACATGATCTTGGATTGGATTTCATTGCTATAGAAGATATATTGGGACAGTTGGCAAAAATTCAGTAGCGTCTTTAAAGGGTATATTGCAATTCTTTTCAATGTTTCTGAATCTTTTCTGTACACTTTAAATTATTTTAAAACAAAAAAATACTTAAAATACAAAAAATTAACTTTGACAAAAAATTTTAGAACAGAAAGTGATAGTCACTATGATAGCTAAAAATCGTGATCTCAGTGTTACTCAGAAGTTTCTTACAAAGAATGTTTAAAAAGAACACATTATTGATCCATTTTTATGCCCTTTTCAATTACATTTGAATGCATTTGCCTTCATGTTTGGAGGAACCCTGTAAATGATGAAATATTTGGGTCTAGTCCATTATTACTGCTGCTCCTTACAAGCATTTTAATAAATATGTTCTTTTTAGCTTCTGAGATCCAGAAATGTCACTGTCGATATGATTTTAGTGTTGATAAATAAACTTCTAATAGTGTTCTGTTGAGAGATTCATCCTCCAGAGATGAACATAGCTTACTCTTGCACTTAAACTTTAATAGAGTATTGAGGTTGGAAGAAATAATGATTCATTATTTCCATTTTTTACCAAAAAAATGCCCATACAAGGTCCAACAATGATGGAGCCAAATTTAAAGTTGGATCAACAATTGAATCATCTCAAATTTTAGAAAGTTAGAAAAACATTAATAACCACAGAAAAATTCCATTTAGTGATATTTGCTTGACTGATTAAATCTTAATCTCCCTGCATGCTGAAAGACACCATGGTAAAAAGGCATCAGAATCACTTGATTTTGAAACCCAGCATTGTCAGTTTGATAACTCTGTGGCCTTAAACTTTCTGAATTGATAAAATACCATAATAATATATATTTTACTGAACCATGTTGTTGCATGGATTATTTTGAGATGTGGTATGAAATTAGCATGTATTTTCTGGAATATAGTAGGTCTTCAAGAAGTCCTAAGTCTCATTTCTTAAGCTTCTTTATTCCTAGAAACAATTCTGTATGTAGAACTATGCTAAAACCCCAAATAGAACATTTCCTGGCTTACAGATAGGTATCTATAGTAAATGTAGAGAAAATAGTGTACATTTGTATAGTAATTCATATTTTTCAGATAATTTGCATACCTACTTAAATAATTTTCATCTTAATTCCTTAAGGTAAGCAGTAGAAATATTATTCTCTCACTTTTAGGCAAGAAAATTGAGATTTACTGTCTTAAAAGTAAGATAGTAGAAGAACCCATATTTCAGCTTACTCTTTTAACATCTAAGCTATGAACTTTTTATTATGCAGCATTTCTTAACCTTTTAAAACCCATGTTCCCTCTAGATTAAAAAAAAAAAAAACTTCATACAATTCTTTAATGTTATGTAAATTTCCTATTAGTATAATGTTATGACAGAAGAACAGTGTTTTTATCTTCCAAGACGCACATTTTAATTTCACATATTTGTGAGTTTTTCCTAGAAAATGTGGCAGTGAGAGCACAAGGTCAGTCACTTCTAACATAGCCACATTGCCCTGCTCAGTTTTCCTTATTGTAGATACAGTAAAACCAGGACCACAAATATATGTTAATAACATTTTGTTATGGTGTAGAGAGCCTGTGCTCTTATATATACTGTTTCAAACTTTACACACTCTCTCTAGTAAGTTTCCAAAGGATCTCCTTACTGCCTTCTCGTTTCCCCACAGTGTGGCTCAAGGCACCGCCTTGAAAATCTCTACATCATTAGGCACATTGGTTAAGAATAGAACTCTGGAACAAGACTGCTTGGACCCTCCATTTATTAGCCGCCTGAACTTGAGGCAAGCTACTAATCTTCTCTGTGCCTTCTCTATAAAACAGAGAAAATAACAGTATCTACCTCATGAAGATGTTGTGTGAATTAAACGGGTTCATGCATATAAATCACTTAGAAGAGTGGCTAAGACATTAACTGCCATGTCAGTGTAGCCGCTATCACTGTTAGTACTATTATTATTATCACCCATGTAATTACCAAGGTGGCTTAAAGTGATATAATAACACAGTAATATTATTATAATGTCGTGAGACACAAATTAGATTAACATCTGTCATTAGGTCTTCTTCAGTATGTACCTCTAGTTTTTGTGCCTGATAAAATAATTCACCGTATCTGCTATTATCCATCCTTAGATATTTCAGTGAAATATTGCTATCTCTGTTTTTTATAAGATCCTTCTTTAATTATTCTTCTTATAAACCTTTATAGGATAAAATAGACCCAGATGTGTACCTCAAAGCTTTTTCTCCCATGTGTTCTTCACAAATATGCCTTGGTGATTCTCAATCGTGTAAGCACTGTCACAACAAAGTTTATCCTAGGGTAGGGTCACTCTTTTCCTCAGGGCATAATGAGTCTCCGGGGGGGAGGGCATGGGTAATGAAGAGAGTGTGCATGTGAGCGCGCGCGCATACACACACATGCACACACACACACGCACACACATGCACACACACACCCAAATTCTAAAATGTTCTCCAGAAGGAGATGTGCTTCTTTGTTTGAGAGATCACTATACTGATTTGAAATGATCAAGTTTAAATTCAGTGGCTAGTGTCTACTATGTGCTAGGGGCTTTACATCATATTTTTTCTTCACAATAACCTTTTAAGTTTGGAATATTATTTTAACGAGGAGAAAAGTGAAGTTAAGCAATTTGTTATGTCACTGACTCTGATCTAGATCTTTTATAGTCAATTCACTTATTCCAGGGCTTATTCTGCCATAATACAACTGCTTCTGAATAAAATGATTCATTTTTCATGATTTTCTTTGTTTCAATAAAACTTTTAGAACTGACTGAAATCTGTCTGCTGTTGCTTCTTCTATCCGTATGCCATTATGAGAGATCAGCTCCAGGGACTACGGAATAGGCTGCTCAGGTTTACAGTGCTTGGTGGATGTGGGTGTCCTTGTGGAATAAATTGCTTTTCTTTCCAAGCTAAGAGCAGATAGGACAACACTATCATTTAAACAAGTTACCGTAAATGAAACAACAGCAACAAAAACTCCAGGCAGCCTGAGAGCTCAAGAGAACTACAGTGTAAGCCCAGACTTTGCAGCAGAATGCTTTTTCTGTTCAATGCTAACGTAGAATTTTCCTTTCCCCAAGGATATTGCTAATACTCTTTACCTGAAAAGGAAAACCCCTTATCATTTTGGAAAGAATATGGGCTGTACAAGATACAGGTTTGAATTCTGTCTCTGCCACTGTCTAGCTGTAATGTGGGGTAAATCTTAATCTTAGTTGTCTGTAAAATAGGAAGTTAATACCTACTTCATAGGACAGTTAAAATTTTTTTCAGTTTTGAAATTTGTTCTTATCCTGCATTATTGATGTATAAAATATATGCAATAAAATTTAAGTGTTTGATGTATCCTGGAACTTGTGAGCAGCCAAATACAACTTTTTTTTTTTTTTTTTTCGACTGTTCCTGCAGCACATGGAAAATCCCGGGCCAGGGACTGAACTCATACAACAGAAGCAATCTGAGCCACTGAGCAACAGTGCTGGGTCCTTAACCTCCTGAACCACTAGGAAACTCCCCAAATACAACTTTTTAGCCTTGAAAAGCTTACTCGGCTCCCTTTGCAGTCAAGTGCCTTCTGTAACAATTATTGATCTGCTTTCTATCACTGTAATTTCTCCTTTTCTAGAATTTCATATAAATGGAATTATATAGTACATACTCTTTTATATTCAATTTCTTTCATTCAGTGTAATTTTTAGATTCTTCATGTTACTGAGCCTATCAATATTTTCTTTCTTTATATTTATATCATAATTTGTTTGGCCAGTTAATGGACATTGGATTGATTCCCGTTATTCAACTTGAATAATGTTGCAAGTATTTATGTAGACATATGTTTTCATTTTTCTTATTTATGTATATGAGTAGATTGATTGCTGGGCTATATGGAAATTGCATGTTTAACTTTATAAGAAAGTGGATGTATCTCTTTTAATTCCCCCAGCTATGTATGAGAGTTCCACTTGTTCTGTATCCTCTTCAATACTTTGTATTGTTAATCTTTTAAATTTTAACCATCCCAGGGGGTTTTAGGTTTTGTGATTTTGATATTAATTTCTCTGATGACTGGTGATCTTGTGAGTCTTCTCATGTACTTACTGACCATTCATGTATTTTTGTGTGTAGCTTGCCTTTTTGTCTTCTTAACTGTGTCTTTGAAAGAGCAAAGTTTATAATTTTGATGACATTTATCTTTTTTTTTCTTTTCTGATTCTTGTTTTTGTGCTCTGTTTTTAAAAATTCTACTTAATACAGTATTACAAAGGTTTTCTCCTATGCTTTCTTCTAGAAGTTTTTTAGTTTTAGGTCTTAATCCATTTTTAGTTAAATTTTGTGTTTGGTGTCAGTTAAGGGTCTGGGTTTATTTTTCTCCACACAGATATACATTTCTAGCAAAATCTGTTTTAGAGACTATCCTTTCCTCATTGAATTATCTTGGCATCATTGTGAAAATCAAGTGTGAATTTCTTTCTGAAGTCTCTGTTTTATTGATTTATACATCTATCCTTACACTAATCCCACCCAAAGAAATTGCTATAGCATTATAATGAGTCTTGAAATCTTACTATAGTCCTACAATTTTGTTTTCTTTTTTCAAAATTGTTTAGGCTATTTTTTTCCACATAAATTTTAGAATCGGTTTCACACTGACCTCAAAATGTCCTTCTGGAATTTGAATTGAGAGCGTGTTGAATCTATACCTTGATTTGGGGAGAACTGCTGTCTTAACAGTATCGTCTTCCATTCCATGAACGTGGTATATTTCTCCATTTTTTCTGGTATTTAAAAATTTCCCTTTGCAATATTTTATAGCTTTCAGTGTCAAGGCTTTATACCCTGGTTACATTTTTCTGAATATTTTATTTTTAGTGCTACGGTAAATTGAGCTTCTAAAAATTGACTTTTCTAATTGGTTATTCTAGTAACTCTTGTATATCAAAAGACAAGTGATTTCTTGTCTTTTTTGATATATAATTGACATATAGCACTATACTTGTTTCAGATACATAATTTGTAAATATTATTAAATGATCACCACAATAAATCTAAGTAATATCTGTCACAAAACATAGTTATAAATTTTTTTTCTTGTAATGGGAAATTTCACTCTCTCAGCAACTTTCAAGTATGCATTACAGTATTCACTGTAGTTACCATGCTGTACATTACATTCCCTGTACATTACATGTTTTCTTTCCCAGGACCTATTTATTTTGTAACTGGAAGTTTGACTTTTGACCCCCTAGACCTTTTGCCCACCCCCAACACTCACCTCTGACAACCACAGATCTTTTTTCCTTTCTTTCTTTTTTAAATTGAGGTAACATTGGCTTATGTAAGTTTCATGTGTACAGCATTATATTTCAACTTCTGTTTATGCTACAGCTTGCTCACCCCCAAAAGGTTAATTTCCACCCATTACCATATAATGGACCCCCTTTACTCATTTTGCCCTCTCCCCAGCCTTGCTTTCTCTCTGGTAACCATTATTCTGTTCTCTGTATCTATGTGTTTGTCTTATTTTGTATTGTTTGTTGTTTATTTTTTAATATTACATATATGAATGAAATCATACAGTGTATGTCTTTGTCTGACTTATATCACTTGCTATAATACCCTCAAGGTCCATCCATGCTATTGCAGAGGGCAAGATTTCGTCTTTATATGGCTGAGTAGTATTCCATTGTATATTTGTACCACATCTTTTTTATCCATCAGTGGGCACTTAGATTGTTTCCATATCTTGGCTATATAATGGTGCTTCCATGAACATAGAGGTACATATATCTTTTCAAATTCCTGTTTTCGTATTCTTCAGATAAATTCCCAGAGGTGGAATAGATGGATTATTTGGTACTTCTTTCTTAATATTTTTTAAATCTCCATATCGTTTACTATAGTGGCTACACCAATTTACATTCCCAACAGTGTACGAGGGTTCATTTTTCTCTGCATTCACAACAACACTTGTTATTTGTCATCTTTTTGGCAATAGCCATTCTGACAAATATGAAGTGATATCTTATTGTGGTTTTGATTTGCATTTTCCTAATAATTAGTAATGTTGAGCCTATTAACCATCTGTAGGTATTTGGTAAAATATTCATATCCTTTGCCTATTTTTTAATCAAGTTGTTTTATGTTGTTGAGTTGTATATTTTATATTTTGGATGTTAACTCCTTATCATATGTATGATTTGCAAATATCTTCTTCCATTCCTTAAGCTGTCTTTTCATTTGGCTGATGGTTTCCTTTGTTGTGCAGAAAATTTTTAGTTTGATGTAGCCCCATTTGTTTACTTTTTGCTTTTGTTTCCCTTGCCTGAGGAGATCTATCCAGAAAGATATTGCTAGAACCAAGAAAGAAAACTGATTTTTGTTATTGATTTTGTATGTTGCTTAATTTACTTATTAGTTCTAGTAGTTAATTTTTTAGATTCCTTAAGATTTTCTGTGGTCATGACTATGTTTTCTGCAGTGAAAAACATTTCCACTAATTTATTTCCAAACTATGTTCATTTGATTTCTTTTCCTTTGCTTATCACACTGGCTAGGAAATCCAGTAAAGTATCAAATAGAAATGGTTAAAGCAGACATTTTTGCCTTAGGTAGAAAGCATGGTTCACTGTAGATGATGATGTTAGCTGTAGGCTTTTCAAATATACTTTTAATCAGATGGAAAAACTTCCCTTTGATTCAAATTTGCTGAAAGTTTTTATCATGAATGAGGGGTCATTTTTTTTCAAATGCTTTTTTTGTATTTATTGAAAAGATCACGTTTTTTCCTACTTGGTTCTCTTATTATGATGAATTATAATGATTAATTTTCAAACGTTAAACCAACTTTGCATCCCAAAAATAAATTTTACTTGATCATGATTTATTATCTTTTTTATATACCGTTGCCTTCTATTTAGTCAGTCTACTTTCATGCTTTTCAAAAACTAATACCCTGACCTTCAGAAAAATAACTCAATTTATATTTCGCAAAAAGCTATCTTTGTGTTCTATATATTGTGAGGAATGTAAGAGAAGTTACGATTCTGTTCTCAAAGGAGTTTGTATTCCTGCTACAATAGAAAAAAAAAAAAAAGAATAATGCATGGTTGATTTTAAAGTATGTCACAGGCATACAAACTTGTGGTATGTGCAGTGGGGGAAAAAAGAGAGAGACAGTTATCAGAGTCACTGTGTATCAGTGTTTCCAGGGTGTATTTGTAGGAGAATGAGATTTGCTTTTATCGTGTCACATGATGTAGATTTATGTTTAAGAGAAAAGCATTTAGGCTAAAGCTGAGAACATAACGGATATGTTTATATTTAGATTTTACCTTAAGGGAGACAGAATGAAAACTAGGAAAGAAAACTAAAAAGTCCTTAATGGGTAATTAGATCTAGCCCCAAATCTTAGCTGATGTTAACTAGTTATATTGACATAGGGAAGTCACATTATCCTTATGTGCCTCAATTTTCTTCTCTATCAAATGAGGTGGTTAGGCCTGATCAAGGTAGTATATACATTTTTGAAAAAGCTCACCAGAGCTCCTTGTTCAAGTAAGAATCACTAGATTATGTAGTCTCTAAATCTATTTCCATTCCTAAAAATCTCTGATTTTATGATTTTGTGAAATCAGCAAACTTGGAATAAAGACTTTGTTTTTAACTTTGGCTGAGCTGTTCTCAAATTTTGTGACCTTAAAAGTCACTTCTCTTTCCTGGGCCTTATTATATTCATGCTTAAAATGAAAGTATTGGAAAAATGGCTTTCTGAAGCCATTCTGGTTCTGAAGTCTGTGATCCTAAAGTGAGGTAAATCTATTTCTATTATACAGGTGTGTATACACACACACACACACACACACATATCAAATATGGCAAAGAACTTATTATAGTGAAATAAATAACTATGGTTCTGTCTTTCATGTGACACATTCAGCATCCTTAAGAGTCATGGAAAATAAAAAACCAAAATCCACATTATTAAAGTCATTTCTAATTTTTAGTGGGAAATTAAAAATTAGTTAATTGAAATTCAAGCTTTATGTAGTATCTGGTCCCAACTTGAGATGCAAAATCTAAGACTTTTCCATGTGTTTTTCTAGGATGTAGTTTTCCTTTATTATTGATAGGCTCTTTTAATAAAGCTTCAAAGGATATAGGGATTTAGAGCACCACATCTTTAACTAGCTGGGGTATAATACATGATTTGAGTCCCCAATATTTTCTAACAGTAAGGTTTGTTTATTAAAGAAACCCCATGCTGTGACTGAATCAGTCTAATAGAAGCCAAGTTTGAATTTGAACATTCAAATGTATGCCCATATATCTTGGGCATATATCATACATAATGATGTGGGGTCTAGACATCTTTCTGGGTTTGTTTATGTCTGTTATGGATTCCCCTCATTATCCATGCTGTTTGAGGGAGACCCCATGGATTCAGCTAGTTTATTGCATACTTTCGATATTTTAAGACTAACTGAGTTCCAAGTGGCCCATATGTTCCAACTTGGAAGGTTATTTTCTCACTTTCCTGTTTTATGATGATGATTAAGGAAAAATAAAACAAGATTTTAGAGAATGGTGACATATTTGAGAGTGGCTAACCTTAATCCTTTTGGCCTTGTTTCAAATATAGTTTTATAATCTTTATGTTTATTATGCTACTCTTCTTAAAAATTTTTGACAAGTTTGAGTTATAGCATCTGTTTTCTTATTTTTAAACCATATTGTGTACCATCTGCTGTTTCATTATCATTGATTATAATTTTTAGAATCTAGTGAAGGTAGCTAAAGACTTTAATCTTTAGTTATTACTAATTTTACAGTTTATGAATATATGGTATATTCAGAGTGCTAGAGTTGAGTAAGTATACCTAAAGAATAGACTTAAGATATAAAATACAAAAAAAATTCCAGTTCTTATTAATTTGGAGCAAGTAATTTAAGGTCATATGACTAGCGGCTTTTATTATTGCTGTAGTTGTTAAAACCTCACCCCTTGACATTTATTTTATAAAATTAGGTATCTCTGCATAAATCCTTAGTTTTAAAGAAACTGTTATTCATATTCTTTATAAGTTGCAAAGCTGTTTTTACATCAAGTGAAATAAAGAAATTGAATAATATTATAAGAATTTGCAATAAATATTGAAAAAGGGTCAATTAGAATTTATCATGATGGATATTTTTTGAGGGGTTGCTATAGCATTTGCTATAAATATTTATCATGTTCTTAAATCTAGAGATATTCAGTGATTTAGTGATTTTATACCTTTTTATGCTGGAAGGAAAAAAAAGAAACTTTAAAAACTGAAAGCATAAACATAATTGAACCACCCATTTAAGAGAGAAATTGGAATAGATGTTTTCCAGGGAAGAACATGCTTTCTCTGTAAAAAGGGCTAGTGTAACAAGAAGTCATCTATTCTTGATTTCTTTAGACAGCTAGAGCTTTGTGCCTTGTCTAGTTTCTGCGTTTTAAGAGTCTGTTCTGTGTAGCAGAAATAATACAATAAATGGGTTTAACCACATTTGTCTCAGCTAGACAGTCTGCTTTGTCAGAGATTGCTGGTACAACATAAACAAATTATGTGTTTGTAGTGCTTTTCAATGAAAGCCTATCTAACAGAGCTGAGATTGTGTTTCAGCAGCTGTAGATTTAATCTCCTACCTGTCAGTTAAAACCGGCATTTCCTGAGCCAGATAAGGACTGGTTGTAGAGGAGGGAAGTAGTCACAGCTGGACAAAGACCTATTGTTATTGGCTGATAATTTCTATGTAGATTCAAATCCTTATTCTACTGTAGAAACTACAATCACATAGCAGTTTTAAAGGAGCTAACCTAACATTTTGTATTGTTAAATTAAGAAGAGTTAAAGAGAATCAGAGCTGAGTTTTGTGTCATTCACATTTGGGAATTGTCATACAGAACTAAAAGTAAATGTCCATAGCTTTGATCATCATGATTCTAGATCATTGTGGATATGATAATAGGGTTATGGAAAATGCTTGCTCACAAATTTATATCTACATTTTTAGGAATTCATGTTGTAACACTATTAAGTCGAAAATTAAATCTATGGATAAGTACTTTACCATGTGACTCACATATTATGGGATGTATCTTTTCTTTTTTTCTTTCTTTCTTTCTTTTTTTTTGTGGTGATTTGGCAGTGGCGGGCAGGAGGGATGGTGGTGGTGGTGGTGGTTTCCATTTCTCTCTTTGTTTCACTTTCTTACCCATAGGAATTTGTAATGTTAGGTTGAACTATCTTAAAATTGGTCAGGTTGGTCTGGAGAAAATGTCTATCTCTATATTCAGTTAAATTCTTATAATATTATTCTGAGTTGCCTGTCTCCCAAGTCATGAATGGTTAACAGTAGGGCACACCCATAGATTGGTCCTTGCGTTTATACTGAGTTGGTTAACAGTGTAATTCACAGCTTTTCAATTTTCAGTTTAAATTTCAATTTAAAGTAGTTCATGAGTTCTCAAATTAAAAAAAATCAATATATGCAACTCACTTTAAATTTTTTTCGGCTGCACCCACAACATATGGATGTTCCCTGGGCCAGGGATAGAATCCAAGCTGGAACTCAGACCTATACCACAGCTGCAGCAACGCTGGATACTTAACCCACTGTGCTGGACTGGGGATTGAACCCAGGCCTCCACAGAGACAAACTGGATCATTAACCCACTATGCCATCATGGGAACTTCACTCTTCTATAACTGAAGTTTAATTCAAGTTCTTATATCAATTTTTATTTTGCAAAAAATTTTGTCCTTATATAATTTGCTCTTCACAAAGTCTTTGTAAGGTTAACTATAACAGGCGGTTCAAAGCTTACATTTGCCGAAGTGTAAAGAACAGAGTGGGCTGTAATCATGTCAAAATTGTGGATATAAATATAGACAGCATTAATTTTTTTTTCTTTTTAAAAATTTTTTGGAGTATAGTTGACTTACAGTGTTGTGTTAATTTCAGGTGTACAGCAAAGTGAATCACTTATACATGTACATACATCCATTTTTTTTGTATTCTTTGCACATATAGGTTATTACAGAAACTGAGCAGATTTCCCTGTGCTATACAGTGGGTTCTTGTTAGTTACCTATTTTATATATGGGAGTGTGTATCTGTTAATCACAAACTCCTAATTTATCCCTCCCCCTCACGTTTCCCCTTTGGTAACCGTAAGTTTGATTTCTAAATCTATGTCTTTCTGTTTTTTACCATGTCTTATTGAATTATAGTTGATTTACAACGTTGTGGTAATTTCTGCTGTATAACACAGTAATTCAGTTATACATATACACATATCCGTTTTTTTTCAGATTCTTTTCCCATACAGAATAGTGGGTAGAGTTCCCTGTGCTGTGGTCCCCCATTGACCACTCATTCCATATGCCACAGTGTGCATATGCCAGCCCAAACCCGCAATTCATCCCTCCCCTAATGGTCCCCTCTGGTAACCATAAGTTTGTTTTTGAAGTCAAGACAGCACTAATTTTTTAAAAAGCCCACAATATCCTTGCTTGCTTGTTGCGTGCTTGCTTCTTCTCTCCTTCTTTCTTTACTTTTTCTTTTCTTTCATGTTTTTTTCTCTCCTTTCCTTTCCTCTTTTTTCTTTTCTTAGTATCTTATGATTAAGACATACCTATCTTAATACTACCTTCGTTTTTTTCGGTGGTACAGAAGTTTGGGTAAGATTTCCTATTGTTTCTACCTTTAAATCTAAGAATTACAATGCTCCTGTATTTCCTTATTTGCCCACCATTAAGAATTATCATCAAAGTGTATGTAATATTGTGTTTTAGTTGGAGTGAAGTAAAAAACTGCTGTATTAAAATCGAGGACAAAAGAATACCAGACTTTCTTGGTAGGATTTCTTTATTTTAAGAACATGTAGAAAATTCAATATATTCATTTTCCATTTTGAATTCTGCATTTTTTTTTTCTATTGACCTGAGTGGACCACTTTGTTTCATTTTGAGCTTGAGTTTCTATTCTTTTTCAGTTGTGATTGCCTGAGTTATTCCTAATCACATTTAAATAATGCTGTTGGCCTACTGTTCTTTGTAACAGCAAAGAATATTATTTGAGGTGAATTGCTGCAGCATCTGACTCTATATTGTAAATTTCATTTCATTTGGCAAATATCACATTATTTTCAACTACCCCCCCAAAAAAAACTGCAAGAGAAGTTTAATTCAACCAGTGTTTTGAGCCAGTTTGTATATATTAAATTTTCTACTCTTCTGATCTTTACTCACAGTTGATTTTTTTTTCCTCATAGGAAAGTTGACAGGTAGCTTGAATTATTTTAAATATTCTTATTCTTCCCACACTGAGACTTAATTAAGGATTTACATTTTTGGTTTTTGTCAGTAAGCTTCTCAGTTGCTTAAAATTTTATTCAAACATAATAATTGGAGAAATGAATTACAGTGATGTAGCAGTAGCCACTTAGACATTAATTTCTTATACTCTTTTCTCTATTATAGGCCTAAAAAGTACAAGTGTTTGAAAATGATAGGCTTCTTATCTCTTATGAAATCACTGGACAGGTCTATTTTAGTCAGCCAGTTAATCAGTCAGTCAGATAATTACTTTTTGCCTTTCATATTTGGAGGCATTGTCCTAGGAGCATATTAAGAATCTGTCTGTGGAGTTCCCTTCATGGCACAGTGGAAACAAACCCACCTAGTATCCATAGCACATGGATTTGATCCCTGGCCTCGCTCAGTGGGTTAAGGATCTGGCATTGCCATGAGCTGTGGTGCAGGTCACAAACACAGCTTGGATCTGGCGTTGCTGTGGCTGTGGTATGGGCTAGCAGCTACAGTGCTGATTCAACCCCTCGCCTAGGAACCTTCAGATGTTTTCTTTCTGCTTGAGCGGAAAGGATATGTAAGATGGAAAAAGTCCACTGTTATCCCCACTTTTGGGCTATTGAGGTAGTTTCTAAATTGGTCTCTCTGGTTTCCTCTTTAGTATTCCTCACAGCAACCTGAGTGAGCTTCATAAACCTGCATCAGATCTTAGGCAACTTTAGGTCATTTAACCCTGTGCTATATTATCTCTTCAGAGAATCCTTTCTTGACCACGTCCTCTCTCCTCCCTACCCGGGGCTTCCTGCTTCCCACCCTCTACTCCTTATGCTCTGGCTCATTATCTTTATTTTTCGTCATAGTGTCCATTATCAATTACCATTTGTTATATTTAATATATTTGGCATGGGTATGTGTATACACAAACACACATATGTATATACGTATATACATTCATTTGTATGTTGTCTGTCTTCCCTAGGAGATAATGTGTTCTGCCGTGTCCTTAGTGCCTAGAATAGTGTCAAATATTGAACTGAAAACCATTAAATACTCCAACATAGTATATGCAGTGTAAATTTTGACGGAAGGAAGGAAATACATATTTGGGAAATTTTCATAGAGGAGTTTGAACTGAATCTTGAAGGGTGGGTCAGGTTTGGGGTGGCCAAGAGGAAAGGAATGATCATTCCATAGGGTAAGTAAGAGAAGTGTCATGTGGGGAAACCTAGAAGCTATTGAAAGCAAAAGTAGAGAGATGCTAAATTGTAGTAGGAAAGATATTTGAGAGATATATTAAGAATATCTTGTAGAGTGATTACAATGCCAGCCCAGGCAAAGGAATTTGGACCTTACCTTCTTTAACAGGAACATTTCTTTACTATATCTAACTTTTTTAAAAAAAAAAACATAGTACCAAGTAAAATATAAAAAGAAAGAAAATTGCTTTTTTTGAATCAACATGTTAGCTTATCCTTATATCAACTTCAGTGTTGGCATACTTATACAGATAATTGGGGTAGCAGATGTAGAATTGTGTTTGTGGGTTTATGTGAAAGAGTGTATATATGTGTCTAACTGTGCATGCTGAGGGTGGGGCAGCAGTTGTAGGTTACATAAAGTTGCATGTTAACTTTTTGCTCTGAAAAGATTATAAAGAGTAAAAACCTGTAGGCTGTTTGCTTTGTGACTATAGTCACTGTTTATGCCTTTACCTGGTGTTTATCTGTAATAAAGATCACCTTACTTTACCTCTCTGTACGCTGCCCTCCCCACCAACCTGTAGAGGTACTGTCTCCCACTGGTATCTCCAGGGAGGTTATCTTGCCATGGCTGGGCCCCAGATGTCAACAGCTTAGACATCTTTTTTATGTTCTGTTCAGAGTTCTCACAGTATGTTTCTCAGCCCTTCTAGCTTGAAACTCTGTTCTCCATGATAGGTGATGCTCAAATGTTTTTATGTCATTCATTCTGTATTACATAACCAGCTGACTGTGATAAACATTATTTTTTCATTATTATTTTGGAAAGCTGTATTCCTGGCTCTTCTGATGAGCATAGCATATCAGTTCTGTCAGTAAGGATTATAATTGATGATGATGAAATTATTAAGCTTAGAGGCATCTCTATACAATAGAAGAATTTCAACAGATGTACTAGGAGAGATTAGTTATTAAAATAAATTAAAATAAATAAAATCAATTTTTGCATTTTCTTACCAACTAGTGGACTTCAAAATCAGATTATGGCATGCCAAAAGAAAAGATTACTATAAGGAACTATGTTTGGAACAGAGGTATTATTTCTGTTGCCTTGATTTAAGGATTGCAAATGATAAAAGGACGTAATTAATTCAGAAGATTTAAAAATTATTGTAGTTTAGTTTTCAAATAACAGAGAATGAAAGTTCTTTAGTGCATTTATGTTACAAATATTTGTTGAGTCCATACTCTGTGCAAAAGAGGGACTTTTACTAAGATGCAAAGCCCCTGCCTTTACGTTGCTTGTGCAAAATTTTAACGAAACTTGTAGTTCAAGATGTAAACCTGCATTTCTGGAGGAGGAATTTAATAATTGAGTTCTTGTCATTGCTAACAGAATAAGGTTATATAAGATACTTCAGGGTAAAAGCCAAATTGCCTTCATTAAAGGTCAAAAGTTTATGAAAGGTTTGTCTCTGAATTTGGTTGTTACAAAAAAGGAATGCCACATTCTTCACAAATGTTACCATATTTATGTGGCATTTATACAGAATTTTAAAAAATTAATTTCCATCTTGGCAAATCACTTTGATCATTGTGTATTTAATGGAGTTTCCATTTGAGAACAACAATCATTAGTCTCTAATGTGTTTCATACTTTTGTGGAAATAAGACAGGGTAGAATAAGAAACATTCATCTTCACTAGTCTTTGGAAATAGCTAAAGTAATTGACTAGCTCAGTCTTCTGTGATGGCCTGGTGACCACTAACTGTGACTATTTGCATAATAGTCAACTCTTCACTTCTGTAGTGATAACTGTTTGTATCTGATTAAAATTAAGACTGTTTTAGTTCTCTTGACTTTTCCAGAAGTTGCAAAAATTGAGATTTGCTGTTCTGCTTTAACCAAACAAATGCACACATGGGGATAACAATATGCTGAGTTTATGCAGATTTTACAGCACGAATCTGAATAAAATACCCACTAATAGATCCTTAAGGAGTAATAAACACACATGAATTTTCCTTAGTTGCACTTTAAAGTGATTTTAACATACTACTATACCTTAACAATAATATTTAATTGACAAGATTATGCATTTGTATGGATCGGAAAGGTGGTACATATCTAATTCCAAATGAATCATAAATTTTACTTTTGCATAACATGTTTTATTAATTTCTTTACGGACAAGATATTCTACTTCCCTCCTGGTGAGAGTTTCTTAAAACATGGTAAGATAATTTAAACATATTTAATTAACATTTATCATCCATTTTATAAGGTAATTTGACTTTTGTCCTCATAAATACTCTCAAAATTTTTCTTGGTTATAGACTTGGTTATAGGAAGACTATGGAAAGATACCTGATGAAATTTTTGTTGTAATTTATTTTCCTTTTAAAGCAAATCTTTCCCTTCTCTGTTGACCCTATTCCAAAGTAAGCTGACAGACTGGATGATTTATACTACTATGTAAGTGAAAACAAACTTAACACTGCTACCTGATAAAATAAAGCTATGGACTTCTCTAAGGCATCTTTATATTCCTAGTGCTCAGCATAGTACCTGGCAGATAGTGCCGGGTGCTCAGTAAAGGGCTGTTGAATAGTTGAATGAAGACAGGCACTACTAACTTCCTTATGGAGTAAAATGTTTCTTGGAAGCCTAAGAAGTCATTTTATATGTGTGGAGGTCTTTATTTCAGGGAGTAAGGGGACAAATAAGTAAGAGATACTAGGGATCGTGATTAATTAGTACTAAATCTGTGTTCTTTGAAAATTCAGTATTTAAACAGAACACTTAACAAATGAATGAGAGGTAACGTAATGACTTTTGACTACTGATGATCCTGGTAGATTAATGAGGTATTTATCCATTTTAGAAAATACAAATAGAGCAGAATGTATACAATATGCTGTGAATACAAAAAGGTGTTAACATAAAGGGCAGGACTGGTTTTTTTCAGGGATATTAACACTTCTCTCTGAACATATACCTAAAGAAGATTTTTTTAACACATGTGCTGTTGACCTGATAAATGCAGGCACTGTACTCTTACTTTCAATGATCATTTCTCTCCTGTGTAACCAAGGAAGGGAGCTGGAAAATGCTGGACTGTGAAGTGGATTTGAAATAGCTATCTTAAAGACCAACCTAATAAAAGAGTTGCTTTGTCTGCATGTCTTACTCTTGATAGTGAGGGTAGGCACAAGGTGTATCCTCTCCATTTCGCCTATGAATGTTTTAGATATTTTATTAGATATACTTAATGTTGGAAATTAGTAAGGGCAAGTAAACCAGTGAAACTATTTTCCATTTTTTATTTAATTTTTAAGTATAATACTTGTACAGAAAATACATATTACAAGTGTAAATTTAGCTTTTTATTAATATTCAGATTAAAACATATGACTTCAAAAGACCAAAGTTTTTAAAAAGGATGGCTTTAAATTATAATATCTTGAATTTGTTCTACCTTTTTCAGATTTTTCCTAGTCCTTTAGCGAAGATTTAAGAGTGGTGGCAGTAGTATGCAAAATTTTAGAAAGAAACTGCCTCATATTAACAATAGTAACAAAGTATTGTGTGTATTATCCTTGTGGGAGTTAGAGAGAGAACATCTTGCCTTCAGTAAACAAACAAATAAAAACAAATGAAGTAGGATCTTTGCCTCACATTATTTATGTAATGATTATCCATTGGATGTTGGTGGAAAACATCTGGAAAGATGAGATTCTTTTTTCAAATACTGTAGAAAATTTGTGTCCCAGAATTGCTCCTGATAAAATTTCAGTTTGATTATTTTCCTGCTAGGCTAGCAAATTCTCTACAAGCAAGAATTTGCAATCCTTCATTAGCTGTAATAGCCAGAGAGTTGCTAAATAAGACAAATGAAAAAGCAAAGTGATATCCACATTTATTTAAAAGCCATTCTTAAATTCTCTTCTAAAATGAGAACAACTATAGCTCTATCTATAGTTCTACCTTTTGCAGTTGCATTAACACTACTACCCTGTGGAAATTAGTGCTCAGAAAACCAGATCTTAGGTCCAAGATGGTTCTCAATTTGATATGTTGACACAAAATGCCTGCTATATTCTTAGCCCTGTGATAAGAGCAGTGAGGCATATAGAAATATAAATGTCACAGGCCATTCAGGACACTCAGTTTACTTGGTAAGAGATGATAGTGAATTAAAACAGTTGTAGTCATGTTGGCTGTCTATAGTATAAGGCTCCTTTGTATACTTCAAACTATAGTCAACCCAAAGAAGTTCAGTATGTTGACAGGGCAAAGCAGAGTCTTAACATTTTAGTCAAAAAAAAAAAAAAAAAAAAAAAGAAAAATGGAACTAAAGAGTTTGTGTTGAGGCACTAATTTATCCTATTAAATAAGATCCTTTCCCTCTTAACTCTCCAGAATTAACTGAGATTTGGCATGCATTTTTTGGCAGTAAGACGATACCTCCATGACCTTGAAGGCTTTTCATATAAAGTTCTGAGGACTTTATTTCTTTCACTCTCGACACTGCCGCTTTTATAATGGCAACACTTTATGCAAATGACTCAGCTATTCTTTGCAATAAGGAATATGACCTTTAAGGAAATCCCACCATCACCACCACCCCAACCCTAACCCCACCCTTTTCTGTCTGTTTGTATGCCCTGCCTCTCCCTCTCAAGTCGCTCTTTCTCCTTCTGTATTTTCTATCTGTTTTTCCATTTCTCTGTCATGATTTACAAATGTTGGAAGCATTCCTTCCAACAGATTAAAGAAGCTTTATCCAATTAAATCACCCAAGGAATGATTTTCTAGAAATAGGACATTAAAAAGATCTTTGCTTGCTCACTGTCTTTAACTCAGTAATTAACATTAATATGTTCATGACTTTTGATACAAATACTTATTTCCTATTACTAAGAAAAGTTAAATAATCCTCATGAAAGAGAAAATGAGCCCCCCTGAGTGTCACTCTGTTTGCATATTAGCACGTAGCCAGGTCTCTGCCAAGTTGCTCTCTGACTGACTGCTGCAGATGCTCTTTCTCAAGTATTCTGAATCATATCTTTAGTGCAAGTCTTCAGGGACAAACAATAGCACCTGTTCCTCACAAGATATCAGGCCAGTTAGCCCATTCATGTATCTTTAATGAAGCTCTGGGGCAGATGGCGAAAAATGGCATCATCAACAACTTAGCGCAGAGAAAACAAAGGGCATAAGTGTTGATGCAACAATGCTGTTTATGAATAGAAAGAGGCAGAACCTAAGTGTTTCTCATGCATCTGCTGCTGTCTTGATTGTCTGAAAGATGTGAGGAACACCCTAGCAATTAAAATTTCTGGGCATATAGCCTATTTGATCAAGAATGTGTTCTCCACCCTCTGCAAAAGGGAAATACTTTGGTCTGGGATTGTGGAAGCTTAGAATTAATGGACAGTTGTGCTTTGGGGGTACAGTTTGTTTCTTTCCTGATGCACTGACTAGGCTTCTCCTGTGAAGGAGTTCCTGATTTCCTGTTAGTCATTCAAGTTACATACCTTGCCAGTTAGTGCTGACTTCCAAAGCAGTAAAAATAAATGCTGTTTCATGCTCAGAGATTATTTTTTGGCCATATTATTGTACTCTTTCTATTAACAAAATCAGTTTTAGCTCTAACTATGGGATAATTAAAGTATCTCAGAATTTGTGCTAAGGGTAAACTATACTTTCAAGAAAAAAAAAAGATGCTATCTGAAATTTTGATAACTTCTTGAGAAAGACATGTGGAGACTGGTCACTCTTTGATGGAGTGAGGGGAATTCTATTATTTCTTATTCTTTAGTAAAATATTTTTGGAGGTTGCCATTTACAATGTAACTGCCTTTCCTGGCATGTTACCAAATGGGAAAATAGGATGATGGGAAGGAAGAGGATAGGCTTACATTCTTCAGAGCAGGGTGGGGTTCCTCTGTATCTTCAAAATTTTTTATCTGCCCTAAGCACTGACACACAGTACAGTCAACTAAATTCACAACTTCCATAGAAGGAAAATATTTGGATGTTTATGTGATTTTTGTGTGGCCACCAAGCCCTCTTTCCTTATCTTTCCCTAATACCTTGCCCTTGCTTTCCATTTTTGTTCCACCTTCAACCAATAATATTCTGGTAAGTCAAAAAACAAAACAAAAAAATGAAAGATATGAAAGGGGAAATTGTTGCTTTAATTCATGACTTCTACTCACATCATTTGCGTTGGGTCATACCGGTGAGCTTTGTTTGAAAGATGGTATTTGGGAGTATTCATAGACCTTCTTTTCCATTGCTAGTTTTTAAGACAGATAATTTCTTTAAATGGTATCCCACTGTGAAATCTGAATAAGATTGTTGGATTGAATCAATGTCAGTGCTCTATCATGTCATTGCATTATAGGTTTTTAACATGTTACCATTGGGAGAAACTGAGTAGAGGATACATGAGATCTTCCTGTATTATTTATTATAACAGAATGCAAATTTACAATTATGTTTACAAAACATTCAAGTGATTATCACAAAGAATTATATTCCTTATCTCATGTAGGTCTGTTTAACAAAAGGTGACTTTATGATTAATAAAATATGGTACTTAAAAGTACAGACTTTGATCCTGACATACCTGGCCTTGAATCTTAGCACTTTTCACTTGACCAAGTTACCTAACCTCTCATGGTTTTGTTTTTATCATTGAATAAGTGAGGGTAATAACAGTAGGTATCTCATAAAGGTTTGAGGGTTAAATGAGATAGAGCATATAAATCATGTTTCCAGTGCTCGAGTTATAGGGAATACTGGAAAATGTTAGCTGCCGTGATGATGAAGACTTATATAACTAGAGCTAAAAGATGAGCTTTTCATCATCTCTCAGCCTGTATTCTTTCTAACTGGCTATTAGATATTTCAACTTGTCTTTAATGAAAGGCATTTTGAATTTTCACATCATTATTTTACTTCAAATAAGAGCAATTTTATCATTTGAAGCTAAATGATCATTGCTAATTAATTAATTGGAATTAGAATTTGAGGGTACAATATAAGAGAGAAGAAACAGACTAAAACTGAACAGCATAATATCCATACTCCCAGTCACCTCCAGAGACACAACTCTGAAATATAAAATATTTTCAGGGAGTTCCTGTTGCGGCTCAGCAGTAATAAACCCGACTAATATCTATGAGAATGTGGGCTCGATTGCTGGCCTCAATCAATGGGTTAAGTATATGGCATTGCCGTGAGCTGTGGTGTAGGTCAGATACTGCATGGCTATGGCTGTAGCCTGCAGCTTCAGGTCCAATTTGATCCCTAGCCTGGGATCTTCCATGTGCTAGGAACTTCCATGTGCTGCACCTATGGCCCTGCAAAAAATATATATATATATATAAATTATATTTACAGATATATATATTTTTTCATTTGCAGCCCTCCAGATTTTCTCTATCCAAAGGGTGTACACACATGATTTTTCTCTTTTCTATCATTGAAGTCCACGTGATATAATGCGAAAAGCACTGAATAGGATGATTAGCGGTTCTTGACTCTAGACCCAGCTCTGACATAGGCAGTGTTACCTCAGGCATGTATCTTTCCCCTTTTCTAGCTACCTGTTTCTCTACTATAAACTGTGAAGTTCGAATTGGATTAGTTTCGCAAAGAATGGTCCCAAGGGTAACTAGCTTTTCCTGGGAACTTGTTAGAAAAGTACACCACTCTCAGGTTTCCACCTCTGATCTACCTATTCAGAAACTCTGAGAATGGAGGTAAGCAGTTTCTGTTTTAACCAAGCTCTTTGGTTGATTTGGAAGCACACTACAGTTTGAGAATCACTGCTCCGGATTAAATTTTAGCCTAAATTTTGTTGGACCCAGCCCTCAGAGTTTCTGATTGATAGGCCTGGGATAGAGTCTGATAATTTGCTTTTTGAAAGGTCTCAGGTCAGGTGCCATGCTTTGAGAACTGCTAGGTTAGATAAACTCTAAGCTCCATTTTGACTCTATGATTCATCTCTATCATTGCTTTCACAATGCCTCTGTCCCCCTCTTTATTTACTCTGTCCCCCAGTCTATTGAAACTGCCTCTTAGTTATAGTTAGCATTGAAACTTTCTAAAATTTCCTACCTTGTAGAGGATGATATACAGAAGCGAACTTCCCTACATTCCTATAGTTTATGTTAATTTGAAATACCTACAGCCCTTTCGCATTAAAAATGACCTTAGGTGGTTTGCTTAGTTATCTCATTTACATAACTGGTTACAAAGGAAATATCTTCAGACACCAAGATTCAATGATTAAGGTCTGATACCTAATTTCCATTGATACCCTCATGTTGTGCCATGATCTGAAGAGCTTGGGCACCTGTGTAAAAATAAAATTATGTTTTCATTCTAAGATTCTGTTTCGTGAATATCAGTAACGTTCCCAAATTACATCTTCAAATGAGCCTTGCAATCCCATCTTCTTTTTCTTGGTTTTCTAGATATTTGGGATGGGATAGTGCTCTGTGAGGCATGGTATCTGCTAAGAACAAACAAGCCTCTGCCTGCCAAACTGAATAATTTAGTTGGCTCGTGTTTTCTTTTTGAAGTAGAGTGATAGGTTAAGATTCACTGTTTCTTGTTTTATCAGTAATCTGATAATTTTCTAGTATTGAATATGCAAACCATATAAGAAAAAAAGCAAGGATCTAACATTTACTGAGTGCCTATTACAGCCCAGTCATTGTGCCACAAGTATTACTTTTTTTTGTCTATGTAATCCTCACAACAACCATGTAGTGTCATTAGCTTTGTTTTTTACATGGCGGTATAGACGCAGAGAGGTTAAGTAACCGTTCAAGATGACACAGCCAAGGAAATGGCAGGGTATAGATTTGAGTTCAGATTCATTTGCCAACAAATGGCATAGAAGATTCTGAATAAATAAGTGTTGCTTGCAAAGGAATGACTCTATGACATTATCTTCCTAATGTTGACTTTTAAACAAACTTAGAATTATAAAGTTGAAAAAGGCTCTATAGGTCATTATCTAATCAGGGTTTTATGGTTATGCCTATCCTTTCAAGTATCTCTAACATATGAATATACAGCCTTTGCTTGACCATCTCTATCTAGGGAAATGGCACACACGGACTCTCTAATCACACTGACTCCTAAATAACTCATTATTAGAAAATTCTTCTTAGCATTTGACTTCCCTAAAATCTCTTTCTTTGGGGCCTAGTTCTGCCCTTTGTAACTACTCAGGCTAAATGTGGTTCTTCTTCCATTCCACATTCTTTCAAATGTTTGAGCATAATCATATGTCTTCTCTTTCCCAAGCTAAATAGCCCCCATTTTTTTTTTAGCTACTTCTCAAGATCCATAACCATAGTAACAACAACTTAATAAAGGGTTGTAAAATGAAAGAAGGAAAGAATGAAGCTGATGCCTAGACTCCTCACCTTCTTGTTTCCTTTCTTTAGAATGTGAAGCAGCTGTGCTGTGTTCTGGGTATATACTGGGACCATATTTCTAGAAGTAAATGAAGTGATTTTGTTTGGTATACTCTTGTGCTGAACAGTCGTCACCCACAAAAAAATATTATGTGTCATTTTCCGACATAGAGCAGTGCCCTTATCTTTGATATCTCCGGTTTGCATCAGGTCACAACAAGCTGGAGTTGAACAGCAAACCCAGTGCTTTTTCGGGCTTCAAGGCAAGACCTGGGCACTAGGGGATCAGCTCCAATTTAAGTAGGCTAAGTTTGTACTCTAATGTACAAAACTTGGGCTTACCTCAGCTAAAATGGAAGAAATAGCTGCCCAAAGCTAGTTTCTTTCACGCCCCACTGGCAAGGTAGTAATTGCACAAAGACCTTTTTATTATAAGTTGATTTTCCTGAGAAATGAATTCAGAAAAATACTGTAAAGTGTTTATTTTTTGCTTGCCCTTTATTAACCCACATCTTAGGGCTTTCCCTAGAGAGAAACTGTTGGTAAATGAAACCACTTAGACCTACACAGGAGCATTTTACACTATGTCCCTGGCTGCGGAAGGAACAGGGACAGGACAAGGCAAGTTGGTGCTATTTAAATAGGGTCATCAGCCAGTATACGGGATTTTGCCTAAAGAGAAGATTTAGAAATTTAAACAGGAGAAGGGTTTGGGGTTGGAAGAATTACTGGTAAGGGTTTGTATCTTAAACAGGATATAATGCAGCTCTTTTATACTAGTAAGGAGGCCAAAGACCCGATTTGAACTTAAAGATCATTTCTGTTAGTACATCCTAGTTTTGATCTTTAAATAGCAAAAGTCCTAAAGTTTAATTTAAAAAATCATGCCATAAAAGCTGGCACAAAACCTTTCTGTGATGCATTTCTGGTATCAGGGCAACACGCATAGAGCAAAGGAGGGAGCTAGGAAATTAAAATGTGATTTTCACAGGCATGATTCTGTCATAGTTCTTATTCTCTTTATATGGAATACAAATGCTGATATAGAGTGAACATTTTCTATTTTGCATTTTTGTGCTCTTTGATACATTTATTGAGGTCAAATGAAATTTGATATAGTAGGATTTATTATGAAATGCTCTCCGAATACAACTCCATAATTACTGAGTTACATGGTAGTGCATAAAGCTGTAAAACTGCTTAGCCAGACAAGCAATTTATATGTTACATCGAGGTGTGTATGGCAAAGAATATTAGTTTAATTGGGAGCCAAGATGTAGTAGCCTTAAATCTGAAGAGCTATATGTTTAACATAATGCAGCAAGGCTTTGAAATAAGAAGCCTAAACTGGGGAGCTACAGCTTTTGGAATATATAACAATTAGACGTTACTTTCTGACCAAAGATACTAAATACTGTTTTCAAAATAAAGCACAGAATGCAAAGCAGGTGAAGGGGCAAACCTTTCAACACTGCAGTGACAGAAGCAAACTTATTTCTTCTAGTTCTTTGTTACAGAAAAAAAAAGAAAGAAAATAAAAGGAAAAAAAGTCAAGATACAAGTAAACCATTAACTATAATGTAGTGGAAACAGGGATGAGGCAAATTCATAATGAGATTATGTTTACTAATAGATTCTGAAAGGGATTTGGTGGATTTAGCCTGAGTTTTCTCAGGAAGCAGATTTGGAATGAGGTTAGAAGTGGGTGGCTGTTTGGGTACCAGCACACCACCAGGAGTGAAAAAACAAATACTTCTTGGCATACATTTGCTCTGTCTGATCATAGGCTCTCTTCTGTTTAGCAGGTTCAGGGTCACATGCCTCCGCTCATGATCCCAATTTTTCCACATGACCAGCGGACCCTGGCAGCAGCTGCTGCTGCCCAACAGGGATTCCTCTTCCCCCCTGGAATAACATACAAACCAGGTAAGTAGAAAGGGATTTAACATTCTTTTGGGAAGGCTAAGATCCACATGTTTTGTTCAGTTGTCACAACAAACACAGAAGCACGTGAAGGAACTATGAATAAAAAGATCACAAAAGCTTATTTGAAAGTAAAATTAGAATAGTGAAGGGGGCATGTTAATCAACTAATTGATTCCTAAAAACTTTTACTTTCTCTTCTTACACTAGAGTTTGTTCTGAATTCACAGATGAAATGCTACTTTCCCTCGGGACTACAGATTTTTGTCAGCTCTCTCTCATACCTTTGCTGTGAATAATTGTCTTTGGTTAAAAATACTTTTCTCCTCCGGAGTGCGTTTATACTCTAGGAGAGTGGTCACACACAGTAGAAAATGCTGTTAGTGTTTGTTGTCTTATTTCTCTTGGAAGAAAAGTTAAAACTGCACTGATTTAATTAGCGTATTAATAGGTAAAATTCTTTTTGATTTTAGTTTAAATAATGAAGCATTTAGTTGTCCTTTCTTACTCATCTTCGAACCTCAAAAAACAAGTCACATAACCTTGCAGTGAAATATGTTTTGAGATGACTTAGCAAGTGTTAGGATTTTTCTTTATTCCTCTGAGTTTACTGGACTCCTGGGGAATTCAATTAGGAGCATAATGGTTTGAAGCTTCTTTCAGAGCATCCTTGTAAACAGGGCTTTAAATGTTTAAAGATATGTTGCCAAAGGAATCCAGTGTAAGAAGATAGTCAAGTAAATAAAAGTCAACCTTAATTTCATTTGTGCATTCTTTGTAAGTGACCTCAGCTCAGAGGTAGTGACCTTGTTCTACTCATTAATAATTTCTGTGTCAAGTTCTTTTTTAACATATTAACCAGATTATATTAACCACCCCATCTGAGTGCAACAAATCTGAATGCAGCAGTTTCTTTGTGTATAGGTTTAGAAAGTGAATAAAGGTATTTTAATATGCTTAAAGCAATAATAAGAGTTTTAAGTCACTTTACTAAAATTCTCTGTAAGGAAGCCTACTAAACAGCATAAAAACAAACTTTGTGGGTTTTAATATCTATTTTAATTGCTTTTAGCCATCAATCAATCTTACGCATTTGGTAGAGAACCCCCCCGTTTTTTTGTGAGGAAAGTTAATATGGCAGTGTCAAAGCTCAAATGATTTAAGGAATAGAGATGGTAATGGACTGGTTAATTTAAGGACTGACTTTAAAAATTCCTTAGATATAAGTCAGTCAAACCTCGTATTGCTAAGGGTTTTTGGACACCCGAGTGAAAGAAAATTGTGTTATTCAAATTGTTGAAAATTTATTTTTCTAGAGCAGAATTTTCAGAGAAATTATATTCTGTAAAATTAGTATCCATATCAAGGACATGATTATATTTCATGAGACAATATCTTTATGTCAGTGCAGTGATCTCTGTCACTATAAGTAGTGATCCCTGTAAATAGTTAAGTAGTTTAGAATTTTCTTTATCTTGACTTCCTTTGGGATGTTTGCGTAAACTAGGTTTCCTGGTTCATCCTAAATCTGAGTTGTCATCCCTATACTGATCTTGGAAACCTTTTAAATGAACCATATGTGGAAATTTTCTATTTAATTTCCATGTTTTTAAATGTAAAATTGTCCATACTTTAGAATCAGGTTACGAGCGTCATGTTCTACTAGACATAGCCATCAACATAATTAACATGGTATTAAATTTTTTTTAAAATAATGACACTGTTTTTCATGGGGGAAGATGTTGCTATGCAGTCAATGAATTTGGACCATTTTTTTGAAAATTCTTCTCACACAGTATCAATGAGATTGCAGTATCTAACTAAGGAGAATCTAGAGATGGGGCAATACTGTGCAGTAGTGAACCTACTGCACTCCTCCACTGAACACCATCCACTGAACACCATCTGTGCAGCATAGTGTCCTGGGGTAGCGGTTATACCTGATTATATTGGCTAAAACCTGTTGGTTAGCGCAGGACAATGGAAGTGGACATGTAGGACAATTTTTAATCACAAGCAAGACTGGTTAAAAAAAAAAAAGGTATTATCTAGTGACCCCTAAATTATGTCAGAGAATTTAATTAACCAGAACTCTAAATTCTAAAGCACTTGGGCTATTGTAAGTCTTATTGTAATAAAAAATTACACTTAAAAGGGGTTAAGAAGTTTCTGTCGTGGCTCAGTGGTTAACAAATCTGGCTAGTATCCATGAGGGTGCAGGTTCAATCCCTGGCCTCACGCATTTGGTTAAGGATTCAGCATTGCCATGAGCTGTGGTGTTGGCTGAAGACACGGCTCGGATCTGGCATTGCTGTGGCTGTGGCATAGGCCTGTGGCTACAGCTCCAATTCGACCCCTAGCCTGGGACCCGCCATATGCCACAGGTGCAGCCTTAAAAAGACCAGAAAAAAAAAAAAAGGGTGGGGAAACTATGCAGTTTTCTCGTCATTCACATGAGTTAGGTCGGAGAGTACTGGTTAACTGGAATCTGGACAAGGAAAACTGAGCTATGATCATTTCACTTGAAATACATGTGAGACAATGACTAAATTTTTAGAGACTTGAAATGGTGGCATAACTTTATAGTTTGTTCCCCTAAGCAAGAAGAAGAGCAAGTGCTACAGTGGTCTTGTAAATTACACATAAATGCCTCATTTTGCTCTTTTTTTCACCTTTCCATAACCTGAAACAATTCCATAGTGTTTGTGCCTCTAGCTAATTGAATAATTGTCCAGAAATCAAGAATCACCTTCTGGTGATGTTCACTGTTAAAGTTGACTATGGTCCAAAAACTGAGCATTTAACTGAGATATATTGCCTCTGTGCTTGATGACGAAAATCGGTTTTACAAGTATACCTAATGCTTCTTTAAGAATAAAGATTGTGGTAAAATATACATAGCATAATATTTATTATTTTAGTCATTTGTCAATGTACAACTCAGTAGTATTAATATATTTGCAATTTTGTGTAACCGTTACCACTATCTATACCCTAGAATTTAACCATCTCCGACAAAAATTCTGTGGCCATTGAACAATAGCTCTCCCTATCCTTCAACCCTTAACCCCTAGTAACCTCTATTGTACTTTCTCCACAAATTTGCCTATCCTAGGTACTTCATATAAATGGAATCATACAACATTTTCTCTTCTATGTCTGGCTTATTTCACTAAGCATAATTTTTTCAAGGACCATCCATATTGTAGCACGTATCAAAAGTCCATTATTTTTTATGGCTGAATAATATCCCATTTTTTATGGCTGAGTAATATCCCACTGAATAATAACATTCAGTCCATTCTTTTTTATGGCTGAATAATATCTGCGTCTGTATATTTGTTTGCTTACCTGTTTATCTGTTGATGGACACTTGGGTTGTTTACCCCTTTTGGCTATTGTGAGTAATGCTGCTGTCAACATTGATGTACAATATTTGTTTGTGCCTCTGCTCTCGTTTCTTTTGGTCATACATGCAGGAGTGGAATTATGGAGTCATATGGTAGTTCTATGTTTAAACTTTTGAGAAGCCACAAACTTTTCCACAAGGGCTACAGCTTTTGCATCCCAACCAGAAATGCGAAAGCTTTCCAATTTCTTTATATCCTCACCAATACTTATTATTTTGCAATTTATAAAAAAAATTATAGCCATCCTAATAGATGTGAAGTGATATCACATTGTGGTTTTGGTTCTTATTTACCTAATGATTAATGATTTTGAGTATATTTTCATGTGCTTGGAAATTTGTATATCTTCCTTGGAAATATGTCTGTTTAAATACTTTGCCTGTTTCTGAGTTGGGCTGTTTATTGAGTTTCAGGAGTTCTTTCATATTCTAAATACTAATTCTTTGTTGGATTTATGATTTACAAATATTTCTGCTCATTTTGTAGGTTGTCTTTTCACTTAATTCATAGTATCTTTTGATGCACAAAAGCTTTGAATTTTAATTGTCTGATTTATCTATTTTTTCTTTTGTTGCCATACTTTTACTTTTTTTTAGCTCAGTGAATTTTATTATATTTATAGTTGTATAATGATCATCACAACCCAGTTTTACAGCATTTCCATCCCAAACCCCCAGCCCATCCCTTCCCCCCGCTCCCCATCCTGTCTTCTTTGGTAACCATAAGTTTTTTCAAAGTCTGTGAGTCAGTATCTGTTCTGCAAAGAAGTTCATTGTGTTCTTTTTTAGATTCCACATATAAGTGATAGCATACGATGTGTGTCCCACTGTCTAACTTCATTTAGCATGATAATTTCTAGGTCCATCCACGTTGCTGCAAATGCTGTTATTTCATTCCTTTTTATGGCTGAGTAATATTCCGTTCTGTACATGTACAACATCTTTATCCACTTCTCTGTTGATGTACATTTAGGTTGCTTCCATGTCTTGGCTATTGTGTATGCAATGAACATTGGAGTACATGTGTCTTTTTGAGTCATGGTTTTCCCTGGATAGATGCCCAGGAGTGGGATTGCTGGATCGAATGGTAATTCTATTTTTAGTTTTCTGAGGAGTCTCCATACTGTTTTCTATAGTAGTTTTACCAATTTACATTCTCACCAACAGAGTAAGAGAGTTCCTTTTTCTACACACCCTCTCTAGCATTTATTGTTTATCTTTTTGATGATGGCCATTCTGGCTGGTGGAAGGTGGTACCTAATAGTAGTTTTGATTTGCATTTCTCTGACAATTAGTGATGTTGAACATCCTTTCATGTGTTTTTTGGCCATCCGTATGTCTTCTCTGGAGAATTGTCTGTTTAGATCTTCTGCCCATTTTTTCAAATTTTTTTTTTTGCTGCTTTTTTGTTTTGGTTTGGTTTTTTGTTTTTGGTGGGTTTTTTTGGTATTGAGCTGCAGGAGGTATTTTGGAGATTAATCCCTTGTCAGTTGCTTCATTTGCAGATATTTTTACCCATTCTGTGGGTTGTCTTTTCGTTTTGTTTAGGGTTTCCTTTGGTGTGCAGAAACTTTCAAGTTTAATTAGATCCCATTTGTTTATGTTTGTTTTGATTGTCATTACTCTAGGAGGTGGATCTGAGAAGATATTGCTGTGGTTTAATGTCGGACAGTGTTTGGCCTATATATTCCTCTAAGAGTTTTATAGTATCTGGGCTAATATTTAGGTCTTTAATCCATTTTGAGTTTATTTTTGTGTGTAGTATTAGGAATTATTCTAATTTCATTCTTTTACACGTAGCTGTCCAGTTTTCCCAGCACCACTAATTGAGGGGACTGTATTTTGTCCATTGTATATTCTTGGCTCCTTTGTCATAGATTAGTTGACTGTAGGTGCGTGGGTTTAATTCTGGGCTTTCTGTCCTGTTACACTGATCTCTGTTTCTATCTTTGTGCTAGTACCATATGGTTTTGATGACTGTAGCTTTGTAGTATAGTCTGAAGTCAGGAAACCTGATTCCTCCAGTTCCATTTTTCTTTCTCAGAATATATTTGGCTATTCTGGGCCTTTTTGCTTCCAAAAAAGTTTAAAATATTTTGTTCTAATTCTATGAAAAATGCCATTGGTAATTCGATAGGGATTGTACTGAATCTGTAGATTGCCCTGGGTAGTATTGTCATTTTGACAATATTGATTTTTCCAATCCAAGAGCATGGTATATCTTTCCATCTGTTTGTGTCATCTTTGATTTCTTTCATCAGTGTCTTATAGTTTTCAGAGTACAGGTCTTTTGTCTCTTTAGGTAGATTTATTCTTAGGGGCTTTTTTTTATTTGCTTTGTTTTTTGCTTTTTTTCCGATGTGATGATAAATGGGATTGTTTCCCTAATTTCTCTTTCCGATCTTTAATTGTTAGTATATGGAAATGCAATTGATTTCTTTGTATTAATTTTGTGTCATGCAACTTTACCAAATTCATTGATGAGCTCTAACAGTTTTTTTGTCTTTAGGATTTTCTAGGTTATGTGCAAACAATGATAGTTTTACTTGTACCTTTCCAGTTTGGATTCTTTTTATTTCTTTTTCTTCTCTAATTGCCATGGCTAGGACTTCCAAAACTATGTTGAATAGTAGTGGCAGGAGTGGACATCTTTGTCTTGTTCCTGATCTCAGTGGGATTTTTTTCAAAAGACCTGTACTCACCATTGAAAATTGCTTTTACCATTGTATCCATGAAATCATTGCCAAATCCACAGATTTACTCCTATGTTTTCTTCTAAGAGTTTTTAGTTTTGGTACCTAAGTATAAATCTTTGATCCATTCCAGTTATGTTTATATATTGTGTGAAGTAAGGGTTCAACCTCATTCTGTTTCATGTGGATATCCAGTATTTTTCAGCACTATTTGATGTCTTTTCCACATTGAATGGTCTTGGTTCCCTTATCAAAAAACAATTAACTATATTTGTAAGGGTTTATTTCTGGGTTCTATATTCTGTTTCACTAGTCTACACATCTGTTCTTATTCCAGGATCATACTGTTTTAATTACTCTAGCTTTGTAGTAAATTTTAAAGTGAGGAGGTATGAGTCTTCCAACTTTATTTTTTTTCAAGATTGTTTTGTCTGTTGGGGCCTCATGAAATTCCATATACATTTGAGGGTTGACTTTTTCCTTTTTGTAAAAAATATTGTTGGAATTTTTTTAGAGATTTCACTGAATCTGTAGATTGCTTTGTTGATCTTAACAGTGTTAAGTCCATGAACATGGATGGCTATTTATTTAGATCTTTAAAATTTTCTTTTAGAAATGTTTTATAGTTTTCAGTGTACAAGTCTTTTGCCTCTTTAAGTTTATTCCTAACCTTTAATTCTTTCAAATGCTATCTTAAGTAGAATTGCTTTCTTAATGTCCTTTTAGAGTGTTCATTGCTGGTATATAAAAACACTACTGATTTTTGTGTGTTAATTTTATACCTTGAAACTTTGCTGAATTTTTAAATTCACTCCAGTAGCTTTCTTATGGATTCTTTGGGATTTTCTATAAATAGGATCACTTCATATGTAAATAGACATAGTTTTACCTGTCTTTTACTAATTTGGATTACTCTTATTCATTTGTTTATTTTTTTAAAAAAAAGTTATTGGTGTATAGTTGACTTACACTGTTGTGTTAGTTTCAGGTGTACAGCAAAATGAATCAGTTAAACATATACATATATACATTCATTTTCAGATTATTTTCCCATATAGATCACTACAGGGTATTGAGTATATTTCCCTGTGCTATACAGTAGGTCCTTGTTACTAACCTATTCCATATATAGCAGTGTGTATATATCAATCCCAGCCTCCCATTTTGTCCCTCCCTCCCAGTGTTTCCCCTTTGGTAAACATAAGTTTGGTTTTTGAAATCTTTGAGCTTGTCTCTGTTTTGTGAATATGTTCTTTTGTATCATTTTTATTAGATTCCACGTATTAGTGATCTCATATATTTGTTTTTGTCTGACTTACTTCATTTAGTATGATAAACCCTAGGTCCATCCATGTTGCTGCAAATGACACCATTTCATTTTTTTATGGCAGATATATATATATATATATATATATATATATATATATATATATATATATAAAGAAGATGTGGTTACCACATCTTCTTTATCCATCCCCTCTGTTTATAGATATTTAGGCTGTTTCCGTGTCTTGGCTATTGTAGATAGTGCTACAATGACAGTGGGGTGCATCTATCTTTTCAAATTGTAGTTTTCTCTGGATGTATGCCCAGGAGTGGGATTGATGGGTCATATAATAGTTATATATTTAGTTTTTTAAGGAATCTCCATACTGTTCTCCATAGTGGCTGCACCAACAGTGTAGGAGGGTTCTCTTTTCACCATACCCTCTCCAGTATTTATGGTTTGTAGACTTTTTGATAATGGCTCTTCTGATTGGTATGAAGTTATTCCTCATTTGTTTGTTTGTGTGTTTTGTCTAAAAGTGCTAGCTAGAACTTCCAGTACAGTGCTGTATAAGCAGTGAAAGTGGGCTTAATTGTCCCTGATCTTAGGGTAAAAGTGTCCAGTCTTTTACCACTGAGTGTGATGTTAAATGTGGATTTTTCATAAATATTCTTTATCATGTTGATTAACCCTCCCTCTGTTCCTAGTTTTCTGAGAATTTTTATCATGGAAAGATGTTTTATTTTGTCAAACGCTTTTTCTGTGTAAATCGAGATGCTCATGTGGGTTTTTTCTCCATTATTCTATTACTGTTATGTATTACATTGGTTTTTTAATGTTGAATCACCCTTGCACTATTGGGATAAAGCCTACTTTTTAATGTTGAACCACCCTTGAAATATTGGGATAAATCCTACTTTGTCAGTAATCCTATTGATATGCTTTTGGCTTCAATATGCTAATATTTTGTTGAGGATTTTAATATTCATAAAGGATATTGGTCTGTAATTTTCCTTTCCTGTGATATCTTTATCTGGCTTCAGTATCAAGGTAATGTTTGCCTCATTACCTCATAGTTTGGAAGTGTTTCCTTCTCTTCAGTTTTTTGAGGATTTTAGAAGTATTAGTGTTAATTTTTCTTAAATGTTCAGTAGAATTTACTGCTGAAGCCTTCTGGTTGAAGACTTTATGAGGAGGTGTTTGATTACTGAATCAGTCTCTTTACTTATTATTGGTTTGTTTGTATTATTTATTTCTCCTTGAGTCAGTTGGTAATTTTGTGTGTTTTAAGGAATTTGTTCATTTCTTCTAGATTGTCTAACTTGCTGGTGTACAATTGCTATCTAAGTTCCTTTTAATTCCTTTGTTTCAGTGAGCTTCTGTTTAGCACCATTTATTTGTTGATATCTATATTTACATGTAAAGATATGTATATGTTTAGATAAATATACATATATTCTCATCTGTCAACAGCTCTAAGATATGTGATGTTATCTGTATTTTGTTAAAAGAAAAAACAAAACTAGAAATTAAAGAAGTTAATTAACTTTCCAAGCTTTCCCACCTAGAAATTAGTGGAGATGAATTCAGACTGAAATCTGAATATTTGATATTTTATACTCTTGTAAGCATGATCTGAGTGTTTGGGATATGAAGTCTAGCTTTGTGTGTTTAAAGTGTGATTTTTATGAATGGGGTTATCTAATTAACATCTTGTGAAGCTAGCCGTTTCAGCTCTTCTCAAATATTTAAAGCAGAGTCATATAACCACTATTACTGGAATATTTGATTAACTAAATTTATCTACTTGAAATCAAAGCATTTCTGAGGTTCTTCAGATTAGTGCTCTCATTTTTCAATAAGAGTACTGAGTTCCAAGAAGAAAATATATGTGTTCGCCTATATAAACTAACCTAGTTTTATGGAGATTGAGATTATTTTAACTGTGCTCTTCTTCATATAGGGAGGCTATATTATTGGTGAACTATCATTAAGTCGTAAACTTTGAGCTGTTATTTTTAAGTTAATTTCTTGCAATGGGCATGGATTTATATCATTTCATCCATACTCATTTAATTGCTATTGTAACAAATTCCATGGTTAACATATGATTGGCCAAGAGTGTGGATGCATCTATGAATGAAATGAAGAAATTAAGATTTATCCTTGTTTCTCAGCTTCTTTAAAGGTATAAGAAACAATGCAGATGCTCTTAGAAAAAAGTCCTGAGATCAAGACTCTTCTCATCATTAATCTATTTCTTGATGAATAGAAGAGAAATTTAACAGGAGAAATAAAATTGTGGTGATCTCAGCAATATATACTGTAATCCTTGTCAATTTTTTTATCCGTTTGTTCTCAGAACAAATTAAAGCTTTTGTTTTATTTTTAAGATTCCAGATGTGTCACCCATTGCCTGCTAACTTTTGTGGTAGTGTGATGGCTTGCAAAGATAAACTCAGATTGATTATAGCATTCCCTCAGAATACAGAGGAGTTATACTGTTTTTTCTATTATTAATACATGCACCCAGGCAGGATGCAATGTGGCATGTCCAAGTCTACATTGGTGGTTCTGATTGAAATATTTCCATTTTGTAGCAAGAAAGGTGCTAACTGATAAAAGTGGAGTCTAGCTATAAGTTATTTGGCAACTCAAATAACTTACTATCATCTGTGATACCACCAGACAATAATCTGTGAGACCAGGGATGTATAGCATATTTTTCTTCTGTTTTGGAGGGTGGAAGATGAGATATCAGACTGTAAGCCTCATTACTGAAAAATTACTGAAAAACTCATTATACATTATTGAAAAATCTTTGAGTCCTATCTTCTTGTTTAATGTATTTTTCTTCTCTATTCCTTCCAAACTCTCTTGGTTTCCTCAATAGGTTAGTATCTGAAGTTAGTATCTCAGAAGACTTCAGCCATCCTAGTCCCTTGTATTCTGAAGAATCAAAGTAAATGGACAAAATTTTGCCCATGGGATATTGGACTTTTTAATAAAAGCAAAATTTATTTCTAAATTACACAAACTAGGAGTATTCTTACAGGAGGTAGCCTGAGTCTCACAGGTCCTAGATTCATGATACAAGCTTCTCTTTCCCCTTTGTTTAAGTCTTAATAAGTTTTGGCTTCATCTAAGTTTCCCTGAAATTAAAAAATGCACTTTTTCTCACTCAGGGGCTCTTTCTATGGAACTGCTTTGATTCCAAAGGAATGTTGCTCTTTGTGGAAAGCAAAACTAATGTCAGGCAAATTTTCTATAGATTTTAAGTCCTGTTTCATATTTGTTCTGTAATCTTCAGATTAAAAATAATCAGTTGAAAAACCTGGAAGCCTGGAAAGATGGATTTATGGAATGGGCATTATTTCTCAAATTGGTTTTTGGAGGTTGTCTTCTTCTTTTTCTTTTTTTTATGGCCACACCCATGGCATATGGAAATTCCCAGGGCAGGGGTTGAATCTGAGCTACAGCTGTGACTGACCTATGCTACAGCTATGGCAACACCAGATCCTTTAACCCACTGAATTGGGCCAGAGGTTGAACCCGCATGTCCACAGGGACTGGAGCCACTGTAGTCAGGTTCTTAACCCACTGTGCCACAGTGGGAACTCCTCAAAGGTGTCTTCTTATATTAGAAGTAACAAGGGCCAGAGTATATTAGTGCCTAAAACCAACCTGTTTCAACAGGCTTCATCTTCCTTTACACAAATTTAAAGAGAATGGGTCCTCACGCAAGCATTTCAAATCCAGAAACAAATTTGAAAAAAATTGCTACAACATGTTGACTGATTCCCTGCCAAGTCAGCCACTGAGAATGTTTCCTTAACAGACTCTTATGCAGAGACAATTAAAGGTGGGGGGGAGGGGCCTGGGAAAAGAGATGGGGGAAGCATGTAATTTTTTAAAAGAATTGAACTTTGCAATACTCTAAATCCCTCTCCCTCTTATATTTTCTCTTCAACTTTTAACCCCCCTTTCTTCTTCACCCTTATCTTTTTCCTCTCTGGTTATTTCTTTTTCTCTCTCTCTCTTCTGAATCATTCTCTGATATACTCTGTTGCTTTAATGTATTCATTTTTATTTTTAGTATTGATACAATGATATGTTCTGAAGAAATAGCTTTCTAAAGATTATATTCAGATATACAGATTCAAACCAACAGAAAGTATAAAAACATTTTAAAAATATGCTTGTCAGCAGTGGAAAGAAAGCTGTTTGTAGCCAGCAGGTGAGCTGGAGAGTACCACAGGGTGTGGTGGAGATAGTAATAAATTAACTGGCAAGCCAAAAACTATAAAAAAAAATCAGCTATTTCATAGCATAGAAGCATGACAGCTATGAAAAAAGGAGTGCCCCAGGGAATTCTTTTAGAGTTTTATTTTTTAAAATATGTTTGACATGAAAAATGTTTTAGTACAAATAAAGCAACTGGTATTAAACTTACAGGGAGGGGGTTATGGTTTAGAGTTGGTATGAATAATGCATGATATTTAAAGAAAGAACAGCTCTAAAATGTTCTGAGAGGCAGCCCATGTTGATGGTTGGAATGGTGATTTTTTTTGTCCCCTATTTTTGCAGCATCATTAATTCAGCATCATTTTGTGATCTTTTTTAACCTGATAAGATATTGACTGAAGAAATGCTATTTGACTTAGATTAGGGTATTCTTTCTTTAGATAATTTAGTTTAAATATCAAGAGGATCCGTAGAATTATTTAAGCATAAAGCAATAGTCATTTACTATAAAAATAATTTGGCCTAGTTATCTTTTTTAAAAAGCTCATGTAGCACTGCAAACCAAAATCAACCTCATGGAAGGGGAAAAACAAGATCAGATATTTTGAACATTACTCCATAGGAGACCAGCACAATAGAGTGTTAGTGAATGCATTGTAGCAGTGCTCCATATGCAATCAGAAGCCAATTGTTACTGGACTGTGTACAAGCACACACTGTGCTCAATGGTCTGATGAGGTATTATGGATATGATGCAAAGAGACTGTGTAGATTAGAAGCTAACAATTTGTTAAAAGTGAAAGCAACTTAACATTTACATTGGGCCAGCTGAGTAGCACCTCATGTGGCAAACAGGCTAAGTTCCAAGGAACCGGGGGTACCAGGAAGACTCCAGGTATTAGTGTCCATGCAGAAAAAAAGAGGTTTTAATGCTTTCTAGTTGACTACTTTTATTACTGTGATTCTTTTTACCCTTTTCATTATTACACTCAGCTTTTAGTGTGGAAAAGTTCATGCAAAACAGCATGATTATTATAAATGTCAAAAATGTGTGGAGGAACAGCCTATTAAAATATAGCCTAGAGATAGTACATAACACTGACTTTAAATAAGTAGCTGAAGCTAAAGTGATACTCCATTAAATCACTGATATTGTGTAATTTATCCGTAAGTATTAATTTTGATTTCAGTTACCACCATTACAATACATCCCTCATCACTCTCTCAGTTCTTCGGGTTGCTCGCTTCACACAGCCTGTGTTTTTAGGTCACGGAAGGTACTTCAGCCCCCCTGCTTAGGAGCAGTCAGAGTCAGAAACCCTTTCAGATGTAGCAGGATCTCTGTGGAACTCTCTCCTCAATCTCGACCAGATTTTCAGTGCAGATACCATGTGTAAAGTGTGCGGTTGGTTATTTAATCAAATCATCATCAAAGAATAGGTGATAAATGCTTCGTGTATGTGCACGATTCTGTACTAGGTTCCACCAGAAGTTAGTGTAGAAACAGAATGGTTCCATTTGGAATACCGGGCATTTCACAGAGAGCTGGCAGATAAGCTTAGCTTCTCTTACCCCTATGAAAGAGGTGGCATTAAACTTTTTTTCCCATTTTTTATAAAAGAAAGGTTAGGGTTATGGGCAGTCAATATCTCTTAATCTTTTTTGAACTGTAATACCCTGCCTTGTCTACCAAGCCAAAACTTTTTTTTTTTTTTAAACATAAAAGCCTTAATGCTTTCTCAGTGAACTGAATGTCAGCCTGGCTTTAAGATATTTTTTTTACTCTTAAAAAAATGATGTATTACAAGATTTGTAATAGAGTGAACATGCTTGAATTGCACATTTAATTTTTTTAACATCACATTCATGTTTTGCCAGTTTGCCTACCAGCTATCTGTTAACAAAAAGTTCCAAGGCAGCACTGCAAGTCTGTGCCCAACTAAGCCTTTTGTTTCTGCAGATGTTTGGGCTTAGAGCAATGTTGTAAAGCTCAAGCAATCCAAGGACCATGTTTGTACTTGTCTGCTGAGATTCCCTGAGCATTGTCTAAACCTGTACGCATTGTTCTTTTCGACAGGTGATAACTACCCTGTACAGTTCATTCCATCAACAATGGCAGCTGCTGCTGCTTCTGGACTCAGCCCTTTACAGCTCCAGGTAAGTGCCAGAAGGAAAAAATGTGGGATACAAGCCAGTACTTTAGTGGAAAACTGCTAACCAGCTGTATGCTAAATAATGGCCTGAATATTAAATAATTTTTTAAGCATAGCCTAGAAGGATTAACACCTTATATACTTACCATACTGCAAATAGAAGAGAAAACTGTCAGTGTCAATATTTGTAAAGGAACAATGACATTATGACTTAGCACTATGTATTTTCTATTAGGTGAGTTAATGGTTTTATAATATTTTTATGGCTTGTTGTTTTTGGATATATTAGCTTTTTCCTTATCAATTCTTCATCCATGTTTCCATTTCTGTCCATATTAGCTTTTACATATAGACATCAAAACAGAAAACAGCATCGGGCATTTTCCTTAATGCAACTCATAGAATAGGGGGTTATTATTGCCAAATTACTTTAATTATTTGGGAAAATGTAAGCACATTGCTTCCGAAGATGTGTATCCCCGCCCTCATCCTCATTCTCATGCCAGTCGAAAGTCTGGGCATGGTGTCTGACCGAGTTTCTGGATTCGTGTTCTCTACCTATAAAGCTAAACTTGGAGAGAAAGTGTTTTGGAAGCTAAATTTAAAAAAATCACTTCCATCCTATCTTCACAGTAAAATAAGCGGTTAACAATAGGACTAGGTGATCTTTACACCCCTGTAGCACTGCCATTTTAATGGGAAACTGACTTTAAATGTGAATGTATATTTTAACAAAAATAAAAAGTATTAAAATAATGGTTAAACTTTCAGTATTTGAGCAGCTAGAAAATATACGATAATAACTTGAATTTCAATACAGTGGATAAAGAGAGTTTTTATTCTTATAATTTACTGTACTTATTTTTTAATTTTCTAAAATAATCTAGGGAATAGCATCTAACTAGGCATTTTTACTTCTTCTTTGCTATTCCTTATGTGACTTGAAGGTAAAAAATATACAAATATTTTACCATGAAAAAAGCATCATTTTGAACATTTCGACTGAGTCTACATATAAAGAATTTTTGCAATACTTTGGGAAGGTTTTGTCACAAGCCTCATCCAGAAAGTCTTAAAGATTTTACCCATTGTGGACTGCCTGGCAGAGCTAGAAATCTTGCCTAATGGAAGCAGCAACCCTACCTCTCTTCCAAGCCTTCACCTTCTCCACTACTAGCAGGGAAACACTACAGCTGGCAAAAATCTAAAAATAAACCTCACTCATAGTCAACCTAATCTATTTTCCCCTTTTCCATAGCTATGCAGTTGAGTGTCTTCTTGAGTCAGAGGCAGAAATAAGAAACCAGCACCACTGTTTGATCCTATAACCAAGTTTCTATGAAAGAGTGTCTGTGTCCTAAACCTGCTTTCTATTCTTTGGTGTGGTCAATACCCTAGATTTAGAAATATGTGTTCTGTTTCATGAGTTCTGACAGTATGTTTTGTCTTTTTTTTTTTTTTCTGAATATGCTACTAAACAGAAAGGTCATGTCTCCCACCCACAAATTAACCCAAGGCTAAAAGGCCTAAGTGACCGTTTTGGCAGGAGTTTGGACACCTTTGAACATGGTGGTGGCCACTCTTACAACCACAAACAGATTGAGGTATGAATGCTTCCATTGGTGCTTCATTGGGTGGGGGACTGGATTGTTCAGTCGTATTCTAGGCTTTTTAAAAAAGTGGCAAACACTCAGCCTAAACACTAAAATGTAATCCTTCCCTTTTTCTCATTCCTAAGGAGGCTCACGTCTACTCCTTTTCTTTCAGAGAAAAAGACAAACCCCAAACCCATGCCTCTGAAGTAGATTGTTTATTGTTATATATTTAGGCAAATTCTTTACATTCTGAGTGCTTTCAAAAAAACCATCTTTATTTCTCCTAGCTCTTTAGTATGTATAGTGTTGTATACTATTTTAAAACACTTAAACATTAAAAGAAAAAAACTTGTTTGACCATATAATGACCTATGGAGTTGATAAAATATAATTCTGCTTTTATAGACAAAACATCAGAAATTCAAAGAGATCAAGTTATTTAACTGAGGCTGCAAAATAGTCTTAGAGCTGTGGAGTCCTGGTTCAGCAATAATGAACCCAACTAGTATCCATGAGGATATGGGTTTGATTCCCTGGACTTGCTCAGTGGGTTAAGAAATCCAGTGTTGCCAAGAGCTGTAGTGTAGGTTGCAGATGTGGCTCAGATCATGTGTTGCTGTGGCTGTGGCGTAGGCCGGCAACTGCAGCTCCCATTCCACCCCTAGCCTGGGAACTTCCGTATGCCACAGGCGCGGCTCTAAAGTGAACAAACAAACAAACAAAAAAATCAGAGCCAGAATTATTACACAGGATTTCTAACTCTACCTAATTTGAGTTTCCTAATTTAGTTTTCTGTGGCTAAAGTGGAGTTGGGCGCCTGGGCATGACTGGTTGTTTTTTGCCCCATAAAATCCTAAGGTATCTCTTTCATATTTAAATTCCAATAGAGCTCTTTGTTGTTCTTGTGGGCTATTCTTACTACAAGGTAGAAGATGACTCATATGGCTCTTTCGAAAACCAAACCCCTTTCTACTATGGGGACCCAGTCCTCCTATCTCCAATATCATGCTTAATTCCTCTCCTAAGTCACTGGGGTACCCCTCTGGGACTACTAGATACTGCAGGGTTGACAGTTATGTTTTGAATCACCAAAAAAAAAAGGAGACAAGTTACCTCATACTGAAATACACTTTAACTTTCTTGGTTAGATCTAATACTAAATTTATGTTCTAACTCAGGATGGTAAACTCAATTCAAAACAAGAAAACATTTACATCTAGCAAAGTTGTATATTCAGCTCCCATTGGCCCTACCAGTCTATACATATCAAATACCATGTAAAGTGTCCCTTTGACAATATCTTTTATGCTGTGTGTGAATTTGCATTTTTGGAAACTGATAAGAGAATGCTTACTTTTGAGAAAAAAGGAGAGGACAAGATCAGAGGCCACCTTGGAAGTAGCCTAAGGAAGAGTTCAGAGCTTGTCACTTGCCTTCCCCTTTCCCATTTCCCTTTGATAGAAGAAGTATATAGGGGGTTTCCACCCAGACATGACAAGGCATATACTGTTAGAGTATCTGCTGTCTTCTATACAGCCAGAAACAATTTCTTTTCCAAGGCTTTCTTTTGGCTGTAGAGAAGGTGTCCTATTTCTGGACATTCAGAAAGTCAACTGTGCTTATAATTGCTGAGCAGAGAGATCACTGGACATTAAGAACAAGCCTTTCTGTGTGATGACAGTTAGCAAGCTTACATACTCAGGGCAGATTGTTTGTTAAACTTTTAAGTGCTTGGAAGAATGTGGAAGCAGGTGGCCTTGGCTCAAATTCAAAACTTCCTCTCCTCTTTGACTTTCATTTTCTCTTGAGGTATTACATTCTATCCCATCAACCTTCCCTTAGTTAGTTTTCTATCCAATCTCTTCTTTTACTAATTTCTCACTTAGGGTGATTTCTCTTCCCCCTACCATCGCAGACCCCTGATGCTGTTAAATCTGGCTTCTGTTGGGTTTCTGGAAACCGTGATGTCTTTTATGTGAGTGCCAGATTTGTGTAGTGATGCAGCAATACTGATCTAGTAGTGTAACATATGCCTCATGTCTGTCAATTTAATTAGGCTAAATACAGAACCCATTAAGGCAGAGGCCCTCATAGCTTTGCAGTTTAAGTTTGGGCTGGTTTGAGTGTTTCCTGGGTTTTTGTTTGTTCTTGCTCTTGCTCTGTTCTCTTGCTTCCATTTTTTGCACCTTTCCCTGAATGTCAGGAAACCTTTGCTCTGTTTGCTTGTATGGTACACTGCTTAGAAAAGATTGACCTTGTTTGAAAGGCAGGTTTCTCAAACTTTCCTGGCATGAATATAATATATTTATTGAGATTTCCATGAACAGCATAGTAGACACCATATCTAAGCTGCTACAGACACTAACATTTTAAATCTTGAGTAATAATAAGGAGAAAATTTAATAATATCTTGCTGTATTGATTTTAAAGTCCACTTTCTTTTCTAGCTAGGGTTTCCTCTACTCTTTTGACAAGGTAAAATGTCACAGCACTGTCAATAATTATCATCATGATAAATTGTGGATACTAAGAAAGCATTACACTTATATTAAAGGGTTTTATTTCTAATAAGAGATTCTTAGGAAGAAAAGCGCAACACATACATACTACCACCACCTCAACACATACCCTGCTGTATTGCTCAGAAGTGGTCTTTTCTACTTGACGATGCAGTTAATTTGTCCTTCAAAGGTTTTCACTTCTAATATTAATGGGCCTTGGTAAACCTTAACAGCATTTATAGTTATACTCTGGAAGCCTGAAATTTTGATTATCAGATAGAGAAAAGGTATTTAAAGTGGAAAGATCCTCTTTACACTAGTATATCCCAGTTCTTTCTTTCTTTAAAATAAGAAAGACACAGGAAGGAGTTTTTTCCTTTTTTTGTACTCTCTGCTGATCTAAGGCATGATTTTCTCTGCCTCAGGGGCACAATATTAGGAGAGAGAAGGCCAAAGAATGCTATTTTTAGTTGAACAGTTCAGCAGATGGCGGCATGAATACTCATATATCTGAAGGTTGAAGAACTTGAACCATTAATTTTGATAATGTATTTAACCCGGGGAACAATCAGAAACTGTAACTCTAAGGTTACAGTGCTTTTGACCTTTAGAGAACAGAGGGCACTTGCTACAGTAAACAATATATTATATTGCTACTTATTCCAATTCTCTACCCGTATAAATTTCAGGACCAGTTGCCATTTGCTTTCCTCAGCTATGTTAGCATTGGTCCTTCAAGTAAGTCAAAAGGGGGGGACCAGTATAATGAGACAGTCATGTAAATATGGCCTTTAAATAGCTAAGATGTTAGATTGTTCTGAAGAAATATTGTCTCAGAAACTAAGTTCTGAATGACTTCTTGAATGAAAAAGTGGTTTTAGTGTATTGATTCATTTTATGTTCTTTCTTCCAATATGATAGATCCTTAAAGTTAATCTTGTTTTGTTTCATTTTTTTAATTGGAAGTAATGTTGCATCATTGTTGTAGTTTATATTAAATACAATCTGGTATCATATCATGCAAAGTGATACACCTGTCTTGTGCCTTCTTACTAAATAATGCATGCCTCTCTTTAGCAAATACAGCAGTTAAATATCACACAGTTTAAGAATTTCTAATTAAAATATCTCCACATGTCAGCATATTGGCAATGTATTATTTTAATCCATTTATTTTGTTTATGAAACAGTGACATATGTTTAGATTGTGAAATATATGAGCCTTAAAAATCACTTTATTGAAGAAAATTAATTCCTACAATACTGCCTCAGTAATGTGTTCACTCACCCAGTCAGTCACTGGCGGCAGTGCCAGTCTTAATGTAAGGTAGACACACTTAGCAGCTGTATCTGCATAACAGTCTTGGAAAGAAGCAATAACAGGCCTTTTCCTTAGTCTCAAATGATAGAGTTTTCTTCCTCTACTTTTTTTTAACTCATTAATTCAAACCTATCCCCTGAAAACACTTTTTTGTTACTTTTTTTTTAATACAATGAAGGATGGGAGTGAGTGTGTGCGTAAGGAATTCTGAAAGACCAATCAAAATTAAAAACAAGCTAGTTACCTTTTCAAAGTTAGACATAGTAATTTGTTTGTCAGCAGGGAGATGTTTGGGTCAGCCCCGAAATAAAGTGACTGTCAGCAGTTATTCCTACAAGACAAGTAATTTCACTCAATGTATTACTGACAGATTGCTCACTTCTCTGAATCACCAGAGAAAACAAACTTAATATTGTTACAGGCAGAGTTTCTGTCTTCATTAGCCTCAGAGAATAATTTTTATCCAGCATTCAAAGCCTACCAAGCTTTAGTTGGAACATATTTTAACAGATAAGTTCTTATAATGATAGTATGGGTGGTAGCCTAAATGAAAGGGATTAAATATGAGAAATTTAAAAATCAATATAAATATATTTTCACTTTTATTTGATGGGCATTATGTGTAGTTCAAAGAAGATTTGAAGAAAGAAGTATAATTAGAGCCTTAAAACACTAGAAAAACCTATGAACCATAAGTTATGTTTAAATGAAACTATTGTGAGGTTTGCAAGGATGGAGGAGAACAATTGAATTTTTGCCAAAGTGAATACAAACACATATTTTATTTAAATGATATTGTCAATTTTCTTGCTCCAAGTGGAACATGAGGAAGTGCCCATCAACACTGAAAACACTCTATTTTAGTTTCAGACTGAATCTTTATGATATTATACTTAGATGCTATTCTCTTGCTCATAGCCTATCTTCTTGTTTACAATCATAAACATGCCTCAGTTCTCTGGAGAAATGAGAGGGTGAGTTAGATGTGCTGTGTGGGCTTTGGAGACTGCTATGTCTAATGGCAATAAAACATTGATTAGAACTACCTGTTATTAGCTGATGGAGAAAAGGTATTGCACTGATTCAAAGCTTGCTCTGAAGATGCCAACCAGGGGTTTGTGCTTTGAGGAGAAATGTCTGCTTTTCTCACAACCAGGCTCTCTCGCTCACTTTGAGTTTAAGAGTGTGATGGAATTTGTAAGGGCCATTACATCTGGGATTAGATAAGCTGTGGACTAATGGAATGAGCTCCATTTTGGAATCAAAATCTTGGATTAGAGTTTCTCATTTGCTATGTTGTCCTGTACTGTTCTCCAATTATCTTCTTTTTTTGATTTGATCATTGTAAAAAGGGGATAATATTTATTCTGAGGGTTGCTATTAATAGTAAATGGATTAACAAGGCATTAGATTTCTACACACACAAAAAAAAAACATTATCAGAATAGGAAAAAACTTCCCAACTCCCCAATAAACAGTCAATTCTACTCCAGCTTTGCTGCCTAAAGTGCTTCTGAGGGGCAGCTCTAATATATTAGAATGTCACTGAATCAGGGATCTCTCTCTCTCTCTTTTTCTTAACTGATGAATCCCAATGTTGCCTGGGATGATAGTTGGTAAAATGAGTAAATTAACAAATTTCCAGTGTGGTGGCCATCTGGGACTCAAGTTTTTTGAATTTTTTTTTAATATGTTTGACCAAGTGCTCTGTGTTTGCGAGACATTATTTCATATAAACAACTTTTCCTTTCTAAGTAGTCTTCTTAAGAAAAATGTCAGGTATCAAGTGAATCCTGAAAGGAGGGTAAAGAAATACAGGCAGATTAGAGGAGGATGCAAAATATGAAGACATTTGTTAGTGTTGAAAATCTGACTTGTATTCAATGGAGCAGAATATGTTTGTTACCTACCCACAAGTTAAAACATTGGGTAAACTGGATTTTCCCTTAGAAATTTGATTTTCAGTTGATTTTAAGGTAATATCTAAAAGTTGAGAGAGCATGGCTCTTCTCACTAAGCTATGTTAATCCCTGTTTATTTGATTGGTGGGATGTTCAGCTGAACTCACAGAGACAGTTTAGTAGGTTTAGAGCCCAAAACCTTGGAATTACAAAATCAGTGCAGTCCACCATCTTTCCTATGTAATATTTCCACCAACATTCATTTAGCTCCAGTCTCATTAATTAATCCACTTAACAAAGAACTCCCAGTGTGTGAATACATGTATTTAAATAGACCGTGTATTATAAATGCAATGCTTTCTAAAATAGCGACAGGTACTTCTATTGCTGTTTTGACCAAACTAGAGTTTCAAGGTATTGTTTGGTTGGTATCATGTATCATATATCTGTGTATTTATGTGTTAAAATGAGCTACCCTGGAATTCAGAGAGATGATGCGATTAAGGACATAGGGGAAGATTTGAAAGCAAACTATTCTAATGTTTTAGAAAATAGTATAAGTCAGGATATGTGACATTTAGGAAATGTAAATCAGAAGAAGATACAGTGAAATATTTTGAAATGATGGATAACAGAACAGACTGGGCAGGACAAAAACATTTTAAAAACCACTTTATTGAGGTATAATTGATATGCAAAAAGCTGTACATATTTAAAGTATATACATCTGGATGAGTTTGGGGATAAGTATACATTTGTGAAACCATACAACAATCTATGTTATAAACATATCCATCACCTTCAAAAGTTTCTTCTTCTTATAACATTTTGATAACATTTTGTATGATAAGAACATTTAATATAAGATCTCCCTCTTAGCAAGTTTTTAAGTATAAACACAGCATTATTAACTATAGGTTTTACACTCTACAGTAGATCTCTAGGGCTTATTTGTTTGACATAACTGAAACTTTGTGCCCTTTGAATAATATTTCCCATTTTCACTCTCCCACCTCCTGAAAACCATGATTCTATAAGCCTGACTGTTTTAGATTTCTTGTATAAGTGATGTCACATAGAATTTGTCTTTCTGTGTCTTTTTTTTAACTTACAATGTTTTCCAAGTTCATCCATGTCGTCACAAATGGCAGGATTTCCTCCTCTTCCTTTAAGGCTGAATGAAGTTCCATTTTATCTACACATTACATTTTCTTTATCCATTCATCCATCAGTGGACATTCAGGTTGCTTCCATGCCTTAGCTATTGTGAATAAGGCTGCAATGAACATGGGAGTGAAGATGGCTGTTTGAAATCTTGACTTCAATTACTTTGGAGATATATCCAAAAGTCCCAGGCCTTACATTTAAGCCTCTAATCCATTTCAAGGTAATTTTTTGTACAGTTTAAGATAGAGATCCAATATCTTATTTTGCTATGGATATTCAGTTTTCCCAGTGCCATTTATTGAAGAGACTGTCCTTTGTCCATTGGGTATTCTTGTTTCCATTGTCAAAGATCATTTGACTGTATTTGCGAAGGTTTATTTCTGGGCTCTCTATTCTGTTCCATTGGTCTATATATCCATTTTATGTCAATATCATCCTTTTTTGATTACTGTAGCTCTGTGTTACATTTTGAAGTCAGGAGATGGGATGCTTCTAGCTTTTGTTACTCTTATTCAAGTTTGCTTTGGGTATGTGGGGTATTTTGTGGTTGCATGTGAATTTTAGAATTGTTTTTATTTCTGGAAAAATTCCCATTGGGATTTTGACAGAGATTGCATTAAATCTTTAGGTCACTTTGGGAATTTTAATAATTTTAAATTCTTCCCATTCAAAAGTATTTTTAAGTGATATTTTAATTAAAAGGGATTGAGAGGCTACATACTGTTGGACGGATTACCCTCATAGACGTTCCCCAGTGGAGGGATAAAACTTCTGACCAGTAGAAGCACAATAATTATTACTGCTCTGCCAATTCTTCCTTTTTGTTTTATTTTCAGAAAAGTTCATGTGCTACAGGTATGCCTGTTTGTGCAAATCCATCTAAAATGGAAACTCAGGGAAAATTTGTAATGATTTAAGCTGTCTGTACTGATTTGGAACCATCTTCCTTTATTTTGACTGTTCCAGATTATTAGGATTAGAGTAATAACTAGATTCCTTTATGTATTTTCCATGCCTAAGTGGCACTAATAATGGATTCTCTTCCCAATTAAATGTAAACAAACAAAGCTACTGTGTACTAACCGTCTACCATACTGATTGCTGTATGTTCCCTTCTTTCATTCCTCTTACAATTGATGATTGATATAATTACCAATCAATGGATATAATTGATCAGTGTAGCCACAGCTTTATCAACACCAACTTTATATTTATAGTCATTTAATGCTTTCTTTTAATTTTATGGCTGCACCCGGGGCATATGGAAGTTCTGGGCCAGGGACTGAACCTGAGCCACAGTTGTGACTTATGCCGCAGGTGCAACACCACCAGATCCTTTAACCCACTGTGCCAGCAGGGGATTGAGACTGCACCTCCGCAGAGACCCAAGCTGCTGCAGTCAGATTCTTTACCCACTGCACCAGGGTGCAAACTCCTGCGTTTCCTTTTAATAGACAAAAATGGAGTCAAAACAGAGCCAAATTTATTTCTCAAGGCCTTCACCCTCTTGGTCGTTTGGTGAAGCAAAGACTCAAATGAGAATTCTTAATTTCTAGTAAACTATACACTGAGTTCATTTCTTACTGTGTGTTTCTCTATAGCATCTGCTGTAATACTTGTAACCAGTCTTTGATGTCATAATATAAATTAACCTAGACCATGATCCTTGGTACTTTCTCAGTAAATTCCCTAATGCTGCTAACCTTGCTCAGAATGAACAAAAACAAAAATAAATGATAGATATGCATATTAATTTTATTGCTTAAAGTGTATGCATGTGTTGACTATTTCAGATCTTCCAGAGTGCAAACATACAGTGCTCTTTTGAAGCCAGTTTGAAATAGAGTTGCTTTTAATCTAGAAAATCCATTTGCGGGATTTTTATCAAGTTTTCACTCTACTTCATTTACTCATTTAAATTAAATAAAAATGAAGCATTACATCCTTTCTTTTAAAATTATTATTATTTTAAATTACACCTGTTAGCTTTGCCTGACCGTTACAATGAAATAAAACTTATTGTATCTTAGAGTTGCATTAAAGTCTTTTTTAAAAGGAAGCTTATAAATGATCATGCTGAGGAAATTTGAAAGAGTTTGTGGGAAACTTGAAACAATAGATTTGCTTATTCACTTACTTAACAAATATTTATTTAATGCCTGTAGTGTGCTCTGTACTATTCTAGACCAGTGGTGCTCAGCCGGAGGCAATATTGCCCCCTAGAGTTCAGTTGACAATGTCCGGAGCCGTTTTTGATGTGACTTGGGGGGTGGGGGTGGAGATACTGCTGGCATCTAGCGGATAGAGGCGGGGGATGCTGCTGAACACCCTGCATGCACAGGCCGCCCCACAACCGAGAATTACCCAGACCAGACTATCAGTAGTGCCGTGGCTGGGAAAACCTGTTTTAGATACCAGAGAAATGTCAGTGAATAAAACGGTCCTTGTCCTCAAGCTAGTTGGGGAAAGAGGGTATAGGGAAAGAAATATTTCATAAAGCTTCGGGATTGCAAATCTTACTCGTCTTAACAGAAATACCCCACCTACCTCTCTATATGTCTCCCTGAACTTGTATGGGTAGACTTTTTTTTTTTTTTTTAAATGAGGCCTATGCGGTTGTTTATCTTCAGTTCTTTGTTGCGCTTTGTTCTTCAAAACTAAGAGTTTTATTCTAGCTAGTCACTTCTGGCTAGAACAGGCATGATTCTCCTCAGTCTCGTTTTTTCAGTTGTATTAAGCACACTATATACTATGGCTTTTGGCAAAGGAATATTATTTCTGAGTATAATAGTGTGTGAATCTATCTTTCAAAGTGAAGTAAATATGTAATTTGGTGAGGACATGGGAGCTGTTCATTAGTTTTTATAGGATGACTTGTTGAGATTCCATCAGATGAGTGGAATCATTCTTGGCAGAAAACCTGTATTTGATATGTGAATTGGATATTACAAAGGAAGCCTGACTTCATTTCTAAAAATGAAACCAAACAAATTTAAGAATATTATATATGTGTGTATATATACATACATATATAACACCTATAGCATAGTCTTTTACAGTTTAATAAACAATTTATATTTAGGCTTTATAATAAATATGCTTTAATATTTTCCCCATATATTAGAAGAAATTGAGACTCAGATGGGTTAAGTGACTTGGACCAGATTACTCATCTATTAAATCAAACAGAACTATAATACATGGTTTAACTGCATTTTAAAATTTACTTTTTGACCAGGATGTTTTTGCTTTAAACTCTGCTGTATGTAGGCATTTGGGAAGCACAGTCCTTTAGAAGCTTTCCTGCCTCACTTATTCTTCTCTTAGTATAATATTCAAGTGAATTAAAAGTGATAGAATTAAATTATACAAGGGAAAACTCAAAGTCAACATCACATTCTTAGGCTCTCCAAGAGTTCATGTATTTTCCAGATTTCTAGTTAACTACCCAGAAGAAACTTGAAGCCTAATAAAATTAGCAAAGATAAGAAGGACTATAATGAAGTATGTCTTATCTTCCTTTGTAGCTTTCTTTTGAGGTAAATGCTTAGACTGTTTTTGCTGAATCCCGGAGCTCTATTCTTTTGAGGATTTCTGGACCTCTCTTCTAATTTCAAAGTCTTGACGAGTCTCCTGGAGAAGCTGGGGAATGTGTCCTTGCCCGTCCCTAGCCTGTGCTGCCCTCTGAGCGTGTTCAGCAGGTTGCATGCCAGCAGATGAAGCAGATGTCTGGCCATACTGGAATGGAGCGCCTGCTGCATCAGGACCGGGGGATTCCTCTTGACATCTGGACTTCGCTGGGTTGGGATGCCTGCCTCAGGCCAGGAGGCTGCAGGAGCCGTGGGGCAGAGAGCACAGAGTCTTTGCTGCTCTTTAAGTGATTAGTGCACTGAAGCAGCAATAATGTTGAATTATCGCTTGGCTGCTTTCTTCTCAGGAATCTTGGGACAATAGAAGAGTCAGGAAGGAGCATTTACAGTAAAGTCATGTTCAGAGAGACAAGACTAATTATAGAGTATTAAAGAACTTTATTTTAAATGATTTAATTTACAAATAGCGCTGGACAGTGTAGGAAATGTTTTAGAACTGTAAACCCAGTAGCTTACAGAGACTTCTCTAATTTGAAATGGCTAGTATAGAACCATTATTTCAGATTTTTTTTTTTTTTAAGTTTTAGAGTCTGGTCAGGTTGTGCCACTGAGAATCGAGTATCTGCTAAAAAGAGAAAATATACTAATACTTGTATCTGCTGGGGAAAAGATCTTTAGCTTGAGGGGAAGGAAGACTTTTAAGTAAGAGATAGACTAAATTATACACTGGCTTTTACAGTTTCACTTTATCGGACTGAAAACTGGTCTGCATTTGTTACCCAGAGCTGAAACCATCTGTTACACCAATTTCCTTTATGATATGTGTTATTTAAGCACAATGGATGTGGAAATGGGTAGTTTAAAATGTATTTTGCGATGAACAGTTGTCATATTATGTTGCTTTTCCTCTTATAATTTTTCGTTAGTGAGACCTCTGTGCTCAAAGAAGCCTTCTTATAAAAAGATTATGGCCATTTGTGTTCATAGTAATATATTGGAGAAGGACGCTATGTTGCTCTCACTTAACCTCTCGTATTCTAAGGGGGTTATATTTAATTAACACTGGTGAGAGGCCGACCTGAGAGGCTGTGGAAAGTGATTGAGCTGCATTTTCCAACCTCAGCTCTAGTCAGCTGGGAGAGGAATTTAAAAAAAACAGAAAGTACTTTTTTCTGAAATTCCTTCTAACTAAGCTGTACTTCAATGGGCCATTTAATGCTCAAATGGACAAAGGTATTACTTCAGTCATTGAATTGTATCAAACTCTTTCTCAGAGGTCCGGTTTAAAAACTCTGTAGGAAAAGTGGTTTAGCATCATATTCTCAATGGATTATCACTTGGCCTGCTTAAAAAAAGCAAATACAGTTTTTTGTTTTTTTTTTTTTTTGAAGAAGGAGGAACATTCACTGTCACTAAATGGAGTAGAGCATGTGCCCCAGCCGGTCCTCAGTGCGCTGGGATTGCCCTCCAGACTTTAAGGAGCTCCTTAGACCCCGTGGAAAAAGATAGTCCTCTCTGTGGTTCTGCTGTTCACATACTCAGAACATCTTTCCCATATCCTAGGAAGTATTTGCTCCAGGGCCAATGGGGCAGTTCCTGAATAATGAATGAATAGTTATATCATTGGCTAGGACAAAACACAACAGAGAGAGTGAGAGCAATAATGAGAAGCTTTGTGGAGATAGTAGAAGCCTCGATATGGCTGATTTGGGCGGAAGTCTTTCACTTCTCCATCCATTTATCAATGGTTTTAATAAAGAGGCCTTTCTCAGTTGCAGAACAAAACAGTGACAAATAATTCATCTATATCAAGCAATACTATTCCTGATTTTAGATCCACCTTTGCCACATTTCCTGATTATGAAAGACTATCACCAAATACAGATATACCTTACTGTGAAACAGGAAAATGACTATATATCATCAGGTGATATTTGCAGCTAGCTTGTCTTCTGACATGCGTTCTGTCTATACAGTAGTAAATGGCTTGGAGATTTCTGAGAAATCAGCGCATCTTGGTTCCAAAAGACCTCTTCAGTTAAAAGAACTGTGTGACCATGAACTAATGGCCTCTGAACCTCAGTCTCCCTAGCTATGAACTAGGAATAATGACACCTCCTATACTGTTAGGATTAAATGAAGTAGCATAAGGCAGTCAGCTAGCACAATGTCTGCTACATGGAAAATGTTCAACAAACATGGTTTCTGTCCACATCCTTATACTTGTACCTCTCTTATAATTCACTAATTCAACACATTTTTACAGCATGCGCTGTGTACTTTTGGTACTCTTTTAGGCAAGCAAGCTAAGCAAATCCCTGCTCTCTTATAGTAATAGTCTAGGGAAGAAAGTAATTAAGTGATAAGAACAGATAACATGTGGCTGATCATTCAGTCCATATGTGTACAAATATACCCATTTATTGGCTGACCAAGCTGGTTGTGCGTACACTCAATTATCTTTGTTCTAATGCCTATGACTGTTGATCGCTCCTGAGTTCAAAACGCATGAGGCCCAATGCATTGCTCTTCAGCAAGAAGTGATGGTCAGGCAGCAATTAAGGTACTTTGAACTGGACTTCCCGCTAATTAAGGAAAAGTGCCGCCACACCGAAAGACAGCCTCACAGACAATGAGGTCATCAAATCACACAGATTTTCAGATTTAGAAAGTCCCTTAGAGGCCTTGAGAGTCAGATCCTAATTCTGCTGCTGGTTCCATAAGCTCAAGCAAATTAATCCTTCTATGCCTAAATTCTATTAAATGGATTAGAAATGAAACCTGTCCCCGTGGGGGCGGTTGTGAGAAATAAGTAAGAAGATGCTTGCAAAGAATGCTTTACATATTGTTGAGTATCATGTGAATCTTTTGGTTTTATATAGTTGAAGAGACTAAGGCCTAGAGACATGGATTAACTTGACCAAATCTACACAGCTTATCAGTGCCCTGGGCTGGAATATGTAGAATTGTGAGGTAACTGTGTGAAGACCTAAATTTTGTGGCTTCTTGTAAATAAATTTTGGATGGATTGAATTGAATTTAAACATATGGCAAAGAGGATAGTGTATCTCATGCTTTCACTTATTTTAGGTGGGAGTGGGTAGGGATGACTTTTTGTAGAGATATTTTTTGCTATTGAATGTACCAACCTAATGAAGATTATCCCTTATAAAACAAAATAGGACATATTAAAGTATAAGGCCCTATAACAGTACTAGTAGTAGTGATAAGGCCAGAATTTAAATTTATATTAACATGAAAAGGGATTAATTATTTAGTTAGTTCACTAATACATTAATTCACCAAATGTTTATTGAATGCCTGCTGTGTAGTAAGCACTCTTGTCTATTTGGGGGATACTGAAATGGATAGCACTTGACCCTTGCCCTCACAGGGCTCACAATCTAGTAAACAATGTGATAATTGTTAAAATATGTGTTTCCAGAATAAAAGTGCTTTGGGAGGAGAACATGTTAAGCTCTGCCTGGGGAAGTACTGGTGGTCTTCATGGATGAGGCGATGTTAAAATTGAATCTTGAAAGGAGAGTGCAAGTTCACTAAGTTTATTGGAGGAGGATTCAGAGAGGCAGAGAAACAGGAAAAAGCACTCCAGACAAAGAGCACCGTCTGCTGTAGGTGTGGAAGCAATAGGCAGCGTGGCACGTTCAGAAAGCAACTAATGGTCTGGTGCAGGCTGAGTGTACGAGAGCAATAGGAGGTGAGATTGGAAAGGTAAGCAAGGGGTCAGATCACAAAGTACCTTTTACGCCACACTTGGGAATTTGCAATGCATGTGGTAGACGTGATTTTATTCACACCATAAATGGTAAAGTGGTATAAGGTATGGTGAACAACTTTATGATGTGATATTCCTCTATTAATTTGATCTCTAGTTTACATTTCCCATTACACTAGATTTAATAGTTAGGGAACTACGTTTAGTAAGATTCATAGTCCCTTTAGTACAATGGTACCCTGTGGCAAGTGGAACTGTACAAATAGTGTAATGATACACTCAGAATAAACAAAACTGTTGAAGGCTGAAGCAAAGCCAAGGTCCAACCATTTCCCTGGGATTTGGGGAAATCTTGTAATCTGCAGTTTGTACTAAACCTAGTCATATTTAGCACATTGCTTCTCAGTGAATGGGCCTTGATACTGTATTTCAACCAAATGATGAAGCAAGGAGTAAAATTCTATAAAGAAAAGCTATGGTTCTTCTAATTGTTAATGCCTTGCAAGTATGCCCCTTTCTGGAATAATAAAATGTTCCTTGGCAGAGGTCAGGATCTCTGCCACTGACTTATTTAACAGATCCTCTTAACATCTGTCCTGCAGACTGTGCACTTTATTAGCAGACAAGAGACCCAACAGACTTAGCCTGCTGTGTCCCTTTTTCACATTCACACAGCTGTGGATTAACTCAGACTTTCCAGAGGAGGACCAACCAGAAGGGATAGTAATGTTATTGGCTGATTCTAAAAAGATGGGAAAAAAGAGCAGAAACAAATGTTGCCCTAGTACAATTCAGTGTTTTTTAGGGCGACAATTACCAGTCTGTTTTAAAAAGGAATAAAAGCAGCTATTTCACTAAAAAAGGAAAGTCTATTCATATCTGTGTGGGAACCTAATCAGGCCCTTGTTTCCAGTGACGATGACTCCACAGTCGCACCAGGTCTGCGACAAGAATGCTCCTTTTGTACGCCGATAATGTGGAAACGATAAAATTTCCTTTAAGAGACATATGTGTTTACATCAGGAGATGTGTTATTTGACAAAATGCTTTGTTCTCCTCATATTTTCCATGCAGGGTTTCATGCTGGGTTGTTTGGCTGGAAATCTTTGATTAACTAGAATTAGTCGCTAAAATAAAATAGACACTTTTGTTTTATGAGTCCTCTTGCTGAGCTGTGAATTGTAGTAAAATATATAAGAAGTGACAGAAAGAAGTGCTGATTTGAACCTCTGACCCACAAGAGGCACAAAAACCTAAGATTATTCCTTCAAAGAGCTGCACAGAGACATAAATATTCCATGCTCCGCTTGGAGTTATGCCCTCTTAACAAACTAAAGTTGTGATTTTACATCATGTAACTGGACTTCCCTTAGAGCTGTTATGGTAGGCGTAGAGGAGATATTGAGATTCTGAAAAATCCACCTCCCCCGCCCCAAATTAGGACTTTGAATGCCTAAACAGTTTTCTCTGTCCAACAATAGACAATGAAAATAAGAACAAAGCAAAGTTCCTGTTTCCTAGATGAATGGCCAAGGGTGGTTTCCCTTTTTCCAGAGAATTGGTACATTTTATAAATCTTAAGGCATTTTCAAAGCTACTTTGGCCCTAGTGTGAACATTTTAGTTCTCTGGAGCACAGTCTTTGGGTACTAGCCCAAAGGAATGGGCTGGAAAGAGGAAAGTACCAAAAACAGAACAGAAATTCCAATAGCCTAAACATTCCCCGTGTTGCAGGGATTGGGGTCCATTCTGTTCATGATTTTTTGTAGTTGTTGTTAAGGAATTTTATAGAACTATTTAAAAACTTTTAGCTAACATAAGATCTCTTTTTTGGACTTTGCTTTAAGTAAGCCATATCTAACTGTCCTTAGTAAAAACTAATGGTGATGAATTATTAACTAACCTTATTGTGATAATCATTTTACAATAGAGACGAATATCAAATTGTCACGTGTACACGTTAAACTTACACAACGTTATTTACCAGTTATATATTAATAAAATTGGGAGAAAAAAACCCTAATTGTTCTTTGTGGTGGTGTTTCAGTAGTAGTTTGTAAATGCTTTCATTATACCGTTTTTTATTTGCTTTTGTTTTTGCTTTTTGCTTTTTAGGGCCACACCTGCGGCATGTGGATGTTCCCAGGCGAGGGGTCAAATTGGAGCGTAGCTGCTGGCTTCTATCACAGCCACAGCAATGCAGGATCTGAGCCGCATTTGCAACCTACACCACAGCTCACAGCAATGCTGGATCCTTAACCCACTGAGCAAGGCCAGAGATCGAACCCTCATCCTCATGAATCCTAGTCAGGTTCGTTAACCTGATGAACCACGAAGGGAACTCCCTCATTATATCATTTGTCATATTGTATCTTTCCTCCTCTCTCTTCCCTATTCTTGCTATGAGCACCTAAAAGACAGCCCATCTTCTTCATCTTTGTATTCCTAATACATTTTTGCTAAATTGAATAAAAATGCCAAATGTTTTTCTGAATAAGATATCTATCTGTTAAAGCAAATATACCCATAAGGATTTAAGAGCCTACGGTTATTGAGTCTATGGTGAATCCCTGTTCTAAGTATGTTATGTGCATTAACTCATTTATTCCATACAACAAACCTTTTGGCGAAGGTACTATAATTTTCCCGTTTTAAAGATGTGGGAATTTAAGGCCCTGAGAGTTGAAATAACTTGCCCAAGATCATATAATTAGTAGGTTCTGACTGAAGAGTGTGCACTCTTGATCACTGTGCTATCCTGCCTCTCATAACAGCATATAAACCTTATTTTTCTGTTTCTTCTTCAGTCCTTTATATTAACCACTACCTCCTTCATCTGCTATAATGATTTTTCAAGGTGAATTATTGAGCTATGTATCCGTATCATATCTAGTGACAATAAAACATATTGTATGTTTACTACAAACTATTTGAATGATTTTTACTATGGCTGCTATATATAAGGTATTATTCCTTTCTACTAATTAGGGACTAAGCCATGGGTATTACTGTAGGATATAGATGGCATATTTTCATACTGAAAAATATGCCGAAGTTCTCCAATTGGCAATACTAATAATTTGCAGTTTGAAAATGACAGTTAGTGGAGGTGGCTCTGGAACAGGATAAAACATTTATCTGACTGTAAAAAAATACAAGAGGAAAATATAAGAGGAAGAGAAAAATAGGATATTTTGCATTATTTCTTATCGAGTTTACTTGATCACTTAAAAGTGATTCAAAATATACCCTTATCTTTCTCAGTATTAATTACAAATGCACATTTTATGTTAATACTATTAATATGAGATTTTTGTTTAGTCAATCTGTACATCGTAGATATGAAATTTTGTTCATTAGCCTAATTCTTGTGCTCAATCTTCCAAAGTCCCCTGAGAAATTAAAAACCAAGTTCAGTTTAAAAACAGTAAAAAAACAGAACAGGGAATGACTCACAGACTTTGGAAAACCTTGGTTTTTCAAATAAGACAATCTGGGGGGTGGGGGGATGCACTTGGGGTTTGGGATACAAAATCTATAAAATTGACTTGTGATGATTTATGTACACCTATAATTGAAATAAAATCCACTAAGAAGAAAACCAAAAACAAAAACAAAAACAAAAAACAAAAAACTATACAGTACGACCAAAAGTCTCAACATAAAATGCTAGAAGTGTAATATATTCCTTCAAGTTAAATAAAAGTAGAAACATTGAAAATATAAAAAAATAAATAAATAAAAATATAAACAGTAAAAAAACATTTTTGTATAATAAATACATTTATTTCCAAACAGCAGCATTTGTTCTGTCCGTCAATTAAAGAGGAAGAAGAGCTTTTAGAAAATATTATACTTTCCTTTCATGCAGTTTTTTTTTCCAAATGTGTATTTTTAACGATTCAAAAACTCTTTTCATTGCATACTTATCCATATTTGTCTTTATTCTGTGTTGTTTTGGAGGCTTCGTTATGGATGGAAGTCGAAGGGCATAGAAACTGGGCAGTTGTAGAATATGTTTCAAGCAATAGCATCTGGTTTCTTGGCAGTCATCATAGGCCAAGGCAAGGCAGCCCCGGCATACCTCCAGATTTTCCTGTGGGTATTGCTGAAGGATTTCCAGGTCTGCCATGTTGTTGTAATAGTGTTTCCTAGAAACCCAGAGACTCAGAATGGAATCCAAAGTCTGATAGTACACAAGGTCTGCATAATCTGGCTCTCTTGCTATCTTTTTGACACTTGACCTATTACCCTTTGCCCAGTTCACTCAGCTATAGACACACTGGCCTCCTTGCTGGTTTTTTTTTTTTGTTTGTTTGTTTTCTGTTTCTCAAACATTCAAAACACAAGCACATCCTTGACCTTAGGACTTTGACCTATCCTTTGCCTCTGCCAGGGACGCTATCCCCAAATAATGACCTGGCTTACTCTCTCACTTCTTTCGAGTCTCTACTCAGATGTCTCCTTCTTTTGATTTTTCTGACCTCCTATTTATTATTTACTTGTTTATTATTTTAAAACATTATGTATACCATTGACTCATACACTTAAAGTTTTGAAATTATGTGGATAACTCAATTTTTTATGTATTTATTTTTATTGAAGTTTAGTTATTTACAATGTTAATTTCTGCTGCATAGCAAATTGATTCAGTTATACATATATACGCATTCTTTTTTAAAATACTCTTTTCCGGAGTTCCTGTCATGGCTCAGTGGTTAACGAATCCGACTAGGAACCATGAGGTTGCGGGTTCGATCCCTGGCCTTGCTTAGTGGGTTAAGGATCCGGCGTTGCTGTGAGCTGTGGTGAAGGTTGCAGACGCGGCCCGGATCCCGCGTTGCTGTGGCTGTGGTGAAGGCTGGCGGCTACAGCTCCTGTTAGACCCCTAGCCTGGGAACCTCCATATGCCGCGGGTGCGGCCCTAGATAAGGCAAAAAGACAAAAAAAAAATACTCTTTTCCATTATGATTTATTGTAGGATATTGAATATAGTTCCCTGTGCTATATAGTAGGACATTGTTGTGTATCCATTCTTTGTATAATAGCTTACCCCCAAACTCCCACTCCATCTTACTCCCTCCCCTCCCCCTTGGCCACCACAAATCTGTTCTCTATGTCCATGATCCTGTTTCTTTATATAGATAGGTTCATTTGTGTTATATTTTAGGATCCACATATAAGTGATGTCATATAGTTTTTGTCTTTCTCTTTCTGACTTACTTCACTTAGTATAATAATCTCTAGTTACATCCCCATGTTGCTGCAAATGGCATTATTTTGTTCTTTTTATGGCTGAGTAATATTCCACCATATCTATGTACCATATCTTTTTTATCCATTCATCTCTCAGTGGACACTTATGTTGTTTCCATGTCTTGGCTATTGTGAATAGTGCTGCTATGAATATGAAAGATATTCATATATCTTTTTGAATTGTAGTTTTGTCTGAATATATGACAGGGAGTGGGATTGCTGGATCATATGGTAATTCTATATGTAGTTTTCTGAGGAACCTCCATACTGTTTTCCATAGTAACTGTGCCAACTTATATTCCTACCCTATTCTTCACACTCTTTCCAGCATTTGTTATTTGTAGACTTTTTTTTTTTCTTTTGAGGGCTATACCTATAGCATGTGGAAATTCCCAGGCTAGACAACACAGGATCTCAGTTACGTCTGCAGCCTATACCACAGCTCAGGGCAATGCTAGATCCTTAACCAACTGAGTAAGGCCAGGGATCAAGCTTAAAATCTCATGGATACAATTTGCGTTCATAACCTGCTGAGCCACAACAGGAACTCCCTACTTGTAGATTTTTTTATGATGCCATTCTGACTGGTATGAGGTGGTACCTCATTGTAGTTTTTATTTGATTTGCAAATCTCTAATAATTAGTGATTTGAGCATCTTTTCCTGTGTCCATTGGCCATCTATATTTCTTCTTTGGAGAAATTTAACCTCCTCTATATTTAAAAATCCTCTGTCCCACATATTAATATATGTGGTTACTTTATATTCTGTGGCACATGTCACCATCAAAGTTACATATCTGTGTTTGTCTGCTCCCCTTGACTCCCTTCTGAAAAGTCACTGCTCACCTCTGCTTTGTTTTGACATACAGTACCTGGCCAGTAGTTACCTACTCAATAAATACTTTTTGAATGAACTTGAACTGAAATTCACCTTTCAGTCACAAATAAACAATGCTTTTAAACGTTGGGAACCTAACATATATTCATTTACTAAAAGTATTTTATTGAACTGAGCACATGCACATATATATATATATATATATATATATATATATATATATATATATACCCACTGAAAAAATTTCCTGTAACTTAGTTTATGGGAAATAACGCTTGGATTTCAAACCCAACTTCTGGACTCCTTGATGAGTTTTTATGTCCCATTGGTAGAGTCATGATGCACTTGTTTAAGGCTTCTCTGATGAGCCACGGCTTTGTGACTAGAGAGTTAAAGGAACATTGCAAATGCAAGCTGTACTACTTGGAACACATTCAGAGCTGGGTCTCTTTGCCATTGCTTGCCCAGTTCTCAGAAACAGAGGAAAACAGTCAGATTTGTTCTCATGATGCCAATTTCCAACTGCCCTCATTATTACCTCTTCGAATATCTTCTCCAAGAACCAAATTACTAATTGTTTCAATGACTGAACTTTTATTTCTGTAAATAAAGTGTTACGTATTTACATATTTAATTTAGAACCCTGAAAGAAAAGATACTTGAAAGAAGCAGAAAGAGATTGAGTTTTCTTGTTAAAACTACTGGGAGTGGCTTTGTTTATTTTTAGTTATTTGCACTATGCAACTGTGTTCTATAAGGCAATGCTCTTTCTGAATGCATTCCAATATAATCGGTGTAATTGGAAAATGAATTCTTTTTTTTTTAATAGCAGACAACTGGGTGTTCTGTTATTTGTTGAATTTCAATTTTTTTTTTTTAATTCGCTTTGTTTGAGGGTAGGACCTTTGACCTGAGCCTCTCTCCTATCCTTCTTTTTTTTTTTTGTCTTATCTAGGGCCGAACCCGCAGCATATGGACGCTCCCAGGCTAGGGGTCTAAGCCATAGCCACAGCAACGCAGGATCCAATCCAAGCCGCGTCTGCAATCTACACCACAGCTCAGGGCAACGCCGGATCCTTAACCCAATGAGCAAGGCCAGCGATCGAACCCACAACCTCATGGTTCCTAGTCGGATTCGTTAACCACTGCGCCACGACGGGAACTCCTCCAATCCTTTTTTCTTTTGTTACAGATTCTCCTATCCTCCACACCCAACATATACCCCTTATTCCCCATCCCATTAGCACAATGGGAAAATAGGCAAGATGATCTCTAGCCAGGAAGACTTTTTTTTTCAATTTATTTTTCTTTACTTGACATTCTTGACTGACTGCAAGGGATAATGAAATGAATTAAACAGGTCCTGGCTCTCCAGTGGATTATAGTCAATGCTTGTCCCATTTTTCCTTTGTTTTTTTTTTTTGTGGGAAGACAAATGGCGGAAGTATCAAAGGGGGTGAAATAGGCCCACTTTCACCTGAGACAAATTTTTGGTCTTTTATGTATATTTGCATTAACTTTAATTTTAAAAACCTATAGGCATCTTAATATAATTGTAATTACCTTAAGCTAATACTATGGTTGCATTTTAAAATGTGTACATTTTGACACATTAACATAAAATATAAGTTATTCTTGGATGCACAGGATGAATTTATCTTTAAATCTTAAGGGGACGGGGGAAAACATCCCTTTTATATAGTCGAAACTGAAAGTTCTGATAGAATATACAACTTCTCTTTGTAGACAGTTCCCCAAGAGGACAGAACTTACGGAGAAATGAGTCTATGTGAACACTGAATGGGGAAAGTAAGGAACCGGGTTTCTAGATTTCATTCTACCCACTGCTTACCAGTTGGTATGCTCATGCAAATCCTTTCCTTTTCTAAGCTTGAGTTTTCTTCTTCTATAAAGCAAAGGGATAGGATTAGATCACAAATGCAATTCTTTCTTCTGCTAGCATTGTTTTATCTAGCATTTCTTTGCAAGAAAATCAATGTATTACATGGTGAATTCGAGTGCTTATTGGTTCATGAAGAAATGGAGAGAAATGACCTCCATCTCTGGGGTTCCTTTTGGAGAAGCTGTGAGGAAAAGTATACTAAGAAAAGGGTGTGGGCAGAAATTGTAGCAGTTTTAAGAAAGTAGAGACAAAAAGGTAAATGAAGGCATTTTAGTGGTTCTTGTTAACACAGCAGTTAATTATCAGGCATCAAGTTAGGTGCTAGGGACATAAAAACAAATGACTCAGTTATTCCTTTAAGAAGCTCAGAATTTGGTGAAAGTACACAGAGACAGAGAATGAGATATAATCCGAAGACAAAGGAGGCAGTGGTTAGATAAGTCTTTAAGGAGAAAGTGATATTTCAGTTGAGACTCAAGAGATGATTAGAATTATGACAAGCAAGAGGAGTTAATAGGAAAGGAAAAATATGGCAATAGAAAAATATGCAGGAGGGGCACGGAGATTAACTTGGAAATTAACCCAATATGTGATGAGTGGGAGTGGCAGTTCTTCCTCTCTTCTTCCTCTCACCTCCTATCCCTACAGCCAGTTTTCTTGGTGTCAAATATTAGGAATATAACTAAACAAGTACCCTCTATGCTGAAAACAAGGACTTCAGTTCTTTCCTTCCATAAAACCACAGCTATATTTCCTGGATCATTTTGTTGACATTGGAGGTTTATGAGAAGTAAAAGTATTTGTGATCTCTTTCAAATTATTTTTAAGCTCTCTCCCCTACCCCTCCTTCAGTCTGTAATGACTTGTTACTGACACATTTTCTTCCCTGTGCTGGACAAGCACTAAATCAATTTGCTTAATTAACCCCTGTCTCCGTTCCACCTTCTCAGCCTCACAGCGGAACTTATCCAGCTTTATAGCATGCCTTGCTCAGGAGGCAGAGGAATGATCGTCAGCATTGTTTTGAGAAGGTAACAAAACCCAGGATATCCCTGGAGAACTGTGCCAGGCTTGGGGCCTAGTGTCAGGCAGCAGCAATCAAGTAAATCATGACATTTCTTCAAGGATGCCCCCTTACTCACCCTGCTTGTTTCTCCAATGTCTCTGCATTGTGCCCCTGAGTAGTGTCTGGTACCCAAGAACAGAATCTGAGTTAACCTCGGCTGGAGGCCTGGAGTTCGCGGATGTTACATGAAACCTCAGCAAATTAGGTGAATATAAAGGTGAGAGTTGAAATCTTTCAGTAGTGCCGATTGAATCTGTTTTTAGGGAGTAGCATTTTCTCTTCTTTCCTTTCTTCATTATCTACCAGTAGGTAAGTTGTATTTGAAGGAGAATTTTTTTTTTTTTTCTTTCTCTCTGGGTCAGATTCAGACAGGCCACTTTAAAATGCCCTTTCTAATTGAAATGACAAAACACAGGAGAATTTACTCCAAAGAGAATCCAGTGTGTGAAGTTGCGCCTGCTTTTTTCCTGTTGGTTTCCAATACTAGAGCATACGGGGCCAATTTAAAGCCCCTGTCAGTTTTCTTTTTTATCAGGTTATTCTATTTCTACCTATACTCTGCATAGTTCTTTTTATTTCAGCAGCCTATTAAACATCGGTCACTAGGGTGTTTCAGGTGTCCTCTATTGTAGTCCCAAGATTGGTTGAAGAAGGGAGTTTAGCTAAAAACTGTGCCCCTTGCTCCTTCAAGGACTCTGGAAGTACCCTTAACTCTTTTTTCCTCTGTTTGAGGACTGAAAAAAAACCATTTTAGAAAAAGAAGCTTTAAGATATCTGGAAATACGGTTTGCTAGGTTTTCTATTTGAGAGCTCAAAAGAGCAGCGATATCAGAATCTCTCCTCTTGGACGGTGATTCCTGTCCGGTGGTTTGGAACAGGAAATGGGTTTCATTTCGATTCACTGTGCAGCTTATTTAAAATAATTTTAACATATAAAATCAGAACACCCATGGGCTTTAAAGTGAGACTGATCTAAAAGAGATAATAATTCCTATCTTATGCAACTGTCTTGAAGATGGAATAAAATAATAAATATAAAATACCTAGCATAGGACCTGACTGAGCTGGTGTGTAACAGATGTTTGTTGAATGAACACACAAATGAATGAGGGTGATGACTGAATGAGTGGTTATGAGGTTATAGGAAAATCATGTGATCATGAGAATAAAAGACCTTTCACCTCTTTTTCTAGGGTGCTCCCCTTTGATTTTTATCATAGATAGCAGGTCTAAAAATATATATTCACATTATGGTAAATATTAGATACATTGTGACACTATCCATTATAATTTGACATAAATTTGGCTCTTCGCAGGGGAAAGCATGCCTTTCTTCCCAAATGCAATGGTGTTGTAAAATGACTCTGACCCATTTCTTAGGTCCAGACCTTAGGCCAGTATGTGTACTCAAAGACATTCAGGCATTTCACCATAAGTCTGAATTTGGTTGGTAGGACCCGCTATTTTGTGTTGAATCTAAGCAGACTTAGTTGTTACAATATCACTAGGATCCAAATGCAAAATAGGTTTTCTTTAAGGCTAGTCTCAGGACACAGAACTCCAGAAACACTATTACAGGTATATATGTGGGTTTGTGAGATCTTCATAGGACTTTCCTCACCCAATTTACTTAAAAGATTGGTCAATGAGTTAGTGGTAAAGCATAGAAAAGATTCTTTGTGTGCCTTGGTTTTAGTTCATTGCTCCTTCTAGGTACTTCTCATTGGGGATTAAAGTCTAAAATTATTCATGTGGCCTAATAAGATGCTACTCCTCCCTTTCCACTTGGATAGTTCTTAAAGTGTTACTTCCTTAGAGAAGCTATTCTGATTCTCCAGATATATTAAATACCTTTGTTTGATGGTCTCTTAACCGTCTCTGTTTTTCTTTCTCAGCACTTATCCTAACCATAATTCAGTTACTGCCTGAGCATTTACTAGTCCTGTTAAGGCAGGGACTATTTTCTGAGCTGCTTGTTGTTGCACCTCCATTGTTTAGCACAGTGTTTAGCTAATAGCACACATTTAGTAAAGACTCGCCATTGAACAATTTCACCAATACTGGAAATGTGCTTGAAAAGTGCAAAGGTTGGCTCATATATGCATTTCTACTCTAAATGATAAAGTTTGAATGATAGCTGGAGAGTTCTTATTCTAGCTTCAGTACTGTATGATCTTGTGCACACTACTTCTGTTCTCTAGCCCTCAGCTCATCAGTGGCAGGAGGAGGTCAGACTAGACTAAATGATGTATTAAGCCCCTTTCTGTTCTAGGTACTAAGTATGTTACTGTTCAGCTTACAAAAATTTTAATGCTGGCTACTTTATTAAAATTTAACCACTAATAAAGTTAGAATATTTTTAGCCATAAAGTAGCCACAGTACTATTTTATAATACTTAAAGTACTCCTATAAAATATGAGTGAATTTATAATTTTGAAAAATATTTAGCTAGGTTCATTTTTACATATATGCACTGCATGTCTTTTATATATTTTGGGTAAAGAGACAATTCAAGATCCCAAATAATCACTGAATATTTTTCAAAATTGAAATGGAAAAAACCTGTATTTACAAAAACAGTCTTCACCAAAGTTTAAATGTTTATAGGACTTTGGTTAAGCCTGTTTCAAGCTTTACTACTTTGTTGATTTTTTAAACCCCAGTGTTGTTAGGAAATGAACATTCATTATTGTCATCATTATGACTGTGAACTATGATCTGAGAATCTTACATGCAATGACATTTTTGTAAAGTCTTATGTACTAGTTAATCAGAGTTTAACCTTTTTCCTTCCTAAACCATTAGTTTGCAAAGGGGTTTTCTAACTTAAAGCTATTTATTAATTTTTTGGCTGCACCTGTGGTATGCAGAAGTTCCTGGACCGGGGATAGAACCCACACCATAACAGTGACAACACTGGATCCTTAACCCACTGTGCCACAAGGGAATTCCTAAAGCTATTTATTCGACTATTTTATGTTCTTTCAGAAAATGATACAACAGCGTTTAGAGGAACTTCATAAATAATTAGGCAGGGAAGAAAAATCAGTACTACAATTTGTATTAGAAAAGTTTAAGGCAGGTTAGTAAAGCTAGCAGTTATGAGGAGCTATCTAGTCAACATTCTAAGAAATGACTTCAAGAGAATAATTTCTCGTGAAGCAGTATAATTCAATTTGGACTGAATTTATTTTCCTTTTATTTTTTTAAAACTCAACACCATATAATTATTTGTTACTTTTACAATAAATGTAATCATATACCACTGCTGTTGCCTCATTTATAGAGAAAATATCTCTCCTTCCTGATATCCAGTGAATTTATATAGCATATTAATTCAGAAAAATATTGATTGTTTTTCTCTGTTTTGCAAGGTACTACTCTTGATGCTAGGCATTCAGAAATAATTAGATTGACTTCAATAAGCTTATAGTCTATCAAGTAAAATAAGACATGTGCACAAGGTTAATAAAAAATGATAAGCATTACGGGAAAGGTGCAAATCAGGTGTTTAGGGTCTTTATCTTACAACTCCTCCAGAGCTATATCCTTGTTCCAGCTCCAAATCCTCCTAAGCTCCTAACACAGAGCCTGGCATGTAGAACATATTCTGTTAATGTTCACTTAGAAGATGAACTATTTGTGTAAACCTGTGCCTAATCAACGAATAGCGTTCTTTTATCCAAGTATACCTAAAGTCTTCAATCTAAACATCTCTATACTTATATCTAAAATAATCATGTTTTCTTTGACAGAATGTGAAAATTTTTATTTTCATGAGTGTCTTCTGTCTTTACATTGGAATCCAATTTCCTTTTTTTATTTCAAGGCTCATTCTACTAAATCTTTTCTTTTTTTTCTTTTTTTTTTGTCTTCTTAGGGCTGCCCCCGTGGCATATGGAAGTTCCCAGGCTAGGGGTCAAATCAGAGCTGTGGCTACCGGCCTACACCACAGCCACAGCAACGCGGGATCCGAGCCACATCTGCAACCTACACCACAGCTCATGGCAATGCCGTATCCTTAACCCAGCGAGCAAGGCCAGGGATCAGACCCACAACCTCATGGTTCCTAGAAGGATTAGTTGCCGCCACACCATAATGGGAACTCTCTCATTCTATGAAATCTAATCTAATGTTCTACTGTCCAGTTTACCCAGCTCTGTGAGTTTTATAGACTGTGGCTATACTTCCTTCTGCCCCTACTGTATCAGTAATCACAACTCACGAGTGACTCTGCAGAATCTTGCCTTTTTTAAGTACAACTCTTCAAAAAGGGTTATAAAATAAATGATTGTTGAAACTTTAGAGGAAGCAATGAACACTATTCCTAAAAGAAAACTATATTGTTCAATTACTTTGAAGGATTTCTGAATTTAGTCAGTCTTTGAAAAAAATAGTTTTGTTCCCCAGAATTTGTTTTTCTGCTTTTCTTTCTAGCTGAAGTTCCCTGGAGGACTCAAGATTGATTTAAATTGACTTTCTTCTGATCTTGTGGATCATGAAGTAAAATAAAGGCATAAATGATGACTAAGGACTCTTGCCTCTCAAAGATTTCTTGACTTTAATACTCACTAGTAAGACATATTGGCCATGATACCAGCCGCCATATAGCCAATACTTTTCCGGCTTTCAACCATCTCTATTCCCCACTCAGTACAGAACTTTTCTTCACTAGCTTAATCCAAGCAGAAATTTTTAGAAGCTTCACTTGCTCACTCTTGGAAGACACCTGGCTGAATTTGAGAGGAAAAGGATACAACAGAGTAAAAAGGAAACAAGACAGCTTCCCCTCCTCCCCATCGAAATTGTAGCAGTTTGACTGACTCTTACTTGTGAATTTTTCTTGCCACTGAGTCATTGCATATACAGAATTATGAAACTTTAATTTCTTTAGAGGCTTGTTATATTAGAAAAATTGTTCCAAAGAAAGCAACAATCATGACATAAGCACATCTGGCTCTTGCAAATTATTCTTTATTAAGCTTTCATTTAATTACATGTGCTGAAAGGTCTGTTTTTGATTACTGTAATTTTTTTTATTTGTCCATCTGAATGATAGTAATGCTGGAAATTACATACAAAACCACCTGTTTTTTCTCCCCTGCTAATGTGGCAAAGTTTGAGCTATTTTCTCTGTGGTTGATGAACTAGGAAGCTTTCTATTTATGATAGAAATGTGACTATCAAGGTAATGGCTTACACTTGATGATAAGAAGAAAAGAAAATACTTGAATGGCGTTTCCGAGCATGAAGTAGTGTTAAGATTGAGGTATCTGATTTCTGGTTAACCACAGCAGATTAACACGTTCATTTATCACCAATTTCATCCCAAAGCTAATAAATCGACAGTTTAGGATTTAACATCCTGTGCTAGGAAAAGGAAGCTTGATTCCCACCCACTCCCCACACAAATCTGGCTATATTCTCTTTAGAACTGTGTTATATGCTGCATAGATATAAGACTTGAGGAAAGAGGAACTACTTTAAGAGCCTTAGGACTCTTGAAGGCAATACTCTTACCATCCAGAAGGATCAGCCTCCCCAGAGAAGCTTGGTCAGTATTAAATTAGAACGATGTTCTACCAGAAATCCCTAGGAAAGTTTAGATTAGTTTCCTGGTTCATAAATGTTAAAATTAGGTGACTTACTGACGTTTAAAAAATTTTAATAAAGATTTTAGGTACTAGAAAATATTTGAGACCATTTAGCCAAGCTCCTTTCCGTACAATCAAAGAAACTGAGTCCTAGAGCAATTCAATCTTTGGTTTAGGGTCATCAGCTTGTTTCTAGAAGAACCAAGAACCACATCATATGTCCGATACTGCTGTTCTTTCTTTCTGTTATTCTATTTGTTCTCTTTTATTTTCCTCTTTAAAAATAGTGCAAGTGAAATTGCAAGACTGTCAGAGAAATATTTAACAATACGGTAAGTTTTTTTTGAAAACTCCCTTTCAGCTGCATTTAAAGAGATGATGTTTGTTTTCCTTGTTTTGCAGCAGCTCTATGCCGCTCAGCTGGCCAGCATGCAGGTGTCACCTGGAGCAAAGATGCCATCAACTCCACAGCCACCAAACACAGCAGGGGCAGTCTCACCTACTGGGATAAAAAATGAAAAAAGAGGGACCAGCCCTGTAACTCAAGTTAAGGTATTTGCTTTGCAGGATTATGGAAACAGTTTGGAAAATAGCTTCACAAGAAAGATAGTGAACCAGGCTGTGTTGGGAATAAACAGCAGGAAGCAAAGCAATATAAAGGAACCCCAAAATGCTCCTCTTTATGGTAAATTTCATGATTGAGCACTGAGAAACAGGTGTTTCCCTTTTGATAACAATAGTGCCATATTATGAGATCTTTACCCAAATCTGAAAACTTACTTCTCAAGAGTGTTTCCCCTTTGGATTCTGGCTTTTATTTTTTAATGTTCATTGGCATGAATGGCCATGGTTTTATTACCAGTCTCTGTCATCGACTTGTGACACTTCTAAGTTCCTTAAACAGGTGGGGAGCCAACATAGTGCTAGAGAAGGAGGATCTCAGAACTGTAGATTGACATAAGGGGACAAAAAAGAACCTAATGCTGGACTTTATCTGGTTTGTCGATAAAGGTCTCTCTCCTTCAGAAATAGTTGTAAATATGGACTCTGAGGAATGAGTAGGGTCATTTTCTAATCATGCCTTGATGCCATATAGAGTTGTGAAAGGATGAACAGGCTCTCCCAAGTTGCGGCTGAAACATTAATAGATATCTTTCCTCACTGATTTTCAGTGTCTTAAAATGGGGCAGCCAGGAGGTACTTGGTGACAGAGGAGGACTGATGATCCAGTCCAGCTTTGTGCTGCAATTGGTACTTATAGGTTTTATATGATTGCTTTTGCTTCCTATATTGCATTAACAAATTCAAACAGTTCAAAGAAACAGTTGTTTTGTATCATCGACTTAACTGCTTTGAGGGATATGCTAAGTACAGATGTACTATTGTAATGTGCCCAAAGTACTGCATTGGGAGAAATTTTGCAATTATTAAGCCATTGCATGGGAAACATATAAGGCCAATAAAATGGCATTGAAGGCCACGAAATTACTGAAATTATTTTCTAAAACTTGCATATAGGAATTTTGAGATTTCAAAAAGGCCCTTAAAAAATATGGATCCCAGGAGTTCCTGTTGTGGCTTGGAGGTAACGAACCTGACTAGTGTCCATGAGTACACCAGTTTGATCCCTGTACCCGGTCAGTGGGTTAAGGATCTGATGTGGTGTAGGTCGAAGACAGCTCGAATCCTACATTGCTGTGGCTGTGGAGTAGGCCAGCACCTGCAGCCCCAATTCAACCCCAAGCCTGGGAACTTCCATATGCCACAGGTGTGGCCTTAAAAAATAACCCGAAAAAGTGGTTACCAAATACCAAAAGTAACAAAAGGTAAACATTATCAAGAGGGAAATGTTCTGCCTGTGCTCACGTGAAGGCATTAATTCAATGCCACCCTTGCCTTTAGATTCTCCAAAGAAATGAATGAACATTTATGCTGTGTTACTGTAATTGTTGAGATATGACCAGAGGCAGTTTACATTTAGTAAGATAGCATTAACTTGTGGAAACAGACAATCTATTTTGTGTTTCAAGAGTTTCTGTTTGTGAATAAGAGTCAGAATACTAAAACTCAAATCAAGGTACTTTGTTTAATTATAGTTGTTGGAATATAAGCATATCAAACATCAATGACTTGAGTTATTGAGTATTAGTGATTTTAACATGAAAAAGTCATTTTGTAAGTGGGTTGGCCAAATGGAACTGCACCAAACCAAGCCTTTATTGGATGAGTAAAATGTTCCCTGGTTAAATTCAAGTTTATATCTGCTTTTACCATTCCAGCTTTGTGGGCCAACTGAATTTTATTACTCACTTGACCACATGCAAATTCTTAGGGAGTTCTCTATATAATTTGACTTGACTATATTTTATGTTTGTAACAAAGGAAACATTTATTATACTTATTAGATTGTTTATTGTATGCATGAGTAAAAATATATAGACCAAGACTTAAAGCAAATGTTTAAAATTTAAAAAAGAATAGCCCCCACCTATTATTGTAGATGTTCTGAAAATAATCTTTTTTTTTTTTTTTTTTTTTTTTTGCCTTATGTAGGGCCGCACTCGCAGCATATGGAGGTTCCCAGGCTAGGGGTCTAACAGGAGCTGTAGCTGCCGGCCTACGCCACAGCCACAGCGATGCCAGATCTGAGCCGCGTCTGCAACCTACACCACAGCTCATGGCAACGCCGGATCCTTAACCCACTGAGCAAGGCCAGGGATCGAACCCGCAACCTCATGGTTCCTAGTCGGATTCATTAACCACTGAGCCACGACGGGAACTCCTGAAAATAATCTCATAGTTTTCTAATTGAAAGAATTATGGTCACAAAAATATCTCATATATCTGTTTATAGTCATTGTTTTTCCTCTGTATAGAACATGACTACCTGACATAGGGTATTGTTAACTGAAGGTAACAAAAATAAAAATAGCTGGTCTTCTGTACTTCCCCCCCCCCCAGAACTTTTATTTGTTATAATTGTCAACATCAGAAGCCAGGATGTTTCTTTTCAAATGTCAGTTATGTCATTTTTACTAGATGTGTCACCTTGGGCAAGTTACTTAACTTCTTTTAGCCTTAGTTTTTGCCTCTGTAAAAATGGAAGTTAATATTATTTTGAGTCTTAAATGAGATAGCACATCCTCTCGCATATAGTGAGTATTCCATAAATGTTAGTACAGTGATGATAATGATGACGCAGATGATGATAACCTAATGGTAATAAAGAAGATGGTGATGATAGTAGTAGCGGTTGTGACTGAAATATCTAGTTGTATACTGAGAGAGCTCCGAAAAGATATCTAGAGAATTCCCATTTTATTTTGTTGTTATTTTTTTTGTCTTTTTGCCTTATCTAGGGCCGCACCCGTGGCATATGGAGGTTCCCAGGCTAGGGGTCTAATTGGCGGTCTAATTGGCATATGGAGGTTCCCAGGCTAGGGGTCTAACAGGAGCTGTAGCTGCCGGCCTTCGCCACAGCCACAGCAACATGGGATCCAAGCCACGTCTGCAGCCTACACCACAGCTCACAGCAACACCGGATCCTTAACCCACTGAGCAAGGCCAGGGATCAAACCCACAACCTCACGGTTCTTAGATTCGTTAACCACTGAGCCACGACGGAAACTCCAGGATTTCCATTTTAAACCATCATAGAAGAATAGAAATTTACACTCCCAACTTGAACAACTAAAACATAAGACAAAATACATAAAACAGTTGTTCCAGACATTTCTAGTAGGAGTACAGAACTGGGATCCCTAAGAAAAGAAACAAGTGAGACAAGCACTACGGTTGTTCCAGATTACTGTCTAGAGGGAGTTTCCAGGCAGTAGTGCATGGGTACCAACATGCAGCTTGGCAGCCTTCCTGAGTAGAGAGATGGAGTTCAGAGTTTAAGGATGTCCAGGTAGATGGAATTTGTGAAGCAGAGTACTAGAGGAGAGAGCTGTACAGAGAGAGAACACTGGAGATCTGTGGAAGGTCCCCTGTATTTAGCTGAATATTAATCAGCATATGCATGTGAAGAAACTATATGAGGCCAGGAAAAGACCAGATGTAGCAGACAAAGCCATCACAAGGTTCACAAGGGACTGAGAATTATATGTACTCCCACTGGCCAGAGTGGAAAGATCTCCTGACACATGGGCACCAAGTGGAATCCCCAGCAGTGTCTTACCTCAGTAGTGAGGCCACACGATCCCTAGATTAACAGCTGCTCTGGATCTGCCAGACAAAACTTAAAAGTAAGCCTAGAAAGGATCAACATTTTTGCATCTCAGAACAAAATCCATAAATGTTTAAAGGGATATACAAGCTCTGACACCCAACAATGTAAAATTCACAATGTGTACTATCTATTCAGTCATTACCAGGCTTTCACAGAAGCAAGAAAATAGGAACAACAGTGAGGACAATAGTTAGTCATTAGAAGCAAACCCTAAAGTGACACAGATGATAGAATTAGTAGATAAGACAGTAAAAGCAGCTCTTACAAGAGATTTGTAGCTATAGACAAGTGAAGAGGTAAGCATATATGCTCCCTGAAAAACATCCACAAAGTTTCTGTCAGGCCAGGGCAGGGTATGCGGATCAACACCAGACCTGCCATGGTGGAAAGGGATTGACTTGATCGTGAGTTGTTAAGTGCTTCCCATGCTCAGTGGCATTCTTGGTAGAAGTAGCAATTATTGAATTATAGGAATAAATAAGAAATTAGAATCCACAGTCTTATCTTTTTTATTGAGCCTCACTTTATTGTGCTTCATAGCTATTGCATTTTTTTTTTTTGACAAACTGAAGGTTTGTAGCAACCAGGCTAGTCAGATGGTGGTTAGAATTTGTTTTAGCAATAAAGTATTGGGGGGGGGCACTGTACCCACGGAATATGGAAGTTCCCAGGTCAGGGATCGAATCTGAGCCACAGCTGTGACAATAGTGGATCCTTAACCCATTGCACTGGGCCAAATTTTAACCCATTGCACTGGGCCGAAGGTCAAACCTGAGCTTCCACAGTGACCTGAACTGCTGCAGCCACATCCTTAACCCACTGCACCACAGGGGGAACTCCAATAAACTACTTTTAATTAAGGTGTATACATTTCTTAGACATAAAAAACATACTATTGCAACTTAATAGACTATAGTGTTATATTAAAAATAACTTTTACATGCACAGAGAAACCAAAAATTCATGTGACTTGCTTTATTGTCATATTTGATTTATCACAGTGGTCTGGAACCAAACCCATAATATTTCTGAAGTATGCATATATTTAAACCTGAATAAAATCAGGTGTTATAAACTCTCCATATATTCAAGAAGGTAGAGGAAAACATGAAAATTACAGGGTAAGACATGGAAAACTTAAATTGAATCCTAGAGATGAAAAATGCAGTGTTTGAAATGAAAGCACACTGGATTAGTACAGATTTGGACTATCAACAGATTAGTTATCATAGAAGAAAAGATTAGTGAACTTGATGACATAGCAATGAAACTGTCCACAAGGAAATACATAGAAAAGAGGCTTTCAGTGCTGTCGGATATCAGATAGCCTAATGTAAGCACCTGGCACTCCAAAAAAAGAAGGAAAGGACAGACAAATATATTTGAAGAATTAATGGCTGAAATTTTTCTGTATTTGAAGAAAACTCTGAACTCAGGTATCTTAGCAGCTCAGTGAACCCCAAGTAAAAGAAATGTGGAGAAAACTAATTAAATACCTAGTATATAAAACATTACTATTTAGATACGAGTAAAGGAACTAACCAGTCTAAATATCCTTTGAGTTCAAAGCAAAGGGAAGTAAATTGTAATTAAGCACATCCAATAATCTTGACATTCATAAAGGATACAGTTATCTTTCTTGAGAACCCATCCTGTGTCTAGCTAAAGATAAAAGTACATTACAACATAGATATGCCAGATTTCTCATCTCCTACCAAGACAAATGAACAAGGCAAAACAACAGAAGAAACCTAGGGCATCACTACATTATGAAATGACTTATGTTCTCTGATGGTTTAGTGGAAAAGAGGCCTCGGATTTGGAATCTAATAAGCTATAATTCAAATTTTGGGAGTTCCTGTTGTGGCTCAGTGGTTAATGAATCCAACTAGGAGCCACGAGGTTGCGGGTTCGATCCCCTGTCCTTGCTCAATGGGTTAAGGACCCAGCATTGCCATGAGCTGTGGTGTAGGTTGCAGATGCGGCTCAGATCCCGTGTTGCTGTGGCTGTTGCGAAGGCCGGCGGCTACAGCTCCAATTAGACTCCTAGCCTGGGAACCTCTATATGCCACAAGTGCGGCCCTAGAAAAGGCAAAAAGACAAAAAAAAAAAAAAATTTTTGTCCCTCCATGTATGGCTTTAACACTCTGCTTCTTCCTTTGTAAATTTAGAATAATACTGCCCAGCCTCACAGATTTATTGATGGTTAAATGAGCTAATAAATGTATGTCAGGGTGTCTAGCACCTTGTTGGTATATAATGGCTCTTCTGTGCCAGTTATTTTCATTTTCTCTTTCTAATCCTCCTTCCTGAGTGTTGTTTTCTAGCACCCCTTTTTATTCTCACTTAAACAATGACCATTTGTACTGGAAGAGACCTCAGAAATCAGCTAAAATCAGGCCCTCTTTTCTACAGATGAAGAAATTGAGCCCAGAGAGGTCACATGTTTGCCAAGGAGGAAGGAGTTTAGTTGCTAAGCTCTATCGTATGTTTTAAGCAGTGACATTAAAAGCAAGTTCTCTGTGCCTTTTCAGAAGCAAAATAGGAGTTAACATTTGCTGACAATTTTGTTTTAAACACGATAATGCAGGCCTTAAAACCAAACATTTAAATGAATATGCTCATATTACAACTCAATTTCTAGAACGGTGGAAGTGTTGTAAAGGGTATTTTATGGCAGGATAAATGACACAAAATAAAGGTGAGGAGCTTAGCTTTCTTGTGTCCAGTAAAACTAGAGTTAAAGACAGATATTTGAATACTGTGCTCAGCATAGTACAGGCATCTTAAAATAGACATTCTGTAAATATATGTAGCAAGGAATATAAAGAGACATCACTTCAGACATGAAAAATAAATTGCATATAGCATGGTATATAAAACATAATTATAATGTGTGCTTGCTCTTTGCAAAAATTAATTTTAAACATGAATAGAGACCAGAATATAGACCATGAAGGGTGCCCACACCCAGAAAGCCACATAGAAGCCATGCTGTGGCATGCGGCTCCCTGGGCAAAGGCCCAGGAGAGCAGAAGAAGGCTTTCTGTGTTTCCATTTTTAAAGTACTTGCAATTGTTTGATTTAAAATATATATTAAAAAATTAGTGGCAGAGCCTATTTATAGTTCCAGGAACTTTTCAGCGAGAATAATACAAAAGCGCTACAGAGCTGCTGAAATTTTAAATAATTCTTTGTAAATGCCTTAGGTTAATTTAGATCCCTGAAAACACATTAGGAAATTAAGCTGTAATGTGAGCTAATTCAGATTTTAATTTGGCAAAAAGAATGATCCAACTACACAGTTAATGTAAATAGAAGCATAATACAGGGAAATTAATGAGGTTTCCTTCCGATGAATCTTCAAGGAGGTAGATAATTAGCTTCTTTTGTTATTATTGTAGGAGAATGTGGCATTGTCTCTGAGGTGTAAAATAACTGTGGCTTACTAAGCGATAATGTGCTTCATTTGTCTTTTTTAAAAATAATTATTTATGTTAAAACTCTTGCAGGATGAAGCAGCAGCACAGCCGCTGAATCTCTCATCCAGACCCAAGACAGCTGAGCCTGTAAAGTCCCCAACATCTCCCACCCAGAGCCTCTTCCCAGCCAGCAAAACCAGCCCTGTCAGTCTGCCTAACAAAAGCAGCATCCCCAGCCCCATTGGAGGAAGTTTGGGAAGAGGATCCTCTTTAGGTAAATGGAAAGGTCAACACCAGGAAGAGACTTATGAACTAGGTAAAAGAAAGCAAAACATGTTTGTTGATGCCTGATTCTTGTTTCCAAAGTGTTCCTTAGTCCAAGAAAAAAAGAAGTGAAAGTAAAAAAAAGTAAAAGCATAGCCTTGTCTATTGAAACATAACCCAATTTGTTATCTTAGGTGCCTAGAACTTTTAGAAAATGTTATCATATAAATCCTGCTGAGATGGGTTCTTGAGATGATGATGCGTTAGATCGAGCCATCAGAGACTTAGAAATTTCTGTGTTTGGTTAAGTGCTTTGCCTCTGAAGCACCCCTAGGCAGGCAGGTGTGACCATGAACTCTCCGAGGGCCTAAGGGACCTGGCCTAAAAGCTGTCTGCCAAAAAGTCCAAAATTGTTTTGAAATTTTACATTATTTTTGGTGAAATGTATGTGAATTTTACATCTTATCCCTTATCAGTTTTGCATGGAAGCAAATGTGAATGACACACTTATGATATCATATATAATAAAATTGATATCTGATAAGATGTGTCATTATGATCCTCTAGATTCTTACATTTTCTGATACAGTGCCAAAGATCTCTATTCATACCCAGGTGTGAGATGTGTAGAGTAAAAACATAGGGTCTGTCATCAGGCAGACTTGGACTGAGAGCTTTTACTTACTAGCTATGTGACTCTGTGAAGATTATTTAATATTTTTGAACTCAATGTCCTAAACTCTGGAAAGGAAATATTACTATCTAGCTCATAGGTTGTTATAAGAATGAAAAGAAAAAAATGACATACAGAGTGCCTAACAGTGCCTGGCACCCAAAAGACGTGTAATTTATGTTCCTTTTAAAAATTAAAGTCTAGTTGATTTACAGTGCTGTGCTAATTTCTGCTGTACAGCAAAGTGACTCATACATACACATATACGTTCTTTTTAAAAAATATTTTCCATCATGGTCTAACCCAGGAGATTGTATATAGTCCCCTGTGCTATACAGCAGGACCTTTGGAATGCTTATCCATTCTAAATGTAGTAGTTTGCATCTACTAACCCTAAACTCCCAGTCCATCCCACTCTCTTCCCCCTCGCCCTTGGCTGCAAATCTGTTCTCTATGTCAAAAGACATGCAGTTTAAACAGACTGGAGGAACTGATACCAAGACATTTACATATATATGTGGAATGAAACATTAAATGTGAAAGCACTTGTCAGTTGTAGAGAGCCAAATAAGTGTGAACATTATTGTGACTATACTCTGCAGGACTTTTAGTTTTCAAATAAAGATCCAGAGGTTCAAAGGGGTTAGGAATGAGAACTAGCATTTCTTCATCATACTGCCTTCCTTGTATTATTGACTCCTAGAGCCTGAAATGCTCACTATAATAAATGAAATAATGTGTAAGTGCAGCCATTTATAATTTTTTTTCTTTTTCGGGGGGGGGGGCACTGGGCACACCTGCGGTATATGGAGGTTCCCAGGCTAGGGGTCGAATCGGAGCTACAGCTGCCAGCCTACACGACAGCCACAGCAATGCCAGATCGGAGCCACGTGTGTGACCTACACCACAGCTCACGGCAACGCTGGAGCGTTAACCCACTGAGCAAGGCCAGGGATCAAACCTGCAACCTCATGGTTCCTAGTCAGATTCATTAACCCACTGAGCAAGGCCAGGGATTGAACCTGCAACCTCATGGTTCCTAGTCAGATTCATTAACCGCTGAGCCACAACAGGAACTCCAAGTGTAGCCATTTACAGTTTAAAAAACATTTTGCCTATCTTATTTTGTTTGATTTTTCACAATAACCTTATGTGTTAGGTAGTGTATTATTATTTCCCTCGCTGAATAATAAAGTAAGTTATGATCTTATAGAGAAAATGACTTGCCCACAGCCATGAGGCTATTAATTAGAAGAGCCTATACTAGAATCCATGTCCTGTCACATAAAATTCAGTTCTCCTTTTGTAAACTCACAGTTGGAATATTCACTGGACTATGCTGAAGCTAAGTGAATCTTCTGATGGTGAGATGTAAATTCTACTCATTGGGAACTGTGGACATTAGGATCCATACAGCAGCCTATTCTCATTTCGAGTCTGGATGCCTCTTTCAGGGGCCCAGAGGTTTTCCCTCCAAGTCAGTGGTATCGCTGTGGGAGAGAGAAATGAATCATTTCCAGCATGTGAATGTGATTGCTGGATTGTTGGAAGTTGTGAGATGAGTGGGGAAAAGCCAGCATAGGATAAATAATAGACCTGATCTTGAAATGGCCCTCCCATAATCCACTTCTGAATTTTGTTTGGAAAGCATTTGTTTGCTATTCGGAGCACTGTGAGGGCCAAAGATGACTGTATCAGAGGCCCTGGTCTTACGGAGTTTATACTTTAGCAGAGTGTATTCCTTAGATCATGAGCTAGAGATTTGCTAAAGTCATATCACTCTCGTCTAGACAATACTAGATAGAATTTTTTAATCAGCAAACTTCAGAGCAAAAGTTGTGAGTTTTCTGTATCCTAAAAAGTGACTATTTCACTTTTTAAACCTCTTCCATAAATAGTGTTGGGAATATTTTCTGTTCGCAAATTCATGTGCATATGAACTGCACACACAGACATGTGGTGTGAGATTGACTATAGTCTGGTTTCTTCTGTCCTGCCTCTGTGAGGTATATGCATACGCAGACACACACACACACACACACACACACACACACACACACACACACGCATGTGCTATGAAACGCTCATACTGGGATACAAGCAAGTGAATCACAATAAACTTTACACAGCAGCTGAAATCTATCTATCAGCAAGCCATTACTTTCTTTTTGTCTAAAACTGGAAAGGCTAAAGTATTAATTTTAACTTACAGAAAAATGTAAGATATGAAGGAAAATTAATTGAATTTTGGCCTTTCTTGTTGCATGGAATATAATGAAAGTAAATATTTTCACTTTATGTGAAGCTTTGTCCTTAAGTGAAGTCCATTCCCACACATACAGCCTCACTATCATGAAGGCAGGGAGCTGAGAGCAGTGGGTGTTCGGGCTGGGGGCAGGAAATGGGTTGTCATTCTCTTGGTAAATAACTGAGGCAGCATGATGAGTAGAATGCTTCATTAACCAGCCAGTGATTGGGGAATGGAGAGTGCGGCGTGTTCCTTCCCACCCCCTCTCTGCTGCAGTGGACATATGCAAACACAGATACAGATATCACCGAAGCACACATTTCGCCTCACAGATTCTTTCTGCTGGGCCAGAAACAGCTTTCATGCATGAGCACACCAGAGACCATGGGCAGCCTGCACAGGTGTCTCTCCACCTCTCCCTGCCCCCTTCTACCCTGCTACTCTCCCGCTGACTGTTAGAGACAGTCAGGAAAGATACACCTATGTAAAGGAACCTAGGAACGTTCACCTGTGAGGAGGTGGGTTGACGGAGTTCAGTCAAACAGGAATGCAGGGGCATCCTCCAAGGGCTTAAAAAATCAGTACCGTTCAACTGCCCTGGATTCCTGTGCTCTGTTCCTGTTTTCTTAATAGCAACGTGCCTCTTCCCTGTGCAGAGAATGCGGCCTTCTACAGGGGAATGAATAGTAGCAATATTTTTTAAGAGTCTAACCTTATAAGCCTCTAATAATGCATCCTGTGTATGCAGATATCCTGTCCAGTCTCAACTCCCCCGCCCTGTTTGGGGATCAGGATACAGTGATGAAAGCTATTCAGGAGGCTCGGAAGATGCGAGAACAGATCCAACGGGAGCAGCAGCAGCAGCAGCCACATGGTGTTGATGGGAAGCTGTCCACCATGAATAACATGGGGCTGAACAACTGCAGGAATGAAAAGGTAAAACTTCCCTCCTTCACTGGCTCTGCTAGACCCATGGACTCCTCCTTATCTGGCTCTTTCCAGGCTCCCAAGTATCAGCCTGCGGTCAAAGAGGAGGGCTGTCTTGTATCACAGTCAGGCATCACTGCTGATCAACAAATAGACCCATTCCCACTTAGTGAGGGTTGCCTCCCAGATACATGACCAGGCACCCAACCTTTTGCCTATTGGTGTTTTCCCATCCCATTCCAAAAGATGTAGAAATATCATATACCAAGGGGGGTATATGAAGTTACAAGAAAGAAATAGACTATCAGATTATTAAAAAGGGAAGAAACATATTTGCTCACAGTGAAGGTTAATACATTACTATGACTCATCATTAAATTTATTACTAATCTTCCTATTGACCTGAGCAGAATATAAAACAAAGTGACTCACAAAAATGCATTCATTTATTTATTTTTTATTCAACAAATTATTTATCAAGTGCTTATTCTATTATAGACACTGTTTTAGGCACTGGAGATACAACAGTGAACAAATCAGAAAAAAATCTCAGTTCTCATAGAGCTTACATTCTAATAGGGGGATGCAGATGAGGAAAAAACAAACAATTAAATACAATAAAAAAAGTGTAATGTCAGTAACATCAGGGGATGAATCAATGACATAAGAAAAAAAGAAGCAAGTTAAGGGAATGGGGAGTTCAGGGGTTGTTCTTTTAGATAGGCTGGTAAGGACTCGAAGGAAGTGTCAGTGAGTAGAGAGATGTGAAAAGGTTCTGTGCAGGCCATGTGAAGAGCATCCAGGCAGTGGGAACAATAAACTTAGAGGCCCTTAGAGTGAAGGACCAGCAACAAGGAGGCCAGCGTAGCAAGAGCGGCATGAAGGAAGGGAGAGCAGTGGAACAGGAAGTCAAGTGATAGCTGGGAGCAGAACATTTTAAACCTGTAGGCCCTGGAAGGGCTTTGTGTCTCACCTTGAGTGTGATGGGAATTCCTAGACTGGTTTTGTCTGGGAGCATTGACATGATACGATTTACATATAAAAAGATCATTCTGCCTAACGTGCGAGAACAGGCTATAGGAGGCTAAGAATGGAATCAGGCAGGCCATCTGAGAGGCTACTCTCCTACACTGGGTGAAAAATTCTGATTATTTGACGAATGAATGATCCTTCCCATTCCTTGGCTTGTATGTGCATCAATCTCATTTCTGCCTCCCTCTTCACATGGCTGTCTTCCCTCTGTGTATGCCTTGTGTCTCCAAATCTCTCTCGTTGTGTAAGGACATCAGTCCTTGGATTTAGGGCCCACCCTAACCCAGTGTGACCTTATTTTAACTTGATCATATCTGCAAAGGCCCTGTTTTCTGTAGATAGATAGATTATATGAATATAGCACATTAAATTCATCATTGTCAAACTCTCCCCTCTGCCACCGATTAATCTTCTAAGTGGGAGGTTCGCCTCAGGTAGGAGAGAAACTCTCTGGGGGAATGGTGGGTCTTTGAGTTTTGGTTAAGCCGTAAACTTTTATATACTTGGGACTTGCCATGCACACACCAGTCACTGGATCTGCTCAATCACTTAGGTGTCCCTTTCCCCATTAAGTGCGCCATCCTTGACTGGGTTCACAGGGCAGAGCTGCTCTTGAAGAACTGCCTGAGTAGATGGTTATCTATAGAATAAGGTTTCAGACACAAGACAAGGAAAGCCTTGCTCCCAAACCACTTCTTCCACTCTGATGATAGCCACTAACAGAGAGTCATTCTTTCGACCTAAGATACTGTCCTTTGCTCAGTGAGCACCGTAAAATATTAACATATTTAATCATAATGTGAATAACTATAAGATACTTTTTTGGGATCTGGGTAGGTGAACAAGTTTCAGCCTGGGAATACTGGGTGGGAAATTGGGTTAAAAACAAGAGAATACGTACAGGCATCAGAGACCATCTCCTACTTCATAATTGTTGTCAAGGGGTAATCCTAAAATTTGTAGGTGAAAGATATTGGTGATTTGTTTCATTGAGTCTTTTAAAACGCATTAGTTTTCAAATAAAAGTGATGTATGATTACTGAAAATTCTAATAGTACAGGCAGATAATGTGGTCAAAAGCTTATTACCCTCCTCACCCCACTAACTACCATTAATGGTTCAGAAGCTGTCTGCATATACGAGAAAATGTTAATGAGTTTAAATGTATATATATGCATATATATTTATATGGTAGGCACTGAGTTGTCACTATATACTAGGCACTGAGTTGTCACTTAGCACTTGTGTGATATTTGGTGTTAACTTATCTGAATCTCAATTTTTTTCAACTATAACATGAGGGTAATAATTTGGGCTGCAATGAAGTAAGATGTATGTGAGTATACCCAGCACAGTTCCTGGTACAGAGCATTTACTTCGTTATGTTTCCCATGCCTTTTAGATTAAACTCTGGGCAATCTTTGAATATATATAACTAATATACTGTTTTGTCGCAGATATGAGATCCTTACAAATAATGGGTCAGAAGAAGGTAACAGAGTAAGATTTTTCAAATGTTGACATATTGACCAACTCACACAGCTAAACTCTTTTCTAACTCACTTATAAATAAAGCTATGAAAACTTAGGATTTATTAGTTTAGATCAGGGTTTCTTAACCTCAGCATTATTGGCATTTTTGGCTGGATAATTATTTGTCTCTACCTGGTCTCTACTCATTAGATGCCAGTAGTACCCCTCCTTTTGTGACTGCCAAAAATGTCTCCAGACATTGCCAAATGTCTCCTACTGGGGGGAGGGAGGACAAAATTATCCCTAGTTGAAAATCACTGGGCTAAATTTTTTAGTATTAATACATTTCAGAAATTTTATTCCACCAAAAACCAAATTATTTGATTTAAATAATCATACTTATTGTTAAATTATGAAAATTCATTTGCCTTTGATTAATATTATGAATGAACTATTTCTTTGAAAAATGCATCTAGAAATTTTTGTTTGGGATATTAACACAGAGAATATTTAAAACAGAATATATTTATGCCATTTAGTTTGGGGGGAAAATGAGAAATACATTCAGCATTTTGCAGCAACTCTGCCTTTCAGTGAAAGCCCTCTGACACATTAAGCAGGCTTCGATTATCAGCACCCAGATATAGCTGCACTAAACCTAGTAGAAAATTGGCACTGGACATCCCTTGCATCCAGCAGTAAATCTGTCTCTGTATCTGACATTGTGACCCTGCATTGTTGAATTTATATCATCTATTGAAGTGCAAGCTTAAGACACTATTAACTTCAAATACTGCAGGTTAATTTTAAGTATTCCTCATTGACTTTTCTTAATTCATTTGGAAGGAAAAAGTCTGAGGCTCTGAAATGAGAATACCTGGTTTTGTTTTGGGAGCCACAGGAGAGAGATTAGGTTAAGACTGAAAAAACAATAATAATAAATCTAAGCGACCTAAACATATTCCACTGAATGTAACTGAGCCCATGAAGTTAAGTGACAGAGTGGTTTCTGCAGAGCACCCAAGAACCCTGGTTGAAGGGAGCTGTTGTCTCAGTAGATGACTCTGTTGGGGTTGAATTTGGAGCAGTGGGAAAGTCCACTATATTCAAGGACGTTATGTTCAGAAGCTCTGCTTAACGCAGTCTCCCTCCCAAGTAATGGCTCTGTTTTGAACATATTTTTGTGGTTGTGAAGGCTTTGTTTAGTTTCTAGACCCAGTGTCTATCTCTGTTTGTTGGGTTCATTGTAACCAAAAGAGTAAAATAGGAATGATGTTAAAGAACTCCTATGATGGTAGATTTGGCTCTCTTATAATCAAAATATCCATCTTAATTTTATGAAGTCTCAGAAGACACAACTTTGTCTTCTGAGAATCAAATTTCCTTCTGAAATCAAAGAGGGTAAATAAGTCACGTGCAATAAGATTGGTACGATGGATTGGGACAAATTCAGTTTAACTGTCTTCAAAATTGCCCACTTTGGAATTATCTCAGTTTCCTTAAATGTAAAGCTCCATAAATTAGATTTATAAATTTGTTCTTATAACCCATAATAGAGTTTTAGATCATTTTTCAAGGAGTTTCTGTCATAACACCTTGTAATTTATTAAGCATACCTCGCCTCTCTCATATTTAGACATTGTTTACAAACAAGTGGTTTACAAACAAGTGTGCCACAGATATGAGTTCCCTGAGAAGCAGACTGTGAGATGGAGATTAGTGACTAGGTTTACGGAGGAGTGTTCTTTCTGATTGCTTCCTGTGGAAGGGAAAGGAGGAAAGCCGAACAAGACTGTGATGCGGTCTCAACCAAGGCTTTAGCCAACCTAGACTGCCATGGCCATTCAGAATTATCCCAAGTCGGATGGAAGGGATGAGCTTTTTTATACACTTATATCAACCAGTCCTTGGATGAGGGCTACCCTGGGAAGGGACATGACCTTGGGTTATATGACTTGCTTTAGTTGAGTCGGTGCCAAAGAGGGCCAACAGCTTAAGACAAGCAACAACATTCCCTGCAGCTAAAGGAAATATATCTTTCAGTCCTGTAGGAAGATCACGATGTCCATTGTATAGTTGTTTTTGTGGTGTTTACGAACACTAGGTGTATGTGACACATGCTTTGTGTGTATCATAACCAAGGGAAAGCATTTACTACACAGGCACAGGGTGCTTGTGTCTTTGTAACACATACAGAATAACATGTATGTCCAATACTTGTTTATCCATGCGTATTTCACTTTACTAGGTAAACCCCTATTTTGGCACTTTAAAATGAAACATTGTTGACTTGATTGGCCAGAACGGCACCAATGGAGTTGTTCTGGTTGGCTGTGTCACAGGATATTTAGGGTCTGTTAAATATATAGTTTGTAGGGACAATAGACTGTAACGGCGCCTTAGGAGCTGTTATGCTCCATCATTTCGACATAGCTGTGTGCATAGATCGTGTCTTGCCAGTAGAAGTCTTGAGTTACTGGCCTGGGTTTTAGCTTTCCACACCAGGAGTACCAACTGTCTCCCATACCACCAGGGCAATCAGATCATATTATAAGGTAATTGCTTACCAGACTTTGTTGTTTTCACACCTCTTAAGATAGAAAGTGTTTTAGACATGACAATACACTGCAGGATTTTAAATAGGCTGCTTCTAAATGTCCTTAGAGCTAAGCTCAGGGCGTCTGGCTAGAAGAGAGGCAAAGCAAGGTGGGACCTTCTTAGTGTTAAGGGTGTGTTTTGTCACTTTTTGACTTCCTTGATGCTTGAATGCTGACTCATTGATTGGTTAAAGCACTTTCCTGCATAGATATTATATTATTTTGGTGTCTGGTTATTCTGGTCACCTTAATAATCGTGAGGAGCTAGTAGTTTGTTTACCTAATGACCAGAGTTGCTCATATATAGGCCGATTACAAATCTACGTACATGTGGCCTGAACTGCTATTTCCTTCATCTTCTGAGAATATCTTAGTAAAAATGCTTGACCTCATCGGATGTCAAAATGAGCTACCATGAACACGATTGTCACATTCTGTCAGCCTCTGAAGTGTATTGGTGGGATTAAAACACTAGACTAAAAGAACTGGAAGGGTCATTACACTTGACATAGTCCAATAGCTTCAATTCACAGATAGGAAAACTGAGACCTAAAGAAAGAAAATAACTTACCCATGGTCACTTAGTCGCTTTGTGGTAGAGCAGGAATTAAATCTCAGCTTTCCTAATTCTTAGTCAATGACATTTCTATTTATAGAACAGTACTAGATTCACTTATTAATTTTCTATGAGATCTTTAAGCTCATTATGTACAAAAGTACTTTTTACACCTGCAATCTAAAACCTTTGATGGAATAAGGGTAAAAATAAACAGAAACAATGAAGCAGACAAGGCAGAAAAGCATTGAGCCCCCCTGCTTCTGTATATTTGTCACCTTCTGGCAGGGTATGGCATCTTTTCTGCTGTGCTGTCCATTGGGTCTCACTCTGGACAGATTTCAGTTAGAAAACAGAAGACTGAAAGATTCTAGTGTAGACAAAGGGACAGAAGAAGTGGCTAGACCAGAAGCAGCAACAGAAATAAGACGGTATATTGGAAAGAGCAGGGTTTGGGAGTTGATTAATCCTGTGTCTCACTTTCTAGGATCACTCTTGGGAGAAGCCTGTGCTGTTTTTTGTGTTATTTAAGTTACTTAACCTCTGTGAGTCTCAATGAACATACCTGTAGAATGGAGATAATTATGTTTTCCTTGAAGGACTGTTGTGAAGGAAAACATACGTAGAGCACATCTCTGGCACAAGAGATGCTCCATTTATATTAGGTCCATTTATATTAGGTCCTTTCTCACTTTAAGATCTCAGACAGGTTGTCAAACCAGTTGTTAAATTTGTTAGATTTTTACTCTTTGATACTCCCCAACAGTGAATGGATTAACCTATTGCTCCTTGGACACAAAATATCTTCAGATAGAGTAGTGGGTTAGTTGGTAAGTAACAGGTACCTTCTTAATAAATCAAGATATGCATTTTTCATACTTAGAGTAACTTGTTTACTCTAGTTACTTGCTGGGATCTGCTCATCACCAGCATGATAATGTTCAAATTTTATAATATCCATGTTCCTACTAAGTTAATATATAGTTTAATGTATTTTCAGAAAAATCAGAATTTCATTCTATGATTTTTGAGAATGCTTAACCTGATTCTTGGTAACTGTATGCATTTCTCTTGCAAAATGATATTTTTTCAACCAAATAAATAGAAATAATAATCCGGTCCCTAAAGCAAACTGTAAACTTGTTCCTATTGATTCAAAAAAGCAGTTGTTCGTTCTTTGTAAGTGTAGAATCTTGCTCCTCATCCATACTTTGAAAAAATATCAGAGTAGGACATCAGTATTACACTGATGTAATACTGCCCCCTTTTACTGGAAATAGAAAACATACTGGACATCTTCTGTTTCACATTGTCATTTGCCACTGCTCCTTGTTATTTATACAGTTGATTCAGATATTCATTGTTGCATGAAGGCTGAGTTCAGATAGAAGATCGATATAGCCATGCAACAGTAGGTAAAAGAGGATTGTGAGCAAATTATTTAGCAAAGTGTGTTTGGAATGAATGACTTCCTTGCAAAGCACACAGACTAGTAAGGTTTTGTTGTTTTCAAAGGAGTACATACATAGTATTGATTAATCAGGATGGTAATTTTTGTGAGGAGTTGACTAACATGTTCAGTTGTGCTTTTTTCTATGTGAGATTGTTTCCAAGATTTTGATAACTTGTACTGTGAGGGGTGTGGGCATATTAGAGATTTTACAGGGGGTCAAATTCTAATTGTAACACCCTCATTTGCAAAACAGAGCAACAGTTAAAAAAAAAATTTCCGTAGTACTTTTCACATCGTGACAAGAAAGATTCCTGTAGTGCTTCTGGGCTTCAAAAATATTATCACATATGCTATTTCTCTTGAATCTTTCCAAATTCAGTGATATAGGTATACAATCCTTGTTTTGCAGATGAGGGACCTAAGCCAAGGTCCCTCTCTCTGTGGTCTCATTTGTTCCCTACATCTCTGTGAGACTGACAGGGCAATTTTAGTTAAAATCCAAAACAAGACATACATCTGAGTTTCAAACATCAATTTTAATGAAGTGAATGCTAAAATCACGAGCTAAAGAAGTCTACCCAAACGTATTTGCTTCATGCCTATTTCTTTGGAAGGAATAACTATGTTTATACTTGCAAAAGTGTTTTTCTAAAACAGCGTACACAAATCAAAAATGTAAGTTTTATTAGTGTTAGATTTTATATTTGAACCAGTAACATTGGGCAGCTAAGCAATGTTGTATATAGGATCCTGGCTGAACATAATCATTAAGTTCCTTTTATTTCTGTTGTCAGGGCTGCTTGATTGGTTGCCTAGCTACTAGTTTAAGACCCAATTCATAAAAATAAAAAAAAAAAAAACTTGTTTGGCCCTTTTCTTCTCTGCAGGTTAAATGGAAAGAATGATGAGAATTTACCTATGTTTACAAGGTTCAAGATACTTCCTAGGGATAGTGGTAGGGGAAGGAGCAAATATAAGACTTTTAGCTTTGTTTACAGCAGATGTTTTAAATAAAAAGGCCATGTCCAGATAAAGGATCTCCCAGTGAAAGGGTTAAAATTTGACTTAATAACTTTGTATAAAGAGTTGTTGGTATGGGCGTGTATAGAGCAAATATACTAATAATGAGAATTTTATAGGCCTAACCTTCCACTATGGCTGATACATTTTTTTTTTGGCTTTTAACTCAATGAATTTTATTATATTTATAGTAGTACAATGATAATCATAACCCAATTTTATAGGATTTCCATTCCAAACCCCCAGCCCGTCCTTCCCCTCCATGGCTGGTACTTTCTAACCCTTAGTCCTTCTAAATTGAATCTCTTAATCTTTCTAGATTACCTATTCTCAAGGGCTCAGAGCCCCTTTACACTTTTATTTATATATATATACGTGTATGTGTGTATATATATATATGGTATATATATGATATTATCATATATAACATTTATATATATATCAATGTTTATCATACATGATATTAAAACTGAAAAATTATATTTATCCACTTAAAATCATAATATACCCATTAGATATAATATAAATAACATTTTTAAGGGTTAAGTATATTTTTCAAAATAAAAAAGTTATGGGAAGGATGGTTTTACTTTAGGTTTTTACAAATCTCTCTAATGTCTGGCTTAATAGTAGACCTCTTGATTCTTATTTGTGCTTATGCATTCAATCTGTTGCTATATTATAAAGCCATGTAACTTCTGGGAAATTGCATTGAACACTCATGAAGGTATATGGATGAAAAAGACAAATAATATCTTAGTATTGTTTTAAAACTAGTTTTGGTCCCGTGGACCCTCTAAAAGGGTCTTTGAGATTGCCAGGAGGATACTTTGTCTACATGCTGTTCCAGATCATGGAATATTTGAAAATACAGTGTGTGTTTGAAGTGCATTCCCCTGTACCTTAAAAATAGCCTTCACTGATCAACTGTAAGCAGTTAGAAATGATTTTTTTGTTTTACTCTATTTGGATTAAAGAACAAAAAGTTAATAAAATTGTATTATACCTTACCTTGATACAAAGACAATTTGGGGTGTTTTTCAGTGATACCTATAATGAACAAGATAAACTCTAAATAGAGAGGAAATAATGGGACAGAAAATTTAGGAATAGAAATTCCCATTGTGGCTGAGTGGGTTAAGAGCCCGAGATGATCTCTGTGAGGACGCAGGTTCTATCCCTGGCCTCGCTCAGTGGGTTAAGGATCTGGCATTGCTGCAAGCTGAGGTGTAGGTCACAGATGCAGCTCAGGTCCAGTGTTGCCATGGCTGTGGCGTTAGTTGCAGCTGCAACTCTGATTCGACCCTTAACCCTGGAACTTCCATATGCTGCATGTGTAGCTGGAAAAAGAAAGAGAGAAAGAAAAAAAGAAAGAAAAGAGAGAAAGAGAGAGAGAGAGAGGGAAAGAAAGAAAGAAAGGAAGGAAGGAAGGAAGGAAGGAAGGAAGGAAGAAAGGAAGGAAGGAAGAAAGAGAGGGAGGGAGGAAAGAAAGAGTGAGCAGGAAGGAAGGAAGGAAGGGAGGAAGGAAGGAAAGGAAGAAAGAAAGAAA